>OX345644.1:4966576-5566576 GCA_947044365.1 Petrosia ficiformis | reverse complement strand
TACCACAATGGAGCTTCTGCAGAAGTGGATGTCAAGTATCCATGCCCACTTTGCAAGGGTCAATGAAAAAGGAGCATTGCCTGATTATCCTCGTATTGTTGCTATTGGCAGTCGAGGGGACAAGGTGACAGCAAAAGAGAAAAGCAAAGTCACGGAAAGTCTTAGGAGCAAATTAGAAAATGCAGACTTTGGAGACATTGTTAAAAGTGTTCGCATTGTTGACAATACTACAGCTGGTAAAGGAAAGGAAGAAGATGAGACCTACAAATATTTACGGAAAGAAATCCATGAGTTTGCATCTAAGAAGCTCATTGTTAAAACACCAGTCACATGGGTTCTTTATCGTAAGATTTTACAAGTGCTGGTAAGAGAATCAAGAAAGAATATCATCACTCTCGAATATGCACGTGCTGTTGCCGCAGTTTGTAAGATTCAGCCTGAAGATGTCCCTGAAGTACTACTGTTCTACCATGAACTAGGAGTGATTTTATTCTACTCTCACATTCAAGGTCTTAGGGATAAGGTGATTCTCAATCCAAAATGGTTTGTGGATTGCCTTGGTAAAGTCCTTATGCTACCAGAAAGTGAAGATTGCGAGAATCTACGAATGTGGAAACTACTACGTGACAAAGGTATCCTAGTCCATCCCCTATGTGTAGCTGTTTGGAAAGAATGTGAAAGTATTGAGCCCGAGGAAATGATGGATCTTCTGGTTAAGTTTCATTTAGCAGCAGAAGTGAAAACAAAAGAATATCACGACTCTAGTGTCAAGCAATTCTTCCTACCAAGTATACTACCAGCATTTACAGCAGATTATACCTCTGTTCCTCCTGGATACCATTTGAGAGCTACTTCTCTACACATCACATTCGCCACTGGTTATGTGACTCCAGGTTATTTCGCACGTCTTATTGCCATCATGGCTGAATCTCCATCCTGCCAAATTTTCTTTCATAAATCTACTCCAGTTTATCATAATAAAATCACTTTCCGTTTTGGAGATCCTCCAGTCGATCATGTGATTCTTACAGAAATGTCTCCTGCAGTTCAGGTAGATGTTCTTCGTTATGTGGCAACTGGTGCTATTCCAATGCAGGAAGTTTGCCACACTTTGAAGGTATGAATCCACATTCTGATTATGCAATAACAAATTATGGATAATTATTTTATGGCTGTAGTCAAATTAACTATGACTGGTATTAGTGGCATACTTAAACACCAGCATATATAATTATAGTGGATCGGATGCAAATTTTAGCATTTAAATGAAACAACATCACTTCATCCTTGTAATTGTATATGAAACCTCATACAATATTTGTGTCTAACCTGTGAGATAAAAGTGCATAATTACACTTCTGTACTTACTGCATTGAGAAACCTTTTTAGAATAATTTGCATATAACATATATCACAGGAATTTGCTTATAATATATCATAGGGATTTCTGGAAACCAGCTGTCAGAAAGTAGAAGAATGCCTCCAATCAATTGACGCACCATCTCGTTTTAGTATCGATATTAGATCCACTCGTGTTTCTATCATACGAAGGGAATTCAAGTTTCTATGCTGTAACCCAGAGTGTGAGTCATCATTTCAGCCACATTATCTAGTCACATCTCCCAATGGTCAACAAACATGTGACCTTCCTCTCCTTTGTGAAGAGAGCGCAAGTTATCGCAACCCCACCAAAGAAGAAGCCTACTGGTTTCCCAAAGAGATTAAAGAAATTCAAACTGAAGTGAGTTAAAAAAAAATGAAGGGCTTAGAAGCAAAGTGGGCTAACCCTCAATCAACTACTGGAAATTGTCCATGGTGCATAAAATAGCTTTAAAAATTGGATATACCCCACTACCAAATACAAAATTTTAATCATCCCTTGAAACATATTTTTCATCTTAATCTTGATGTATTACTGTTTTGTGGGTTACCACTATGCTTGTAGCCCTTCAATTATGATGTTGAACAAAATATTAATTAACATTTCAACATCCTAACAGCCACACATAACAAAGTCTGGTAAATCTGTAAGTTTCAGATATTAAATTTTGATATTATCACTTATCATACATACATCTAATTCAAAAACTATAGTATCCACTGGGAGTATTAACACCTCCAGATGATGGTCAGTTCTAAGATAAGTGTTTTCTAAAAATAGAGATAGTATTGTGTTTATGCTTATATACATTTCGTCTAGTCGTGAATCCAAGATCCAATCCATTAACAATTCTCAAGTCACACTTCACACGTGTTCTTGAAATTGTATTTGACCCAAAAATGCTTGCAAATGATCTCTCATCAGTTGATCTGATCACTGATGTTGTCAAAGATAAAGTTTTATCTACAAATCTCAGTCGATATGAAGGGGCTAGTATATTGATGAATGAATTCCAGCGGTCTCTAAAAGTATATAATAAACCTGAGACATTAGTATCATTTTGTCATCTCTTGAAGAAACAAAGCAGTGCAGCCAGTATAGTAGCCAACAGTATGTTGAGTGAACTAGGTATGTTATGATTATGTACAGAACTGAAAATGTGATTTTATATAATTATAAGTACAGTTTGCAATGTAAGGTTTGCTTGGTTTAACAGTTAAAGTTTTAATTGTGAATATTTCATTTTGTAGTTCAATACATTTGTGTGTTAATAGGTGGCGGAGCAGAAATGAGCTTTAAGGGCTAGAAAAACGGTGTGCAAAGCACACAGCGAAATTTTGGTTGCTAATTATTTCATTATGATTATGATCATTTAATTGCAACATTTAATTAGTTTTCTCACAACAATTATTTTCAGAAACTATTTCTGAAAGACCAAGACTTTCCAAAAGACCAAAACTAATGGATGAAGGTATGTAGTACTTTATTGTTATAGGCATTAAATACACTATGATGACCAAATTATAATTTCAGTATTTATGGGGGAGGTTAGCCTCCCCTTACAAAGCGTGAGATACTAGAGCCCTCTCAGCCACCCTGTTTCCAGCACCCTTGTTTGTGTTACTTATTAATTTCAAACTCCAGTTGATTGGAGTTGTTAATGATGCTCATGTTAATTTGTTATTTTGCAGGTTTGGTTCAAGAAGCCCCTGAACAGTCATAGAACACCTGTGCCATCTGAAATTAAATTATACAACTTAATCATTAATTTGATAATTAATTATTATTTAATAATTATTGATTTACATTAATGTAGTGTTGTTTTGATTGATATCAATGTAAATTAGATGAATAACAATTTACCTTCTAAAGCTCTAAGACGTATATAATAATATAGTATGGGTGACAGTTACATGACACTATACAGACAAGTGCAGTACGGTGTATATAATTATGTACATATATAGTACCAGAGTATGAAAAATGACTCGCAGTCAATCATTCAGAAGGTAATAATTCTTCCAGCTCTAAGATTACCCATGCATCTGGTGGTAAATCTATACTCAGCACATGTACAAAGTCAAGTTCAGATGTTCTAAGTGAAGTTCTTCAACTACCTGAACCCAAACCCTGCAAAAGGAAAAGAAAGCCTGGTTTTAATACAAAAGCAATCGACATTACTGAACCTAAAATTTTGAATTGAAGGATAAACAGGAAGAGAAGAAAGCCAAAGAAGCTGAAAAACAATCTAGAAAGGAAGAGAGAGAAAAGAAGAAAAAGAAATGAGATGAAGCTAAGAAAGAACGAAAGAAGGGAAGAAAGGAATCAGGGCAAAAGATATCTGGAACTACTGGTATAGAAGATGATTTTGAGAAACTTTGTGTTGAAAAGGTTCTGACGTCGAACAGAGTGATAGTGCAGAGAGCAATGCACAATGTCCAGTCTGTGGGTTGACGTATTTTGGTGATGATACCAAATCTGTTTGGGTCTGCTGTGACAGTTGTGAGTCATGGCTGGATTTTAAATTTGGATTGAAAAACACTCAAAGAATTCCTAAACAATTTTATTGTGCTAACTGTAAAAAAATTTAAAATATCTATAAATAGAGTGCATTTTGTGCTTGTGAAGTTGTGGTTGAGTTTTTAAAATTTATTTAGTAATGTCTCATGATACAATCAATGTCTCGTAATTGTCTTAATGACATCTTACAAAACAATTGATTATTACTGAAAATAAAATACTCAAACAGGAATAATTTTGTGTAACTCAAGTACCAAGGACTATGCTAATTCTCACTGCTAAGTATTGGATTTTTTTATACTATGTCCTTTTGATTGTAAGAAGGAATGCTTACATGTCCCATGATACCAACATTTACCTTATATAATTATCTAGGATTGAATATCAAAAAGAAAAGCCACATAGACAAGATCGGGATGCTAGCTATACATGAGCACTTAGCAACAAAATTTAAACTAACCATTTACATAGCATATACTTGCACATACCGGTATGTTACCTACACTGCAGAACATATTATAGCAAAAGAATAGCATGTATGCAGCAATATTGAAATGGTTAATTTAAATTTGTTGCTATTTAAAATGAAATCAAACTATCTTTCCAGTCTTTTTTAAGTACCTAGTTCTTCATACTCATATCTCAATACTTCATATATCGTTATTAATTATCATCAGTCATAACTAATATTACATACATATATGCCATGTATATATAAAAGTATGGCTGATTAATAAAGTAAATACACTTGATATAATTATTATGCATTTTAAAATGCTAATGTATAAATTATCCATAATAATAAACATGTTCTTCATACTTCAGATCTCAATATATACTTCATTAATAAGATATATTGTTATCACCAGTCATATCTATTAACTAATATTGCATATATGCCATGTACATATATATAAAGTCAGGCAGTTTTGAAGTATAGAATTACAAATTGACATGCAATTTTGAATTATAGTTATTCCTATAGAACAAACTGTAATAATACGCCAAGGAGCATATGTTTTCTCAGAGTGAGTGAGCTTTAATGGGGAATGGGATGTTGTTTGGTGTATAACCACACCCTTTGCACTTAAACGTGTGGCAATGTCAGAGGTGTTTGGATAGAATCGAACATTGTGCTGATAACCAAGTGAACAGTAACCGATTGATGTCCTCATTTTCTGTGTTGTTTATCTTTCAAGTCGTCAAATATTACATTTATGTATTGTAGGGTTCATTATGATAAGTAGCTAATTCATTAACTATTCTTTTAAGACAAATATATTCATTGTGGAAATCAAGTCTATTGCAAACTGGTACTGGTTCTATAGAGATGACCTCAGATTATACATGATAATTAATTATTAGTGAAGAACAATGAATGATCATGTAGGGCCGAAAAAGCACAGAAACAAAATTGCAATGGTACCTTATATCCCTGAGTACTACTGCACTCTCTGATAATTATATAATATGTAATTATATTATAAACATTCTGAGTATACATGAACTACAAAGTGCTAGCGAGTAGCGTCAATGTGTCATTACATGCAGCGTGTGCACGAGGGAGTGTGCTACAAATATAATTGTTATCATGCAGACAGTATATGTATGCATGGAGTGTATAAGTAAATCACCTCCAGACATTCAGATGTACATGCACAAAAATTATGATCCGTTTTCTGAGATCTGAATCTTGCCTTCCATTACTCAAATTCCGTATTCCTCTAGCTTTGAATTATCCCAGAGGAGGTTGTGTGTGTCAGTAGCTAATTAATGCTATCCTCCCCATATAACATTGATAGGCAAGTGTCACTATGGAATCAATGCTACATGGTATATTATATATATGCTAACTTATAGAAGCACCACATAATATGATATTTCTAAGACAAAAATTCCTGTTTGCATAGAACATGACCTTTCAGTGTTGGAACCAGACCCATCTCCACCCATAATATGTTGTCAGGCTGAGAGAGCTTGGTCTCCAGGGTTGCTAGTATCTAGCCTTGTACCAGGCTCTTTACAATGGTAGAGAAAAAGCTGAGCCCATGATTAAACACATTTTGCATGTGCTAATAAATCGTTTAATTTCCCAGATATATGAACTGTCATAATATTCCCGTTTTGCTTATCTGAAAATAGATATATAGTACATGTACAACCAATATGGTCGGTCAGCTTAGTCGATATCACAAACTGACACACCCTTTATTAATCACGTAATCAACTGCTGTCATGCGCTGGAATCGGAATCTGAATCGCTGAGGCTCAAGGTTGGAGTAATTTTGTTTACAAGAAATCTATTTCTGATAGACTTTTATTTTCTTCTCTGTTTGATCCGGCTTACTGACTGTACTCAATCACAACTGTTTGTCATACAGGTTAGGAGTAAAATTTATATGTAGTTATTATCAATAATTATGTACATGCAATTAGCGAATGGCTGTTGGCACCATCATGTAACAGTACATTATACAGATAATTCCATGCATTGAGTCGTCATAGTAATTATTACAGCTTATTGTTGAAGTAGTCTCATGTAACCAGCACCTCCCACTCTAAGTGAGAAAAGAGAGTCTGGTATAGAAATTGTGCGTCTATTTCTGAGACTGAGCAACCGAATTTCTAGTAGAACGCGAGTGGGTGCTAAAAAGAATAAAGCTTTCAACATTTGCTTCCTTCCTGCAACTTAAGGTTATGGTATACAGTTTGTTATTAATTATTCATGAGATACTTTTTTCCATTGTATCATAAACTGCAGTTTTTTTTATAACAAACAATAAAAAGTTTACTGTAAAAGGTCATGATTTCTTTGGCACTTGTTTCTTGCTGTCTTATACTGAGCCCCTGAGGTCTATCTCTCATCTGCCAGATCTTCTGCATCAAATCTAGCCACAAACTGTCCTTCTATTCTTGATCTCTGCCATTTCCGATTACTTTTGGACTTACTTGAGGGCGACTTGAAGAGATTTTAGCTCTCTGAGCCATAGAACTGGAGATATAAAGTAATTTGTCTATTGCAGACACCATTTTGTACCCAGTCTGTGACCACAAAAAGCTTTGTTTCTTGCCAATTTTTCGTTGTCTTTGCAAAAACTCTTCGAGCCACCCTGCCCACACCTGACTATAACACAATATACGGCAGGAATTCCTGTAAACAGGGAATAAACTGACGCCAAAAAATAGCTTCCAGTTTTGATATGTAATCAGCTGTAGGTTACTTACCCACTCATCACACGCAAATAATGTGGGCAAAACACTATACCGTAACCTTAGCAACTTTTCTTTCCAGCATTATAAGTTAGAGTCCTGAGTGTTGCAAAACTCAAGAATTACAGAGTTGACAAAAGTTGCTCCACCCACATCTAATTAATTTGGTGGTTAACATCTCATCCTATCCACAGCCTCTCCCAGCCCTACTACATGTGGAAGAAGGAGAGTCTGGTAATTAAATTAAGTTTGCGAGCCCCAACTATAGTGCAAAATGCAATTATTATTAAATGAAAGCAAAAGAAATAAACTGAAGTATGCTTAGTATCCAATCAGATTGCAGAACTATTAATTATTAATAGTTCTGCGATCTAATTGGCAGTTCCTAATTCAGTAATGGTCTTGCCAGCCAGAATTTGTTCTTTGAAAGCAAAAATATAACTAAGCAAATTATTGAGTTTGGCAGTACTGGGTAGAAGACAGAAAGTTAGTTTGATGAAATGCTTATTTTTAGCAGATTCTCTTTTTGTTTAGGGTGGGCCTGGCAAGAGATAGGCTGGGGACAACACTAATTAACATCTGCTTGAGCACCACTGTACTCCCACTGGAGCTCAGTAAGAGACATACAATAGCTATATACCAGACCTCCTTTCTTGTTTAGAGTTGGAGGAGTTCTATACGAGACTAGAATTGAAATTCCTTGTACTCTCATATCAGCAGGTCTTGTCATCATCAATTAATATTTCATTATTTTATATGTACTATCACTAATCTGGTCACTTTTATTATATTTATGAATGCAAGCAGTACACACATCATGGATCATCATCGTCGTTGGATCATGGATGACCAAGTGAGTTTATACATTAGATATGCACTGCAAAAATGGAATTGTTAAAATAACAAATATATTGGTTAGCAAGGATGCAATTTATAATTTAATTAGTCAGTTGTTATGACTGCATGATAACATATTTGTATATACCAATTATAATCAAATATCATGTCTATAATATCTCATATTAGATCCACAAAAAAGGTTTGGAAACATACAATGATTTAATTAAAATATTATTCTGCTTCTTTGTACATCTAATAGACAGGATAAGGAAATTGCAATTATAATTATTGGGTTGTAATTTGTACAAGTACATGTATGTCACCATTAGGGTTGGGAAATATTAAGTTTTGCGATTACATGTATTGCCTAAAGGTGACTTGAGATTATTTCAAATATAACACTACTCAGTGATATGGTCTAAAAAAAGACTTGTCGTTTTTTAAAAGATGACAATTTTGATTCTTGTTTTCAAAGCAAACAGCTCAAGATTAAGCATTATAATAATAAGTATTTTTCAACTGTATATATTAAAACATTTTGTTATTGTTTAATTCTAGTAGCACAATATTTGGCCATTGCGATAATACTGGCAGACCAAAATCATGGGATTGATTATTACAATGTAATAAATAATATTGCAATGTATGAGATGTATTGTTTCACGCTATTAACCATGCAGTCAAAACAACATGACCAGTTAAATTACATATTTCACAACTGTACATTAGTTATTTTAACATTTATATTTTTGTTGTGTAGAAGATGTGAATTATACCTAATGAATGAATCACTTAATTGTTGTGTTCTCATCTGGTCTCATAGAGATCAGTGTGTGAATCATGTACATGTAGTAACATTTTACCACCTAAATTTCCAGTAGGTGTGCTTAGGCATATGTACATGTAATAATTATAAAGTCCATGTACCACTATATACAGCCATCAACCTCTGGATCCCACAAAGTCTATTGCTTTTACCTATAATTATAGAATAATAACAATATATATCATGAATTCACGATATTAATTACTGTTTGTATAATCAGATAGAAAACATATTGTAAATGAACAATCATTGCTTAAAAGATAAGTAGCTTTCAATAATCATTTCGTGCTCTTGACAAGGATTATTGGGATCAGTCAAGTAAAGTATCGATGCTTTTTAGAATGGCTTGCCATATAAATCATTTGCTTCCTTTTTTTGAATGTATTTACCATGATATGATACTTATCATAACTTGTCTAGTAAAGTTCCTCATTGAAGAAGAAACTACAGTAGCCTTAATTATTTGTTTTGGATGCTTGTCATGTTCACCCACCTACTTGTATCAGGATGGGACAGAGATGTCTCCATCTTCTGATCAGTACATATCTGACAGTACATTGTCCTGCACTGTTATAAAAATTACTGTTATTTTACCCATGTTTGGTTACCAGAAATTCAATAAAATTACACCTCCTTTTTATTTGAAGGTGCATCCAAAGTTTCATAACTACTGTTAGTCGTGTGATAGAATTCCACCTGCACATGATAGTTCAGATATGGCCAGATTGCACCAAAATTGTCAGTAAAGTAACTGAAGACTGCTGTGTAATTAGAACAATGGCTGAATTTACCCAAAATTATTACACACACTTGCCCGAAATTTCTGTGTAAAGTTGTATGGTGTAAAATTACAGTTAATATAACTTAATGACCAAATCACCCAGCTTACCTTCCGTACTGTGATTATTATGTCAATTAGAATGAAACTAAATATTGTTAATTACATGAATCTTCATTAAAGTTTCATACCTTTAATCCACATAACCATGCTGTGATGATACATTATTATGAATCTACTAGAGGGTGAGTAGAATGAAACTAAATTTGGTTAATAAATGTTGAGTATAGGATGTAGCCCTGGGTAGAGGCAGTTATAGGCATATAACAACTGGGAGATAATTGGTCGAGGGCTTAGCTGAAGGGTGCTATATGCCCATAACTGCCTCCAAACAGGGCTATATGGATTTTATACCATGGTAACATAAAAGTATCACATTTGACATCACTGTTGTCAAGTAGAAACCATAGTACAATACCAATTAGTATTTACTGTAAAAACTGTGAAAAATAGTTTAGTAACTAGTCCCTGTCTACAGGCATGTTATGGGCATATATCTCCCGCGGTACATCAAAGATTACTAATTAATTAAATGTTATTACCTTTAATCTACATAACCTTGCTCTGATGATATATTACTGTGAATCATCAGTATAGTTTCATACTAAATGTGTTTAATGAAATTTTCATTAACATTAATGTATTCTTTAATCCACATAATCTTCATCTCCATGCTGTGATGACACATTATCTGAAGCTACTAGAAAGTGAGTAGAATGAAACTAAATATGTTGATTGCTAATAATGCGAATCTTATTTTTTCATTAAATACATCAATTTTTTTAAATCCACATAAACTTGATTTCTATGCAATGATGTATTATGAATCTACTAGTTAGTGAGTACTAAATGTATTGATTGCTTCATTAATCATATGAATCTTAAATTTATTTAATCCATGTAACCTTGATCTCCATGCTGTGATGATACATTATTATGAATCTACTAGCAAGTGAGTACTAAATGTATTGATTGCTTCACTAATCATATGAATCTTATATATATTTTTCATTTTCTAATCTACATAAACTGGATCTCCATACTATGATGATACATTATTATGAATCTGCTAGGATGTGAGTACTAAATGTATTGATTGCTTCACTAATCATATGAATCTGATATATATTTCTCATTGTCTAATCTACATAACCTTGATCTCCATACTATGATGATACATTATTATGAATCTACTAGATTGTGAGTACTAAATGTATTGATTGCTTCACTAATCATATGAATCTTAAATTTATTTAATCCATGTAACCTTGATCTCCATGCTGTGATGATACATTATTATGAATCTACTAGCAAGTGAGTACTAAATGTATTGATTGCTTCACTAATCATATGAATCTTATATATATTTTTCATTTTCTAATCTACATAAACTGGATCTCCATACTATGATGATACATTATTATGAATCTGCTAGGACGTGAGTACTAAATGTATTGATTGCTTCACTAATCATATGAATCTGATATATATTTCTCATTGTCTAATCTACATAACCTTGATCTCCATACTATGATGATACATTATTATGAATCTACCAGCTGGTTAGTACTAAATCTTCTGATTGCTTCACTAATCATATTAATTTCTATATGTTTTTCATTTTTTAATCAACATAACATTGATCTCCATACTATGATGATACATTATTATGAATCTACTAGATGGTGAGTACTAAATGTATTGATTGCTTCACTAATCATATGAATCTTACATATATATCTCATTTTGTAATCTACATAACCTGGATCTCCATACTATGATGATACATTATCTACTAGTGGGTGAGTACTAATTGCTTCACTAATCATATGAAGCTGTTTTCATTTTTTAATCTATATAACTTTGATGAATGAAATTGAATGTATCGATTTCTAAATTGTGTGTACATTTTCATTTTCCTATTCTACATAACCTTGATTTCCATACTATGATGATACATTATTATGAATCTACTAGGAAGTGAGTACTAAATGTATTCCTTGTTTCATTAATTAACGTGAATCTTAATATTTTTTTAACTCATATAACATTTATTTCCATGATGTGATCATACATTATTATGAATCTATTAGTCGTGAGTTCAATGAAATTAAATGCATTGATTTCTTAATGAATCTTAATAACTTACATTAAATACATTTTTTTTTCATCCACATAATAATTATTGATCCATACTATGATGATACATTATTATGAATCTACTAGGAAGTGAGTACTAAATGTTTCCTTGTTTCACTAATTATGTGAATCTTAATTAAGTTTCGTTAAATGCATTTTTTTTAATCCACATAACCTTGATCTCCATACTATGATGATACATTATTGTGAATCTACTAGGAGGTGAGTACTAAATGTGTTGCTTATTTAATTTGTGAATCTTCTTAATTAAATTTTCGCATTTTTAATCCACTATAACCTTGATGATTATAATGAAACTTAATGTATTGAATCTGATGAAACTGAAAATTGATTTGCTCTTTGTTGCAATCATGAATCATTATGTTTGAGTATGAAGAGATATTACATGTACTAAGCTCTTCTAGTCATATTAAATGTTTTTACTTTCTATATGTCAATGATTTAACACACTAATATAGACACTGGATAGAAGAGGTATGTGTACAAATGATATTTTCTTGTGCTATTCCATAATAATATTTATTTCCCCTTTAAGCTTATGAAAATGCTCTTTCAGAAGGGGAATGTGATGTAGCTTATGCTCGTATCATGTTACTAGGCTCAGCTGGTGTGGGGAAATCAAGTCTTCAGCGTGGACTTATGAACTTACAATTCGACCCAATGATTGACAGTACCATTGTTGCTGATATTCGATCTGTACGACCTGTGGAATATAAATGGACTGTATCAAGAAGTGAAGAGTGGAGTGATGTGACCCCAGATGATGAACTCAATGAGTTAGCTATGTTATTAGCTAGAGTCCATAACCAGATTGGTGCTCATGGGCTCCTCAGCATGGAAGCTCATAGTCTTTATTCAACAGCGAGTATGTTCTCATCTTTAGAAGAGAATATCGAGGCATCAGAAGAGGCATTAGTAATTACATCTCTATCAAATGCAATAGAACGAGCCCACAGAATAACACATCGTGATGTCTTTGCCTTCGAACCTCCACCATTTTTTCATATTTGGGACTGTGGAGGTCAGTCAGTCTTCCTGGAGGTATTACCAGCCTTTCTCACTTCTCGTACCATGTTTCTCCTCCTGTTTGACGCATCAAAAGACATGAATAGTAGATGGAGATCTGTACAGCGATATCAGGGGAGTGAAATTCCAGGTGAAGAAGTCAACACTACCACAATGGAGCTCCTGCTGAAGTGGATGTCAAGTATTCATGCCCACTTTGCAAGGGTCAATGAAAGAGGAGCATTGCCTGATTATCCTCGCATTGTTGCTATTGGCAGTCGCGGGGACAAGTTGACAACAGATGAGAAAGGCAAAATCAAGGAAGGTCTTATGAGTAAATTAGAAAATGCAGATTTTGCAGACATTGTTAAGAGTGTTCGCATTGTTGACAATACTACAGCTGGTAAAGGAAAGGAAGAAGATGAGACATATAAGTATTTACGAAAAGAAATCCACGAGTTTGCATCTAAGAAGCTCATCGTTAAAACACCAGTCAAATGGGTTCTTTTTCGTAAGGTTTTACAAGTGCTGGTAAGAGAGTCAAAAAAGAATATCGTCACACTCCAATATGCACGTGCTGTTGGTGTAGCTTGTAAGATTCAGCCTGAAGATGTCCCAGAAGTACTATTGTTCTACCATGAGCTAGGAGTGGTTTTATTCTACCCTCACATTCAAGGTCTTAGAGATAAGGTGATTCTCAATCCAAAATGGTTTGTGGATTGCCTTGGTAAAGTCCTTAAGCTACCAGAAAGTGAAGATTGCGAGAATCTACGAATGTGGAAATTACTACGTGACAAAGGTATCCTAGTTCAGCCTCTATATGTAGCTGTTTGGAAAGAATGTGAAGGTATTGAGCCCGAGGAAATGATAGATCTTCTGGTTAAGTTTCATTTAGCAGCCGAAGTCAAAATGAAAGAATATTACGACTCTAGTGTCAAGCAATTCTTCCTACCAGCTATACTGCCATCATTTACAGCAGATTATACCTCTGTTCCTCCTGGATACCATTTGAGAGCTACTTCTGTACATATCACATTTGTCACTGGTTATGTGACTCCAGGTTATTTCGCACGTCTTGTTGCCATCATGGCTGAATCTCCATCCTGCCAACTTTTCTTTCATAAATCTACTCCAGTTTTTCATAATAAAATCACTTTCCGGTTTGGAGATCCCCCAGTTGATCATGTCATTCTTACAGAAATGTCTCCTGCAGTTCAAGTAGATGTTCTTCGTTATGTGGCAACTGGTACTATTCCAATGCAGGAAGTTTGCCACAATTTGAAGGTATGAATCCACATAGTGATTCAAGATGTATGTATGCAGTAACAATTTGGCTTGCATGCTAATTATCATAATTATTTTAAAGTTGTAGATCAAATTAACTATGACTGGTATACTCAAACACCAGCATGTATAATTATAGTGGATCTGATACAAAGTTTAGCCTTTAAACGAAATGAAATCACTTCCTCCTTGTAATTGTATATTTGTGTCTAGCCTGTGAGATAAAAGTGCATAATTCCACTTCTGTACTTACTGCATTGAGAAACCTTTTTAGAATAATTTGCATATAACATACATCACAAGAATTTGCTTATAATATATCATAGGGATTTCTGGAAACCAGCTGTCAGAAAGTAGAAGAATGCCTCCAGTCAATTGACGCACCATCTCATTTTGGTATCGATAGTAGATCCACTCGTGTTTCTAACGTACGTAGGGAATTCAAGTTTCTATGCTGTAACCCAGAGTGTGAGTCATCATCTGAGCCACATTATCTAGTCACATCACCCAATGGTCAACAAACATGTGACCTTCCTCTCCTTTGTGAAGAGAGTGCAAGTTATCGCAACCCCACCAAAGAAGAAGCCTACTGGTTTCCCAAAGAGATTGAAGTAAGTCAAACAAAAGTTGAAGGGCTCAGAAGCAAAGTGGGTTAACCCTCAATCAACCACTGGAAATTGTCTATAGTGCATAAAATTGCTTTAAAAATTAGATACACCCTACTGCCAAAAACAAAATGTTAGAAAAGGTTTGAAACATACTTTTCATGTTAACCTGGATGTATTACTGTTTTGTGGGTTATACCACTATGCTTGTTGGCCTTTGATTATGATGCTGAACATAATAATTATTAGTTAACATTTGAATATTCTAGCAGCCACATATAACAAAATCTGGTAAATCCGTAAGTTTCAGATATTAAGTTTTGATATTATCACTTATCATACATACATCTAATTCAAAAACTATAGTATCCACAGGGAGTATTAACACCTCCAGATGATGGTCAGTTCTAAGATAAGTGTTCTCTGAAAATAGAAATAGTATTGTTTTCATGCTTGTATACATTTCAATTCAATTCTAGTTGTGAATCCAAGTTCCAATCCATTCAAAATTCTCAAGTCACGCTTCACACGTGTTCTTGAAGTTGTATCAGACCCAAAAATGCTTGCAAATGATCTCTCATCAGTTGATCTGATCACTGATGTTGTCAAGGATAAAGTTTTATCTACAAATCTCAGTCGATATGAAGGGGCTAGTATATTGATGAATGAATTCCAGCGGTCTCTAAAAGTATATAATAAACCTGAGACACTAGTATCATTTTGTCATCTCTTGAAGAAACAAAGCAGTGCATCTAGTATAGTAGCCGACAGTATGTTGAGTGAACTAGGTAAGTTATGATTGTATA
This sequence comes from Petrosia ficiformis, assembly GCA_947044365.1. Lineage (NCBI taxonomy): Eukaryota > Metazoa > Porifera > Demospongiae > Haplosclerida > Petrosiidae > Petrosia > Petrosia ficiformis. The sequence continues at coordinate 5,551,101 of OX345644.1, read as the reverse complement.
CAAAACTGAAAATGTGATTTTATATAATTATAATTACAAATTTGCAATGTAAGGTTTAACAGTTAGAGCCAGTTATGAAAATTTCATTAAGTGGATTTTGAGCCCCTTTAGCCACCCTGTTTCCGGTGCCCTTGTTGTTTTACTTATTATTTTCAAACTCCAGTTGACTACTGAGTTGTTGTTAATGATGCTCATGTTATTTTTGCAGGTTTACTTCAAGAAGCCCCTGAACAGTCATAGAATACAGGCTGTGCCATCTAGTTATGCCACTTGATTAACTTCATATTTTGATCTATTATCTATTTACCATAAATGTTGTTTTGATTGATATTAATGTAATTTACATCAATAGTAATTTTATCAAATACTCTGAAACAAATTATAATAATATAGTATAGGTGACAGTGGCATGACGTGCATAGCATAATTATATGTACAATGTACATGGTATATGTATATAGTTCTTAGCTATAACCAGAATTAAGTGATACATGGCACTGAAAACTATAAGTATATTAATCATATCTGATGTTGAGATGGTACAGTAGGAAGGGTAACGGTCAAGTGTCTTGTACATCAATAAAATTAAACAAACCACTTTCATATAGCCGATAGCCCTACATATGTAGCTACATTAGTAATAATATATTCTGGTTGTGTAGGTTTGTTTAGAGTATGGTTGTATGTACATTAGGCATTGAGTCAACATGAAGCCCTTCTACTACCTGGGGCATGCTCTTTCTTGCCCAACATCAGATATAATTAACATACTTACAGTTTTTAGTGCCATGTATCAGTTATTTCTGGTTATAGTTGAGAATTATTACTAGTATGGATCACTGTGTGCACGTAACCCTATATATAGAAATACAGTAATTTAATATTCACAGCAGTGTACTTATATATGTTTGGTTATATGGAAGTGGTTTGTTTAATTTTATTGATGTACAACGTTAACACACTTGACCGGTACGCCTCCTACCTACCGTCACCATCCCATCCTTGCTTGCATTTTCACTTTGTGACATCCCTATAATTATACATGTTCTTTCATTTTAGTATAATGTTTTTTATTATTCTTTTATATTTACAGCCACCATCCCAATCTTGTTCATGTACGTTTTTGTTTTGATATCCATACATGTTTTTACTATAATTATATAATAATAATTATTATTAATAAAATATATTATTATCATTACACATTTATGCAATGTATGTAGGTATATAGCAGTGAAATTCACAAGCTAAGCTATAGATTATAGATCTCTCTGACTTCTAACAGAATTAAATCAAAAATATAAATTATGTACATAGTACTGTTGTGAGTGGATTACATTCATAAAGTAAATACAAAAATACTATATTATGATAAAAATACAAATACTGAATACATAATTTTTAACTTCAGAATGTGTATATAGATGACGCAAGTGTCCTCTTATTCATCCTGGTGCTATATGTATAGTACTACATGTATATGTCCCTTAACATCAAAGGTACCAACAGATGTTCAACAATGCTATATTTGCCATGAATCACACTTTGTGATTGAATATAAATGAGTTAACATCATTCAATACTAATAATAACAATTACATAATACAGCAGTATTTTATAATTGCATGTGTATATGGGAATAAAATAATGTTAAAAACAATAGATATGTCCAATACAAGATATTATCACTATAATTACATTTACTATACAAAAATCAATAATAAAATTAATAGCTAACAACACACTTTATTTTACTAATTTCTAAATCATGAAACAACTGTTCATGAAATATCATCATTATAGTTTCATCATTTCTTTCTATTGTTTCCTCTGCGTACTGGAGGTTTGGGTTTATCAAACTTTGGACGAAATGCTTGAGTTTTAGGGTGTAATTCATTCATCAAGAAGCCTTCATTAACCTCATCTGGACTGTCCACTTCAATCTGAAAATAACACAGACATAAAAATATATTTATAAATATCTACAGTACTTTTGTTATGTAAAGATCTTAAGTTAGCATAAGAAGCCAAAAAGTGGCATGTGGTAATACATGTACATGTACATGCACACTTATTAGTCTTCCTAAATAACACATTTTGGTGGTATCCAGACAGATCAACCAACCAAATTTGTAAAAAAAAATTAATGGTAGCAGGAACATATACAAACTGACAAGGTAGGCCATTCTTTGCTGCAAAGGGAACTGTTGTCTAACTATCCATACATATCATTTGGCCTCAATAAGTACATGTAGGTATCATTGCACTGTATACGACAGTATGGTGATTTTTGTTATGTTAGTTTAATACTCCTTTGTACTTAATAGTTCACCTTTTTAAAAACTTTCAATGCAATTTGACTTTCCACTGAATCAATCAGAGGTTGTTTACAAGAAGAGTACATCATTCTCTCTCTAACAGAACTCTTGTAACCAGGACAGGAGTATATGAACACTGGAATTAAAAAGATGAATAATGACATACATGTACATGTACAGGTACATGTACAATATGTAGGTACATGTACATGTAGCTGATTGTATTAATTTAAGAATACTATCATGGAAAATTTCAGACGTTTGCACTCGACTTAATCAAGTTACACACAAGCTATATATACATGTAATACAAATTAGTGATGAATTGACTAGAGATTTTATTGATATTCTGATAAACTGATAATTACTTTTGATATGTACCGAAACTGATATAATATTTCATCTATCTTCTACTATCCAATCAAAACGAGTATTTTCTCAATAATTAGGAGTATCATAACAGCGAGAAATGATGTTACAATCACAAGAAACGACATTATACTTATTACAATATCATTCAGAAATAATCTATACTCTCGCGAAAATAATGGCCAATAATAACCAATACTATCTACGTACAGATCTGATTATCAACACATCACTAATATACATTATAATCATGAAATAAACTAAATTTATGTCCCCTAGACATGGAATCTAGTTAGAGTGCCTGGTTTGTGTGTGTGTGTGTGCGTGTTTGTGCATTATTACATGTAATTCTTACCAACACTCTCCATGTAATCTCCTTCATGTGTGTGTTTATATAGGTAGAAATGATAACGAGGATTAGTATCACTAATATGTGCCGACAAATCGTTAGGACCTATACTTTCTAATGAATCTTGTAGTAGAACCTCTTCACTGTTAATATCTATAGACTTTAAGAAAGAATATCACTTTTAAAGTAAATTATAATTGTAGTATACAGTATTACATATAACATATGCTACATCAGGACATTTTCTAACATGTACATGTACATGTACATGTATACATGTGTATGTGTACATTGTATGTAGCATGAAATAATTATCTACACTAACAATATACATGTATATAGAAACCATACCCTTAACATATACTGCCTAGAATAATACCATATATACTCCAATTAAATGCACTGTTGGTGCTACATGTAATCTTGAAATTTTAATATTTCACTAATTCCATAAAAATTAAAGTTTATTCAAATAAAAGTTTTAAAGTGTGTTCCAGTAAAGTTTATGCTGTGTTGCCTCAGTCCAGTAATGCTACATGTAAATCCAGCAACAGGAACAAAACTAGTAATCATTGTAAAGCAGTTTTGGAGGCTTTCTACATGTACATGTACATGTATGAAGCAACATGTACATTGATAAAAACACATGCAAACCTTCGAATTCAATATTGAATATTCGTACCAGCATTAATCACAAGTACACTATAGTACAGCAAACTACATGTAGTAACTGTATTTGGACAGACATACATGTACACATGTACATGTATTACATGTACAAAGTACAATAATAGTATTTGGACAGACATTTACATGTACATGTACATTGTGTTTGTATACATGTGACTTACAGTATGTACAGGTACATACATGTAGTACAGTACTTAATTGGACTGACATACACATGTAAATTTGTACAGCAACAATACTTGGACAGACATACACATGTACATGCATTACATGTACATAGTACAGTAACAGTACTTGGACAGACACACACATGTACATGTACATGTACATGCATTACATGTACATAGTACAGTAACAGTACTTTGACAGACAAACACATGTACATGCATTACATGTACATAGTACAGTAACAGTACTTGGATAGACACACACATGTACATGTACATGCATTACATGTACATAGTACAGCAACAGTACTCGGACAGACATAATACATAGTACATTAACTTACAAGCTGAACATATTGTGTTTTGTGGGTTTTAAGGTTGCATAAAGCTTGCAGTGCTTCTGGTTGGACTGGAAATGCCACTCCATGTAAATGACTTTGTCTGGTAGTTGTTCCAATATCAACATGATCCTATAAAAATCATACATGTGAATAAAACAAAGGAATCTATTATTTCTATATGTAACTATATGAAACCATGGCAACATACAAAAATGTACATGTAGGTCAGGAGTTATTTTGGTTCCACAGAAAGACTTTGGTCTTCCATACTAACATATAGTATATATCAATAAAAGTCACCATACAGTACACTAATTACTCAGTAGTACACTACGGTAGTTTAACAGTAGTTTTAACAGTAATTTTGACAGTAATTGCTGTACTTGACAATACCACAGCATTGAGACAGTAATTATACATGTTCTGTACTGGCAGTAGAACTAATGAGAATGATAATTTAGTGAAAGACTTCTTTAAATATTCATTATTCTGCTATTTTTTTTATATTTGGAAACTAACTATCCAGGACAATCAACTATTGCTCCACCTACATGTACATGTACATGTAGATATCCCATTTAATTGTCTTAAGTTACTACCTATATTACACTGTACACGCTGTATAGGACGTCAAAGTGCTAGTGTGCTATCAAACTACAGTGTATATGTCATAGTATATGACGTTATCATAGCATAATCTTGAGGTCATAAAATTATACATGTACATGTATACACATATGTAAACAGACTTTACTATCACTATTCAGTACATGCACGCACACACACACAGTATACCTCTGCTTCATGTAGTAGTTTCAATTCTTGTTCATCTCTTGTCAATGGTGGTGCTGCATTTGCTGTCTCAACGTGCTTCCTATAACCATCAAGTGTTAATTCACTCTATATCAAATGATAATAATAATATGAACAGTTTCACACACACACACACACACACACGCACACGCACACATATGCACGCACACACACTTTAGTATGTGTACTTGTTTGTGTGTGGCAAGAGGCAGACATATTGTATGCAGTATAGATAGAGTGAGATTAGTTCTGTGGGATATGATGTACAGTGTTCTTGCCAGGATTTCACATCCAAATGGCACAAGTAGCAGCATGCTTTGTGTGCAAGTGAAAAATGCAAGTTAGTAAATTATTTGTGAGGGGTGTGGTCAAGAAATCATTATTGAACCACCTTGCTAGTAGCTGCTACATCATCAATAACTACAGCACTATTGAAAGCCTTTTTGAGTGTTGCCTTTGTTGCAGCATACAACATCTTTTCTCTAACCTAAAAACAGAGGAAGAGAGAGTATATGAGATAATTAAGTATATACAGTAACTGATGTTTACATGTGATCAGTAATATTTGGAAGAAGTGACCTTAAGGGGATGAAATAATTTTGGTCAAACACTTACCTTCAACCACTCGCTATCTTCCACTTTGTACAGAAGTCAGTGAAATCTGGTATCCAGGAAGAGCTACATGTATAAGTACATGTACATGTATCATTAGATACGATGCTTCCTAAACAAAAAGACTTTGGTATCCAGGAAGAGCTACATGTATAAGTACATGTATGATTAGATACGATGCTTCCTAAACAAAAAGAATTTGGTATCCAGGAAGAGCTACATGTATAAGTACATGTACATGTATCATTAGATACGATGCTTCCTAAACAAAAAGACTTTGGTATCCAGGAAGAGCTACATGTATAAGTACATGTATGATTAGATACGATGCTTCCTAAACAAAAAGACTTTGGTATCCAGGAAGAGCTACAAGTACAAGTACATGTATCATTAGATACGATGCTTCCTAAACAAAAAGAATTTGGTATCCAGGAAGAGCTACATGTATAAGTACATGTATCATTAGATACGATGCTTCCTAAACAAAAAGACTTTGAAGAATTTGGTATCCAGGAAAAGCTACATGTATAAGTACATGTTTCATTAGATACAATGCTTCCTAAACAAAAAGAATTTGGTATCCACAAAAAGCTACAAGTACAGGTATCATTAGATACGATGCTTCCTAAACAAAAAGAATTTGAAGAATTTGGTATCCAGGAAGAGCTACAAGTACATGTATCATTAGTATCCACAAAGAGCTACAAGTATATGTACCACGTTGCTTCCTAAACAAAAAGAATTTGGTATCCAGGAAGAGCTACAAGTACATGTATCATTAGATACGATGCTTCCTAAACAAAAAGACTTTGAAGAATTTGGTATCCAGGAAGAGCTACATGTATAAGTACATGTTTCATTAGATACGATGCTTCCTAAACAAAAAGAATTTGGTATCCACAAAAAGCTACAAGTACAGGTATCATTAGATACGATGCTTCCTAAACAAAAAGAATTTGAAGAATTTGGTATCCAGGAAGAGCTACAAGTACATGTATCATTAGTATCCACAAAGAGCTACAAGTATATGTACCACGTTGCTTCCTAAACAAAAAGAATTTGGTATCCAGGAAGAGCTACAAGTACATGTATCATTAGATACATGCTTCCTAAACAAAGAGGCTGAATGCCAAGCAGATACAGTAAGCATTTGATCAAAATTATTTGGCAGGAAAATGTACACCATGGTACATTTGCCATCACAGTATGGTCAAAAGTACATGCAATTAGTCACTTCACATACTGGGTTCTGTGGAGTATAACATTTTAAACAGTAATTTAGTTTGTACACGTGTATTAAATCTATTTGTGGGCTCAGTGTTCTCCCCAGAGCAGCAAGGCAAGACGTTCAGGCCTCTTTTAATTCACTAAAATTGAAATTAAAATAGTTTTACTTAATAATTATCACATAAAAATTGTGGGTGTGGTTAGTTTATAGACTTTATACACATGCTAGCAGGGTACGTGTTGTGCTTGAAAGCCGAGCTAGTGCAGTAAGTACATGTAATACTGCTGGCCTTAAAGCTTCCATTAGTACTACTTCATCACTGCAAATAATAGGTGCTTTGAAATGTATATACATGTATTCTGACTATTTATAAAAGTAACATACATTGTATCATAGTAATAAATGGACACACTCTCTTTAAAAATATTTCTGTGTTTGTGGTTGTATGTTTACATGTGCATATTAAATAATACATTACCGGTGCATCTTCTGGGGTATAAGCCAGAAATATCCACAAATGATTATCATAAGAATTACGTTCATCAAGTCTGTAGAATATGTAACAAGGACGTTGATCTTCAAGAACTGGCTGAACCAAAGTATCAAAATGTATGATTTTGTTAAGGTCATTATAAGGATAATAATAAAATTAAATATGTGAATACAGTACATATTTGTGATATTGAATGTTCTACGGTACATATAAGTCATTTCAATGACCACTTTGCACAAAAAGCTAGTGAGACATGTATACTGATAATTAGATCGGTAATTGTTCATTATCGGTCATTAATTTTAGATCGGTATTGAGCAATAGAACTGATATTGTAATAAGTGTACTAATAGTGTCATTTCTTAGGATCATAATTTCCTTTAAAGTTTTATATTTAATTATCCTACCTAGCAGAGTTTTTGATAAGTTTTGAAGCATGGGCCAAATAGGCTCACAAAAATGTTTAGTGTGTGCACCATTGGGAATACATCTTGAGCCAATTAACAAAGAGTTAATACTGCTACTGACAATATAATCATAATTAACTGCACCACTGGCCCAAAGAGAGAACTGTGTAATGCCAAATAAGAAACTCTTTTGGCCAATGGTGTGCCATATAAGCTTCGCACAAACACTGCATCCTTTCTAGTCTGTTTTGTGAATCTCAAATTCAATCCATATCTACATGTACATATACATGTATACACTAGACACTATACTATAGTACATATAAAATGTCATTAGAAAATAATTTTTAAAGCCATCATGAATGTGACCATACTGAGGCACTGAATGACTGCTTAGTTACATGTACATGCACATGTACAGTAGTACATGTACAGTAGTACATGTACAGTACATGTACATGTACATACATGTATACTGTACAATGTGTATACCACTGCTAAACATTGAATTCACTAAAATTAGAAATTATATCTTTAATTTCATTTTATTATTAATAGTACACATATACATCAGAGTGGGAAATAACAGTGCTCCAGTGCTCATTTGAGCACCAAAATTAGCTAAAGGAGCACCAGATTTTGACATGACAATGCATGCTAGTTGTACTGTGGTGAGCACTGGTGACGGAAATGCTCACCAGATGTTGTAGGCTTATTTCCCGCCCTGATATACATATATATAATATGAGGAGGATATCATCTTCCCATGTACCAGATGGTTGCTTGAATTCTCCTGGAATGAGTTTCTCTAAAAACGAAAAGCAGAATTTCCCTAATATATGTACGTACATACACACTGTACATGTATAACACACATACACACATGCAAACATACATGTACAGCCACAGACAGACAGACAGACATGTAGCTGATAGAATAAAGAAATTAGCGTTGTACCTATACTAGGTTTTGCCTATAATTCAGATACAGATATTATAGGCAACTAAAACTGGCTATACCTATACCTATATATATATATATACATGTGTTCACTTCTTTTTGTAGTATACGTTCATGTGCATCCCTAATTTTTATCACTGCTCTATATAGCCATTTCTATTGGAAAATGAAACTCACAAACTACTAGAAAAGATGGTCAAAAAATATGATTCTGACTGTTGTATCAATCTTTTCTACAGTGAAATAGTACTTTAAAGTTTCAAAACTTGCTCTGTAAAGTATCTATACTACTTGCCTATACCTATATTTACTAGGCCTGTGCGATAATCGCGATAAGTCGATAATCGCAAAAAGAAATTGTTATCGCGATAACGATAATGTTGACATTCTTATCGCAATAATTTGCACATGCGCATACTGCTCACACGTGATCACACGTTGTTCAATCGATACAAGGCTTACAAGCATCTCATCGAGTAATGATGGCTTCTAATGTTGAATACCTACCTTTAGAGAAGGCCAAATGTCCTGTTTGGAAATATTTCGGGTTTCCAGCACAAGAGGGAAAATTTCTGGAGTCGGATAAAAAGAAGAGACAGACAGTTCACTGTGTTTTGTCACTTTTGTGTAAGCAATAATGATGGAACATGAACTGGAAACTAATAATTTAACTTTTATTCATTGAATTGAAATTAAATAAATTATGTTATTCAGTTATTCTTGAGATCAAATTATCGTGATAATCGTGATAGCTGGGATTATTATCGTGATATAGGTTTTTTCATTATCGCACAGGCCTAATATTTACCTATACCATGGTATAGGCACCTATACATTTATCTATTCCAGTATAGACACTACACTAAAAGAAACGTGAGCATTTTGAATATAAAAACAACATTCACATACTAAAGAAATATTTACCTGTGTCTTGATCAATATGTACTTGTAACAATCGAAGGATACCTTTCAAAGCATCTCCTATCAATTTGTTCAGTTCATCAGAAGCTAATGTGGACATACATGTACATGTACATGTAAGTATATCAATGTTAAAAGAAATATCTATGATCAAATAGGAATCTTTAAATGTTCAGTAAGCCTGTTTTAACAGCAAGTCAACAAAATTTGGTAAATATGACAAAACAAACTTTATTGGCTTCCTTATGTACATGTACATGGCTTATTGTATGTACTTGTAGCCTGCATACTGTATGTACATGTAGCTGGCTTCCTGTACGTACATGTAGCCTGCATATTGTATGTACATGTACATGTAGCTGGCTTCCTGTATGTATACATGTGTATGTAGCCTACATAGTGTACTGTATGTATGCCTACATATTGTATGTACATGTAGCCTGCATATTGTATGCTGGCTTCCTGTATGTATATGTAGCCTGCATATTGTACATTTGTAAGTACATGTAACCTACATATTGTATGTACATGTAGCCTACATATTGTATGCTGGCTTCCTGTATGTATACATGCAGGAAGCCAGCATAGTGTACAGTGTATGTACATGTAACCATATGTACAGTACATGTAGCTGGCTTCCTGTACATGTATGTATACATGTGTATGTAGCCTGCGTAGTGTATGAACATGTACATGTAGCCTGCATATTGTACATTTGTATGTACATGTAGCCTACATATTGTATGCACATGTAGCCTACATATTGTATGTACATGTAGCTGGCTTCCTGTATGTATATGTAGCCTGCATATTGTACATGTACATTTGTAAGTACATGTAGCCTGCATATTGTATGCTGGCTTCCTGTATGTATACAGTGTAGATACAGGAAGCCAGCATAGTGTACAGTGTATGTACATGTAGCCATATGTACAGTACATGTAGCTGGCTTCCTGTACATGTATGTATACATGTGTATGTAGCCTGCATAGTGTATGAACATGTACATGTAGCCTGCATATTGTACATTTGTATGTACATGTAGCTTACATATTCTATGCACATGTAGCCTACATATTGTATGTAAATGTACATGTACATGTAGCCTGCATATTGTATGCTGGTTTCCTTTATGTATACATGCAGGAAGCCAGCATAGTGTACAGTGTACAAATGTATGTACATGTAGCCATAAGTACAGTACATGTAGCTGGCTTCCTGTATGTACATTGTACATGTACAGAGGCTTGCATACTGTATGTAAATGTACATGTAGTTGACTCACTGTACACATGTAGCTGGCAGATTGTACATGCACTGTACATGTAGTTGGCTCACTGTACATGTATATACATGTGCATGTACTGTACCTGGCATATTATATACTGTACATGCAGCTGGCTATATGTACATGTACATGTAACTAAAGTACAGAGCATCTACAATGTAAACGTATATTGTACGTACAATGTACATGAACTTGTACATGTATGTGCTCCAATTCATTAAGAAAGACCCATGCAGTCATGTGCATAAACCTTGTATCATTATATGTCTGACACAGTACCTGACTTTATTACATGTAAGTTTACATACTATGATGGGGAGCTACACTTTAATAAGATGATAGTCAACTGTACTTCTAAGTAGTACTATAGTACTACTTTATAAATCATAGTAATGTGGAAATCGCTTTTACATTTGTAAAACACTGTACAATGTACATATACTACACTGTATAGTACTATGCTATCACATAAAAATTTTGCATATGATAGCATAGTACTAAGGTATTATACTGTGTACATTTGAAGTACATTGTACTTCACTCACAAAGTACACTGTAGTCAATGGAAGTACAGTGATAGTATGTAAACATAATAATGTCAGGTACATGTACTGTACATACATGTACATGTATAATACAACAGTAGATAGACAATCACTTTCTACAAGACATGTACACACATACAGTATATACAGTAATACTGTTCATAAAACAGGAGTTTAGAAATATAATTAAATTTAATTGTATAAATGTGTATAAACATGCTTCTAATTTTGTTGTTATGAACAGGCATCACTTTATAAAAAGTACAGTATTGTTATGTGTATTATAACAATGGCACATGTTATATCAACAGCATTGTTGATAAAAGGTACTCTTCCTACTGAGTCACTTAATAGTTTGATATGATATTCATAAACTAAAACTGTTAAGTATACATTGTACATGTACAATTGAGCAGTGCACTGTATATGTACGTGTACCTACTAAGCATTGTGTTAAGTACACTGTACATTCCTACTGTGCATTGTATTAAGTACACTGTACATGTATACCTACTAAGCATTGTGTTAAGTACACTGTACATGTACCTACTGAGCATTGTGTTAAGTACACTGTACATGTACCTACTGAGCATTGTATTAAGTACACTGTACATGTACCTACTGAGCATTGTGTTAAGTACACTGTACATGTACCTACTGAGCATTGTGTTAAGTACACTGTACATGTACCTACTGAGCATTGTGTTAAGTACACTGTACATGTACCTACTGAGCATTGTATTAAGTACACTGTACATGTACCTACTGAGCATTGTGTTAAGTACACTGTACATGTACCTACTGAGCATTGTGTTAAGTACACTGTACATGTACCTACTGAGCATTGTGTGTACATGTACCTACTGAGCATTGTGTTAAGTACACTGTACATGTACCTACTGAGCATTGTGTTAAGTACACTGTACATGTACCTACTGAGCATTGTGTTAAGTACACTGTACATGTACCTACTGAGCATTGTATTAAGTACACTGTACATGTATACCTACTCAGCATTGTGTTAAGTACACTGTACATGTACATGTAAAACATAATAAAGTATACAATATACATTAATTATCATATTAGTTTCATTTCATGTGTATTTATCATGTCGATCAGTACACAATATCTAGTAGTAGTTAAAACAGATAATATCATGTCCTCATGGGAATACCATCATAATAATACCACTAAATTACAAATATAGTTACACATAACAACATACATGTAGTTATATTGTGGGTTTCTGGCAATACCGAACTACATGTACATTATATGCCAATAAAAAGTCACCATACAGTACAGTAATTACTCAGTAGTTTCATTTCAACACTACAGTAGTTCAACAGTAGTTTTGACAGTAATTGCTATACTTGTCAATCAAACACCACAGTAGTGAGACAGTAATTACTATACTATACCAATAGTAGAACTACTGTTACTGTATAGTGACATTTTATTAACATATACTGTAGTTGTACATGTGTATATCATTGGTATACAATACACCAAGCATGCCAACTTAATAGTTTCCTTATCAAAATGAATGATATGTATGTAAAATATGTATCAAATGAGCCAATTGATTTAGCATTGCACAATTTGGTATATACAGGTGTTAATGGTCAGGTACAAATGTATATGAATGTATCATAAACAAACATACATGTACATACAAACATACATACATATAATCCATACATCAAATAGATACATGTTTCTGAGGAAACAGATATACATGTATTAACCCTTTGACTACTACATGTAAGTTTATTGTAAATTGATTTTGTGTCAAGAAAACCATAGTTGCTGTGAACTCAAGTACAGAGCCACTATGATTTCAATTCTATACATACTCTCTTCCTACTGTATAATTGTAGTTTAGCTACTTACAGTTGCTCATTCCAATGCAGCACTCAGTTTGTCGCTCTCTTATCGAGTGGATGCCATTTTTTAATCACATTTTTTCAACATGGCTGGCATAAGTGGCATTGGTTGCAGAGTGGCTGCTTTATGCCATATATGCACATGTATATGCTATATATCAAAGTGTAGCTCTATTTATGAGCTACAAAATAGTAAAATCAGAATTACACAATGTACAATAGCGTGTATACATTCCAAGATATATTAGCACACGTACAAGCCTGTGTCTAGAGTGCATATACACATGTACATTGTACATGTATGTGCTCTTGAAAGTCAGAATTAAACCACAATATTATGTTAACAATTTAACAAAAAACAATTTTTGATAGACAAGATGATTACAGTAATCCTCAACTCCACCTATATCGGTGAGAGTTAAATAGTCAATATGTGGTGTGATTCTTTTATGGGTTTGGTCAGCTTCACTTCCTTTTTAATCAGCTAATTAAAGGATAATCAATTTGTGTTGAATTTATTACATACTACATGTATATGTACATTCACATTTAATTAAATTCTGTCGATATCCTCAATATTATGATGTTATGATTTTATATGTAATATAGTGTATAGTTTAATGTCATAAGGTTAATTCTTGATTATACTATAACTCAATAATGAAGCAATGGATTGAAATTTAACACACACACATACAAAAGAACAGGAAAGATAGTTATATGAAAATGGTACAGGTAAAAAGATTGTTGGTCATTCCAAACTACACAATGTAAAGCTATGAACATTTCTCTAAAGTCAAGGTGACAAGAATGATATCAGAAAATGTTTAAAGCTCTAGTGATATGAGATTGTACCAATATTCCAACAACCCAATAAAGATTGTAGATATTTACTGATAACTACATGTACATGTACATGTAAATATTGATATGAAGTTAATCTACATGTACCGTAAATCGGGAATATTTCGTATCTTAAATATTTCAAATTTTTATTTTTCATATGTATAAATTTTCGTCTGTGCGTACGTTATTATTTCCGAATACTGTTTATTGCTGAATACCCGTTTATTTTCGAATTTTTAAATTTCGCACGCATACTGTTATACGAAAATTTTTATAGTACTAAATTTTCCCAAATTACGGTACTTTATACTACATGTATATGATAAAGTGCATTGTACATGTGTATCAATAACTATAAGTATGTTAGAAATGAATGATTACAATACTGGTTATATCACTAACTGAAATTTTAGGATAATAATGAACGATATCGATTTGGCACAACACTATTTCTATGTTTAACATAACAAATATTATTATTATGGAACAGGTTTGCAGTCTTTTAATGCAGTGTTCCCTCAGATAAATATTAAGAGTGGAGAAGTGCATCAGCTTTTCAATCAATGTTATAAAAGTGGTTTTCAATATAATATTAACTTAAAGAGAGGGAAAACACCTGATACATGTACCACCTTTTGGGGAAAATAGAGTATATCTGTTAATTATATCTATACAGGAAGTACATACATGTGTACTAGGATAACTAAGTATATGAGAAGTTAAAGTAACATAAATAAATAACTGATATATGTATATATATATACATGTATATATATATATATATATATATATATACATATATATATATATCCTTCCTGATATGGCAAAACTTCAAAGTAACCACAGGTTTTATATATCCTGTCATGACCACATTAACACTCAACTGATCTAAACTGAAGACAAAATATTAATAACTACATACAGCTACAGGAGTTTTGCCTTTCCAGAAATATATTCATTATAACATGCCTACTTGTACTATATCGGATTTATAATCACCCCACCCTCAATTCATAATCTGATACAGCACTCGTAGGTATGTGTTGTAATATATATATACATATATTATTATATATATATATATATATACAAATGTATATATATATAATTATTATAAATAATAATTATATTATAAGAGTATGTTACTATGGATACTAAATGTACAGAATACTGGTGAATCACAAGAAAGTTTTCTCACTTTTAAAAGTTATTTTAAACCATACAAATGTATTACTTTATAACCATGGAGTTCTATTATCATCAAAGGAAAGAGTAACACACACTATCTGTTAGAGTACAGCGAACTATGTACTTTAACACAATTATATATATATATACATGTATAATATATATAATACGGGCAATTTTGTTACTTTAGATATTTTCCTAAGCATATCCAGTTACTTCAACTCAC
Organism: Petrosia ficiformis; assembly: GCA_947044365.1. NCBI lineage: Eukaryota > Metazoa > Porifera > Demospongiae > Haplosclerida > Petrosiidae > Petrosia > Petrosia ficiformis. The sequence continues at coordinate 5,535,450 of OX345644.1, read as the reverse complement.
CAGTAATTCCTGTTTGATGGGCCATCACACTTTTATTACCCTAGTTCTAAACTGCATGCACTGGCACGCCCTATTTATTAATAGTTTAAATATCACGTGATATAATTAATAACCGCAAACAATTAACAGTACGTAATAATAGTTAATTGACTAACAAAAGAGGGTATAACATTTCGCAAATCTAAATATGTTTTAATCATGAGTCATAACAAGAAAAAAAATTCTTCAAACAACAGTTACTTCGCCTCTGGTGCAACCTTCAGATCACAAGTGTACTGGATTTCAGCAATAGTATCAGACAAGGTCTTTTCCACGGATTTCTTTGCTGCTTTGTTACGCTTGACAAAATCCTAAAATTAAAGAAACTGCAATTAATCATTATATTATCATCTACTCCATTTAAATAGGGCACAAGATAGTATTTCAATAAGAAAACATTTTCTACTATGATGATATGATTATGCTTCTCAAGCGAAAATGGTTCTTTAGACTACACAATACTAAAGATTATAAAGTCAACTGGTTCTGGCACTTGTCACAGTTCTTAAGTCTTGCTTGATATATACATGCATGTAGCAAATTGAAAATCACACAGGGTGATCTGAAGTTGCAAGCTACATCACAATTTTTGATAAGCTTTGAAGCTTGGCCCAAATTGGCTCAAAAATGCCATTGAGAATACATCTTGAGCCAATTAACAAAGAGTTAATACTGTTAGTGACAGTATAATCATAATCAACTGCACCACTGGCTCAAAAAGGGAACTGTGCAATGCCAAATAAGAAGCTCTTTGGGCCAATGGTGCGCCATATGAGCTTATCAAAAACACTGAGCTAAATATATAATACATGTATATTACTCAAAATTAGTCACTAAAGTCTTACATTTGCATCACCAAAAAATGGAATATTCTAGAAATAAATTGCTGTAACCCAACATTAATTTTGTTTACCTGTGCTGCCTTCAACTTTTCTTCCTCTTCTTCAAGAGAGGCTATGTACTTAGCTGCTTGCTTTGCATGGTGCTCAAGAGCGGAGATATTCTCTCGAATATGATCCTGAGCTCGATTAATTTCTCGTATCTCACTTTCTTTTTCGTAGATTTCTCGTTCAGTGGATGACACTTGCTTTCGGAGCACGAAGGTTTTTCGAATTGCTTTCTCAGTAGCAGCATCAAAATGCTTACGATTTACCCAGCGATTAAATTCATCTTCCTCAAGGCTTCGAACATTATGTCGCTTACGATCAGTAATTTCCTCACGCACTATAAATGTTTTCTTCTCACATCGGGGTTCAACATGGAATCTAAACTGGTAAAAACGGTCGGTAATATCAACTGGCTCTTCTTCTTCTACGTTTGGGTTTTGCACAAGATCATAATCCTCCAAGAAAATATGATTGAGTAAGAAATCAAGCTTTTTATCGCTTTTATTCTGAATTCGATAAAAGGTGGTTTCACGATGGATTCGGAAAAAATTAACCTCACCGTTTACAACTTCCACACGATGTGGCTTTAGGTATGTACTATCATTACTTTTAACTACTTCACAACCCAGCTCAACTGCAAATGGTATTGGAGGAGATTCATCGCCAGGGCTAAGGGTAGGAAGATTACTTTGACCAAGAAAGGTTTCAGCAGTGGAAAGAATGAGGCTACCACCTTCAAGCGTACGACCAGTGGTGTTTTCAAACAGAACAGCAGAGAGTGGATTTCCTTTACGTACAGTTTCATCATAAAGGACAACATGTTGTCCTTCAAGCTGAGCATGCAGCATGGTTACAATAGCTTTCTGCTTTCTCTGGGCTGTTACATGTACTGGTATGGGGTAGAATGAGAGGTTGTCTTGAGCAGCCATGACAAACTGGGCCTAGAGAAGAGATAATATAACAATTTAATGTTATTCATTATTCATAACAGCCACAAAGGACTTAGAAAATATTAAAGCAGCCACTCTGGCTTGTATACTATATCAATTATTGAATTAGAATTGAAACTGATTATTTCATAGCTTGAAATTCATGTGTGCTAGCTACATAATCACATACACTATGTGCAGAGGTGTGAAAACAGCCAGTCATGCAGGACATTGTCTGATAAATCTAGGGAATGTCTGGTAAACTGTATACAAAGTATATGGGGAGCAGTACAACAATCGTGAAAATAGTCTTGCAGTTGGCTTACTATTTCCACACCTCTGACTATATGCATATGCATGAAGTGCATCTGAGAAAATGAGTTTGTCTGCACTATTATACATGTGTATAAGAAACTGCACAGGGTAGTTAATGCTTGAGTCAAGTTTAGGTGTGAGTTTCACTAATTTACACCTATAAATATATGTATACTCACATAATAATTACTGATGTAAAAAGGTAAGTAGAATGATTACAATAGTAATGCACTTCAAAAGAATTACTACTACTATGATACTACTACTATAATAACAACACTATAATATACATGGATCTTACCTGGCCACCTATTATAATTTACGCATTGTGGAATTCTAATCAAAGATAATTATTTCATTAACTGGGCGTGGCCGCAATGGCTGTGTAAAAAGCACTGAGATCGAGTAAGTGTGCTGAGGCGGATACTTTCTGGCCATTATTCAAGGTATGTTAGATATTGAATGCATAGATAATGATGTTGTTAGCAATGAGTTCAGTTTGTGGAAATAACAATGGTAAACACGCAACGTTATGACGCAAAACAAAAGCTGCTTGGACCTCAAAAATACATATTTTTGACTATAACTTCGAAGATAATTGTCGAATCCTTCCACAAATTGAACCCCAAATAGGACACTGATATAGCATTACATGTTACAAGTTACAAGCCCAAACGTAGAGAGGAAAGTACCCGCCTTTTGCTGAATTTCTTGCTCGCATATGCGTAAAAATGTCTATATTTTACATTAAAACAACAGACAAAGCATTTCATAATATATATGTTCGTGTAGAGTGAAAACCATTCTATCCACTATATGTTGTCTCTTCCTCAATAGAGCTGTAAAAGTAAAGTTACAACTGTTTAAAAATGTTGCATTATTTAGGTGAAAATTACTGTACTCAAGTATTAATGACCCTGTGTGTATTTGTATTTCCATAGCAATTTTAATGAACGTGATTCTACTAACAGTGGAAAAAAAGGCCACCATTTTTCTGTCCCATCATTTATTCAACATGCCAAGATATTTGATTAAAGTCACCCCACTAAACTCTTAGATAAACACAGTTGTAAACTTACACAATGGCTAAATAAACATTTTGTCATGAATTGCGCATCATGAGAGAGCTAACTACAAAGAGATACTAGCTTAGTGATTAGCCTACCATCAAGGAATCCAATAGCTCTGGTTGTAATTCCTAGTCTATACATGTATATCATTGTATAATTTATATTATTGGCAAACTATTTTGCCCTTCATAATTTTTATGGCCTGTAAGGCCATCCTTATGATTGCTTTCCATGGGGTTTAATGTATATATATTTCCTTGTGTAACATATGCGAGTATGAGTTGTATATGTAGTTAAGGAAGTTATGTCATTCGGGGGTGGGGGTGGGAGGGGGGTGGGGTTGGGCTCAGTCAATTATTGGGAGTGATGTATAAAAGAATGCGCACTCGAGCTGTACAGACCAGCAGAAAGAAAGCTGTGGAGCTTACGTACAAACTGGAACTAATAGCTAACTATTCTACCTGAAATATATTCCTAAAGTTCTACAAGGTCCTTTAAAAGGTAAGGAGAGTAGATAATCATTATAATAGGCTGTTGTGTTTTAGGTATGATAAATTCAGACATGATTACCGAATGCTGGACACAATAAATCAATCATAGGGATATATTTTTCTCTATATATTTAAAATATACTAACCTGTACAGTAGTGCCATGAGATTGAGTACCATGAGTTTCAACTTTTGACATATGTAAAACTGCACCATCAGCAATGGTATAATCAGATAACTGACGACCATCTTCGACTGCTTTGCCACAGAAGATCAGCTTGAAAGAAAATGGAGAAGTCCCTTTCTTTTTGCCTATCTTTGCCTTCAGAGCAAGTACAGAATCTTTAGGATTGGCACGGACATTTGTTGTGGATCCATCAAGACCTTTGACTACTATACGCCAAATACCTTCATCTTTCAGCTCATTAGTAGACTGTAATGCAGGAGTACCGACAACAAGTGTAACATTGACATCTTCCCAATCCTCCCACAGGGAATTCTCAATGATAGCCAATCCGTGTAGCATCAGACAAGAGGGTTTCTCATTTGCATATGTCATACGATAGGAGCTCTTCCATTCACTTACTTGGAATCCATAACGAGCGATAAGCTTCTTTTGTGGCTCAACATTGCTATAAAATACACATAACTTCTGCATGTCATCTTTGCTTTCATTCTTTGTCAGATCCAGGGAGAATGAGATGTCTCGTCGGGTTTGCTCTTCGGAAAGATTCACCGATGCTACACTGGACAAAGGATACATAGCCAGCTGTCCACCAGGTAGATACAAACTGACATGAGGAATTTCTCTCTCCGATGCATCAGGGAGTACATCTTCGATTCCAAGAATTCGCCCTTCGACAATCTCATCGTTTTGTTTCAGCTGTAACGATATCTGAGTACCCACAAGTGACTGGAGCAAACTCACAAATGGAGAACCTTCTGAAAAATGGATGCTAGCTTTTGGCTTTGTTGATTCGTAAGCTATATTACCAACATTGGGACCAGCATCTCCAAGAAATTGCAACGATTCGAGGACATCTTTCATGAGACTTTTTGGAAAGTAGAGGTCAATTTGACCGTGACCATGTACCAATGTCTGACGTTCAAAAACAGCATATCCATTATCATATAAGATAACACCAGTTATTGGCATATTGGAAGATACATCACCTACAGAAAAAGCATTACAGTATTCTTCAATGTCATACACAATATCATCACAAGATATGCATCCAATTGGTTGATACTTGTCAACTTCAAAATGAGAAGCAAAGTATTTTGAAAAAGCACCTAAAAATATTAAACTACATCAGCGTTTTTGATAAGCTCATATAGCACACCATTGGCCCAAATAACTTCTTATTTGTCATTGCATAGTTCTATCTTTGGACCAGATGGCACAGTTAATTATGATTATATTGTCCCTGACTTCATTAAATCTTTGTTAACTGGCTCAATATGTATTCCCAATGGCACACACACTGTTGAGCTAATTTGGCTCATGCTTCAAAACTTATCAAAAACTCTGAACTACATGTAGTAATTTGAATTCAGAAATCTACAATTTCCATGTCAAATTTAATCCAACAACTATCCATTATGTTATTAAGGATCAGTATATCTGAACTAGCTACCAACTAAACCAAACATCACTGAAATCTGGAAGAGTCAAAGACAAGCACAAGTAAGGAATACTGAATGGCTAGTTAAACAAGTGAACCTAGTAACAGTACAGAAATAATGAATGAATACATAATATACCTAAACACCTGAGTGAAGGAGGTCACTTAGCGTTTAGTTCCATGAGCAAGAATCACTTGTTAACCCACTTTATGAAATGTAATTAACTTTTATTAGTTGCATTCCTTTCTTACAAATCATCAAGGATCATGTGAAATACATGGACCAGTGCTGCTACAGCTACGAAAAGCCATAGAAATGACACCGAAGAGGTGGGTGGGGTCACGTGAGTGTAAAACATGCTCTGATGATAACCTAACAATGATAGGCCCACTGCCTAGCTGCACTCGGTAACTAATAGCTTTAGCCAACTTTATGGAGGGCTCGCGCTACGCGCTCATCCCTAACTCCAGGGTTGAACATTTCTACTACATGATATAACTCCAAGGCCTAGGAATGCATGGCAGAATGCCATGTGACCCCGCCCACCTTTCCGTGTCATTTCTACAGCTTCTCACAGCAGTAGTAACGCTGGTCTGTGTATTTCACATGATCCATCATCAAAACAAAGAGGTTTGAAAAAACATAAAACTTTTATGAATTTGAAAAGATGAGGACAGGAATGACTCAGCAGTCTCAGCAACCCAACCAGGCAAATAGCGTGACTAGACAATTATTTGTCCATAAAACCTGGCTTTAAAAGGTTTAGGGATTAGCTACTACATTTCTACCTTCACTTTCCAGTTCAAATCTACAGCTGACTTAATCAAACAGTCAGATTTTGGTCCACCTTAGAACTATTAGTAGTACATGTATCAAATAATATATGGATGCGTCACATTTAATAAGAAGACAAAAAAGTAGCTTACCACTTCCCTTCTCCATTATTGCGACGGATACAGGAGCAGGACACAACACAACGATTGAGAAAGAGAATGAAAAGACTCGTACTAGTACTCAGGAGCTTCAGTCTGAATCCTGGCCGACGAGCCACACCTTTCTCAGGCGAAAGCCAAGGTGGGAAAATACCTCTGCATGACGCCGACATGTTACGCTTGTTAGCAGTATAAATAGAAGTGTTACCAGTGTAACTGTATCACAAAACGTTAGTAAAGTTTTCTTGAGTGTATTCAAGATAACGATGAAAGCTCAAGTTTTGGCAATGGTGTTCCTGATGGCCTGTATGGGCTCAAGTGTATCTGGATTTCATGTGAAAATAACGCTACAAAAGACATCGTCCTCCAACACACAGAATCGACTAATAAAAGATTTAGGTTGTTCCCATTATTCTGTGGTAGACAAGTCAACTCTTTTCTTACCCAATGGATTTGATGATGTCCCCAAACCTTGGGAAAATGACACTGTTCAAGTAGTGCGATCCGTTAAAGTAACTGAAGGAATGAATAACTTATTGAATCGACTTGTTCCTGGTCTCGGCGGAACTACCGCAAAGCAGATTTTGGATTATTATGTTGCAAAAGGTTGCCTCTGCTTCCCATATGGTGAATTGGTTAGGGATCTATTCCTAGGAGTTCCTTCGAACAGTCTGGATCTGGAGGTTTCCTGCAATGCTACAATGATTGCAGATATTTGCAAAGCAATGTGGGGAGATAAGAATTGCAAAATAGGAAATTTTGCAGCCAACATTGGAAATAATAATGAAAATGAAGTTACTACTGACTGGGAAACAAATTTAATTAGCAGTCGTATAAACCTTGAATACACTACAAATTCACTTGCATATGACAGCAATGGCAATAATGTTGTGATAGATCTTACTGGTAATGGAGTGAGGGACACATGTCATAGAAACATTAGAATCCCAATTTCAAGTAATGATTGGAATATGTGGAATAGAAGGGAAAAACTTTATCGTTGTTGGAAACTTCGAGTAATTGGCTACAAATCATATGATAATGAAACAATGAAATTCATAGTAGAAAATACTAAAACAGAGATAATTGCCGACAAAACTAGTTTCACAAAATTTTACTGTAAAAGTCTTCTTAGCGCACAATATTCCTCCAAGATGAATATCTGCTTGGTAACTTCAAACTCTACCAGTGTTTGTGAGAGAAAAAACAAGCTTGATGCTATTTTTCGAACAGACTTAGGAACATTATTTTGGGAAAAAGAAGTTGTACCACATATGACCACTGTTTTGCAATTCACTTGTGGTGCTGAGAATGGTTATAATAGTCGTCATGGTAGGAAACTAATAGCACGAATGCTGATGACTCGAATACTAACCACTCAACTAATGTTGCAGCAATAGCTGGCGGTGTGGCTGGGGGTTTGTTACTCATATTGTGTTGTATTGTAGGTTGTTGCTGTACCTGTGTGGTTTTGAAATATTGCAATGATTGTGGTGAATGTTGTGCTGCTTTTTGTGATGATTATTAAGCATGGATAATTATAGGTGTACACATGTATGTCATTTATTATAATAAAGTTGTGTTAATTTGCTATGCTTTTGTTAAATTATAGTAATTAAGATAAACCACATGCATTTTAGTTTGATATACAAGTGTCAGTCATTTCTGTATGTGTGTGGTGACTGTTGTTTGTACTGAAATACTTTTTTTTAAGCTTTGTTATTTAGTGGATATACACATAATTTATGTCATTTATTAACAAAGCTGTTTAGTTGTAAATATAATAAGAGACAATTAGTAAAGAATATAACACTGTGTAATTTCTTTTGAAGTTCTAGATCTATATATTATAATAGTACTTGAGGCAGAAGTATATAGTCTATGGTATTAACAATGTGCAAAATGTAAATTTTACTGCATGAAGACATAACAATTTGGCTACACAAAGTACCAAAATATACTACTGCATAATCTGTAGGGTTCTCTGAACACTTTATTTCCACATCCATTGCATCTGGCCAGAGTGGTCTAACTCACAAACAGCAATATACCCAGGTTAACACCAAAACACCATAAACATTAATATTAGGAGCTGGGAAAAATTTATGAAATCAACTATTTCATAGTGCGGTATATCTAATTTTCAATTCATTTTTGTGCAATATGGATAATTTCCAGTATATAATTTTCGATTAGACCACTCTGGCTTTCAACTCTTCATATAGCAGCAATTCCATACAACTACTGCAAAAATTATTGACTTATATTTTTATTCTCATTAACAATTAGTTGTAATCTGTTTCTTTCCATTTATGTCATCTATACTGCTAAGCTAAGTGACTATGACACATAAAGGACCATTGGATATAGATTTAATAAATTACTGAGATACTGTTGCCTAGCAATGAAGTGATACTATCCCATTAGCTAATACCCAAGCCTTGGGTAACGAGGGATGACGCCTCCTAGCTTAAAGGGTCCACTTTGGAAATTGTGGCCTTTCCGGTCGATTCGTGGAACTTACCATTCTGCGGATTCTGACGACACTTTAGGTTGGGGGGTTATAATAGAACTTCGGTTCCCCACAACTTATAGGACTATGGTCTTATATACACACTTGTGTGTATAGATGTTGTGGTTTGTCATTCCCACCAAATAGTTCCAGTTTGATGGGCACTCTTTTTTTTTAAGGGGGCAGCGTGGCTTAGTGGTTGGAGCTTGAGCCTCCCGATTGAAAGATCGGTGGTTCGAATCCAGCTGCGGTCATGTTGTTTCCCGGAAAGAGTGTCTGTTTTTCTGTGGACTTCATTGCTAATTCAACACCGTTAGGAGGGTATCTGCCTAGTTAAAACATCTCTATCATACTGTTGCCTAGTTTTTTTTAAAGCTATATACAATAATTAAAATTAAAGAGAGAAATAAGGAAAGTTACTAATGGTAAAATTATGATATATATATTAGGGCTGGGAATCGGCTGAGATTCTGAAATCGATTATCACTAACTTCAAGTCGATTGATAATCAATTAAAATCAGCGGAAGTAATTAGGCCAATTAAGTCAAATAATACAGGAAACTCCTCCCATTTGATGACCAAAAAAGGCTTCCTATCCCTTCCATATTGTACATTATTTGCTGTCACATGCTTGAAAAGTATGTCTTCTGGAATAATTAGCAAAATCAATATCACAGACTTATAATCGATAATCAGAGGAATTTTCAATATCGATTGATTAATCGATTAATCGATTAATCATCCCAGCCCTAATATATATATATAATTATATAATTATATATATATACATATATATACATTGATATATAATTATATAAATATATAATATATAATTATATATATTTATATATACATATATACAGTATGATGGTGACATCCTTTAATGTGGTGAGTTCCATATATTGTATATAGACCTTTCATGTGCACACTATGCAGGAGATGTCACCATCACACAATATATTGTATTGTAGTATGCCAATAGGCCTATATACCGCATATAGGACACTTGTTTTGTGTCCTCGAATGTGATATAGCCCTCGCAGGCTTGGGCTATATATTTGATCCTCGAGCACAAAACTCAGCTCCTGTATTTTGTATATAGGACCTATTAGTATACTATATATATTACATATATCACTGCATGAATTTCAGTTATCACTACACATTTGTGCAGTGATAACTCCATATTTTAGATCCTATGTACCCCTTCCAATATTTTAGGAAGAAGCCATCAACTACTGTCACTGAAAACATTACATATTATGTAGCAATTATAATCTGCAGTTTCAATTTCCTTACACAGTCTAATTGATTTACAAAGAAGCAGAACAAATTGTGAAGGATTGGCCTGGGCATGCCCCTACCTACAGAACCTGCATAAACATGTTTACTCTTATAATAAACATGTATACACTTATAATGTTACTATAATTATTTTGGTTTTTGTACAGTTGTTGAAAGTATATTTGCAAGCTAATTCCAAATGATTTTAATTAAATAATTTTAATTAAGTGATTTTAGGTTTCCAAACCTTCTTTGTGCAGATATTATACATAATATTTACGTTATCATTCAGTCATAACATCCTGTATGACTAGCTAAATTATAATTTTTCATCCTTGCAATTGTACTAACAAATAAATTTGTTATTTTAACATTTCTATTTAGTATAGGAAGAAACAATTTGTTTCAAATTATTGGTTATAGTAAAAACAATTGTTATCACTAATCATGCAATCAGGAATGTACATACCAATATATACCCTACTACCATAATTATAAAGAGTCTGTAATTGATAACTTCAAAATGAGATAATATGCATAGCAAGGAACAATTTGTTTCAAATTATTAGTAAAAACTACATTGACTAGTCATGCAATCATAAATGTACATACTCTACCACCCCATATAGAACGTAAAATTATGACTGTAGTCATAGCATTCATTTTTATTATATATATAGCTATATTATAACCAGACAAAATGTTAATTATCCTTGTATTTGATGTTGTATTATAAATGTACATGCAACTGAGGTAACAACTGGTCTGTTAAAATAACAAATTATTTTTACAGTGTGTACATGCTATATAAGCCCTGTACTTTGTGCTTTGTGCACACTAAACTGTTTTATGCTCACATTCTGATAATAAATAATAAAAAACATTTGCAATAAAATGAAAGAAGATGTAAGGATCTCAAAACCCAAAAAGCATGTGAACAAGGTTGGGAAGCTAACATAGGACCCAAAATTAAACAAACCACTTCCATATAACCCTACATAAGTACGGCTCTTTGTATTTCGTTTTATAGTAGTGTAAGTACTTATGTAGGGTTATATGGAAGTGGTTTGTTTAATTATAAGTGTAAACATGTTTATGTAGGTAGGGGCATGCACAGGCCAGTCCTTCACGATTTGTTCTGCTTCTTTGTAAATCAATTAGACTGTGTAAGGAAATTGAAACTGCAGATTAAAATTGCTACATAATATGTAATGTTTTCAGTGACAGTAGTTGATGGCTTCTTCCTAAATATTGGAAGGGGTACATATGATCTAAAATATGGAGTTATCACTGCACAAATGTGTAGTGATAACTGAAATTCATGCAGTGATATATGTAATATATATAGTATGCTAACAGGTCCTATATATATACAAAATATAGGACCAGAGTTTTGTGTCTGAGGAAGTGATATAGCACAAGCCTGTGAGGGCTATATCACATCCTAGGACACAAAACGAATGCCCTATATGTGGTATATAGGACCTATATATTAGCACACTATATACAACAAGAATAATAAAAAACATTTCCAATAAAAATGAAAGAAGATGTAGGGATGTCAAAACTCAAAAAGGATGCGAACAAGGTTAGGTGGGGCCCAAATTTAAACAAACCACTTCCATATAACCCTACATAAGTACAGCTCTTCGTATTTTGCTTTATAGTGGTTTAAGTACTTATGTAGGGTTATATGGAAGTGGTTTGTTTAAATTTGGGCCCCCACCTAACCTTGTTTGCATCCTTTTTGGGTTTTGACATCCCTACATCTTCTTTCATTTTTATTGGAAATGTTTTTTATTATTCTTGTACAATATATAGAACTCACCACATCAAAGGGATGATGTCACCATCATACTAAAATTACGCTATATATATATATATATATATATATATATATATATAATTATATATATATAACGTAATTTTACCATTAGTAACTTTCCTTATTTCTCTCTTCACTATTAATTGTTTCATTTGTATATAGCTTTTAAAATAAACTAGCCAACAGTATCTCAGTAATTTGTTAAATCAATATCCAATGGCTCTTTCTGATCCAATGGTTCTTTCTGATTATAAACTGTGTCATAGTCACTTAGCTTAATAGTATAGATGACATAAATGGAAAGAAACAGATTACACCTAATTGTTAAGGAGAATAAAATATAAGTCAATAATTTTTGCAGTGGTTGTATGGAATTGCTGCTATATGAACGATTGAAAGCCAGAGTGGTCTAATTGAAAATTGACTACTGGAAATTGTTCACAAAAAATTAGATATACCCCACAAAGAAACAGTGAATAGTTTTGATTTCGTAAATTTTTCCCAGCTCCTAAAACTATTTTTTATGGTGTTTTGGTGTTAACCTGGGTATGTTGCTGTTTTGTGAGTTAGATTACTCTGTCTCTCAACCTTTCATATATCCCAGATGCAATGGATGTGGCAATAAAGTGTTCAGAGAACCCTACAGATTATGTAGTAGTATATTTTGGTACTTCGTGTAGCCAAATTGTTATGTCTTCATGCAGTAAAATTTACATTTTGTGCATTGTTAATACCATAGACTATATATATTTCTGTCTCATCACACACTTATTTACTAATTCTCTCTTATTATATTTACAACAAAACAGTTTTGTTAATAAATGTGTATATCCACCCCAAGCGGCTTGTCTTACTAAATAACAAAAGCATAGAAAAGGTACAAAAAACATTCAGCACACACATACAGAAATGACTAATACTTGTATATCTAACTAAAATGCATGTGGTTTATCTTAATTACTAAAATATAAAAAAAGCATAGCAACACAACTAAACAGCTTTATTATAATAAATGACATACATGTACACGTATAATTATCCATGTTTAAGAATCACAAACATCAACACAAAAATTACCATTGACATTTTTGAAAAACACAGCCACAGCAACAACCTACAAAACAACACGATATGAGAAACAAACCCCCAGACACACCGCCAGCTATTGCTGCAACATTAGTTGAGTGAGTGGTTAGTATTCGAGTCATCAGTATTCGTGCTATTAGTATTCCTACCATGACGACTGTTATAATGATTGTTAGGACCACAAGTGTATTGCCAAACAGTGGTCATGTGTGGAACAACTTCTTGTTCCTAAGTCTGTTTGAAAAATAGCATCAAGCTTGTTTTTTCTCTCACAAACACTGGTAGAGTTTGAAGTTACCAAGCAGATAGTCATGTCGGAGGAATATTGTGTGCTAAGAAGACTTTCGCAGTAAAATTTTATGAAACTAGTTTTGTCTGCGATTATCTCTGTTTTAGTATTTTCTACTATGAATTTCATAAAGTTTTTCCCTTGTACTCCACATACTCCAATCATTACTTGAAACTGGGATTCTAATGTTTCTATGACATGTGTCCCTCACGGCCTCACTCCATTGCCAGTAAGATCTATCACAACATTATTGCCATTGCTGTCATATGCAAGCGAATTTGTAGTGTATTCAAGGTTTATACGACTGCTAAATAAATTTGTTTCCCAGTCAGTAGTAACTTCATCTTCGTAATAATTATTTCCAATGTTGGCTGCGAAATTTCCTATTTTACAATTCTTATTTCCCCATGCACATTGCCTTGCAAATATTTACAATCATTGTACCATTGCAGGACACCTCCAGATCCAGATGCTCGAAGGAACTCCTAGGAATAGATCCCTAAACAATTCACCATATGGGAAGCAGAGGCAACCTTTTGCAACATAATAATCCGCTTTGCGGTAGTTTCGCCGAGACCGCTTCCTACATAAGTACTTATAAAGCAAAATACAAAGCACTGTACTTATGTAGGGTTATATGGAAGTGGTTTGTTTTAATTGTGGGTCCCATCTAACTTTGTTCGCATGCTTTTTGGGTTTTGACATCCCTACATCTTCTTCCAGTTTATTGGAAATGTTTTTATTAATCTTTATAAATAAGTGTTATCAGTGTAACTGTATCACAAAACATGTGGGAAAGATATAGCTAATAGGTTTAATTTGTTGAGTAGTTTGAAGGTAGCAATGAAAGCTCAATTTTTAGCAATGATGTTCCCGAGAGCCTGTATGGAATCAAGTGTATCAGGAATTCATATGAAAACAATACTATCTCTGGAAACCGTACGTAAGTAGTTACAATTATTGGCTGTATTTATTTCGAATAACATTATAACAGGAGCTTATGACCTCCTGATTATAATTATATTACGTCAATAGCGACATCATCATTCCTTTTTTTGCATCCCTGTTATAAAACATCAGCCATTTGTAATAATTATAATGTGTATAGCTATATACAGGTAATTTAGAAAATTGTTATAGCTCAGTGTAATATTTCATAGACCAACCTCGCTACTTTCAATCCTGCAATTCCTATTTCGCTACACAGAAGCAATGAATTATGTTTCCAGGTAGATTTGAATAACTAAAAGTTTCAGTTTAGTAAGAAGCAATTATTATTTCATGACTTCTGAGAATCGAAGCAGTACATATAACTGTCCTGTCAACATGCAATTTAGAATGGATGTTTATATAACTTCCAAGAAGCAATGAATTGTAAATCAACAGTTAAATATTAAGGCCAGCCAATTTTCTTTTATGCCATAGCACTATTATATTATATACTCCTACTTGTATATTCTTCAAATAAAACAAGATATGAGGAGGAAAACTTATTCCTAACCTTGCTTGGTGGTGATCACTGCTGTGTGAATGTTGATTTATCCCACATAGTTGATTAAATGCTTACATTTAAAAAACCATGCACTCTTGACCATTTAGTAAAGGTACCAACGAAGTTAGATATTACAGAATGGGCTTCTTACTTACTTACTATGATGTAATAATGGTGACTAACTAAAAAGAATGTACAAGTGCAGCTAACTATAGTCCAAGCATAGGCCTATTGTGCATGCAAGTATAAATGAACAGGGTTGGTATTACTAGTTGTACAAAGTTATATGCATGGGATGTGTATGAAAAATATTGTGGTAAGTTAATTTATGCTCTTTTTGAACAAGGGAGGAAAAAGCAGGGGCAGAGGGGCTCTAGCCCCTCCCCCACATTAGTAGCTAAATAATGATGTTCTATATAGTTCTGACAGAACTCTTTGATATATGTTAACTTTCTTAATTAATGAAACTGCTAAGTTTAACTGTTAATCTGTACTTTCACAATCTATAGCAATTCATTTTGATTTGTGGACATGCTGTACAATACTTTCTAAACACTTTTGGTTCGAAAGTTATAATAATTTTATAATATGTCATAGTCACATATCAACAGATCTAGGCACCTCACACTATTAGACAACTATTAATAGTATGATACTACTGGGAACCTAGCAACAAAGACTTCATGGCTGTTACAAAATATGCAATATAATTAAAAGTTCAAATGATACCACACCTATTATATTCTGCAGTATTAATATAGTTAATCTTTGCATAATCATTGAATTTCAGTATTTATCAAGCAGTAAGAAGAAACTGTGTTGAGCATCTTTCATACCAGGGAAACCCTCCCCTTTAATTATGTTATATTTCAATTTCACTCTTAAAAAGTACACAATTAATATATATATATATATAATATATATCTCATAATGAGATTCATAGCCCATACATTTCTATGGGGCATGTAAGTTTATATTTCTCATATCCTCAAAATAGGTTGATATTTTAAAATATCAACCTTGTGAAACTCAACAGCGATTTCTTACGGACTCAATGACAATCTCTTGCAGGACAATCCAAGGTATGAATCTCATTCTAAAATATATCAGATATAACATGTTTCATCTGTCTATATGCGTTATATAAACCTGCCAACTCGGATGATATCACCCTCGGGTGATATCTTACCTCATGGCAGGTTTATATAACGCATATGACTTCTGAAACATGTTATATATACCGTATAGCGGGAAATATTCGTTGGGTGCAAAATTTCGTTATTTTCGTTGGCAGTTGAGGGCAACGAAAATTTGAATCAACAAAAATTTGACTTGAGGAAAATTTTGCGACAGTCACGTGTGGTTTCAAAGTCACACCTCTCACACGTGTGTTATTATTGTTTACTAGCGATGGCTCTTTATCGGTATTTTAAGCCTGATTCATCTCTTCCAGACCCCAAGGGACCGCTATCAGACATAGTTAAGCCAGAGGCTATAAAGGATGCCAATGAAGCGGTAAGAAATAGAATAATGATAGCTAACACAAATTAATTTTTTAAAAAAGGTGTGGCTAACTGCAATGGTCGATCAACCGCTCGCCAACGAAATTTATTTCAACGAAAATTTATTCTAAAAGCTTTTTGTATTTTTAACGAAAATTTCTTCCAACGGAAATTTCCCGCTATACGGTAACACATATATTAGTGACTCTCTACATGTACTCATTTCGATATACTGCATAGCATTGATTTTTGCACTGCAATCAAATTGAATTTTAACAAAACTAAAAGTGGGAGAAGAGGGAGGGCAAGCTTTATCTCTTGTAGCTATATAAATTGTTAGTCATTGAATTAATATCATCGGAAGCATTTTTCTTTTGAAGTAATGAATACCATTATACTAACTCATAACTAATTTTTCGAAATGTTTATATTACAGCCACTTTTATATAAAGACAATACTATGCTTCTTATTTCCATGTTTTGTTCGTTTGTTTTTTGTAATCCATAGTTAATCTTGAGTACAGCTATGGAAAAGCTTGCATGCTGCTCATCACATACAACATCTTGAAAATGGTTTAGTTGGGGCTATCAGCATGCTGCAGATAATAATTACTGTTGAAGGTGTTAAAAATCTTGAGGAAATACATTTTGACCTAAAAAAAATGCAGTTTCAATTTAGTGCTTGAATTTATAGCATTGAAGACCCTTCTTTGCCACCTCCTAGACCTGTTACCTTATACCTTCATTTTTCAGCTCATTAGTAGACTGTAATGCAGGAGTACCGACAACAACTTCCCAATCCTCCCACAGGGAATTCTCAATGATAGCCAATCCGTGTAGCATCAGACAAGAGGGTTTCTCATTTGCGTATGTCATACGATAGGAGCTCTTCCATTCACTTACTTGAAATCCATAGTGAGCGATAAGCTTCTTTTGTGGCTCAACATTGCTATAAAATACAAATAACTTCTGCATGTCATCTTTGCTTTCATTTTTTGTCAGATCCAGGGAGAACGAGATGTGTCGTTGGGTTTGCTCTTCGGAAAGATTCACTTATGTAGTTATGCTACACAGGACAAAGGATATATACCCAGCTGTCCACCAGGTAGATACAAACTGACATGAGGAACTTTCTCTCTCTGATGCATCAGGGAGTACATCTTCGATTCCAAGAATTCGCCCTTCGACAATCTCATTGTTTTGTTTCAGTTTTAACGATATCTGAGTACCCACAAGTGACTGGAGCAAACTCACAAATGGAGAACCTTCTGAAAAATGGATGCTAGCTTTTGGCTTTGTTGATTAGTAAGCTATATTACCAACATTGGGGCCAGCATCTCCAAGAAATTGCAACGATTCGAAAGTAGAGGTCAATTTGACTGTGACCATGTACCAATGTCTGACGCTCAAAAACAGCATATCCGTTATCATATAAGATAGCACCATGCAGTTATTGGCATATTGGAAGATACATCACCTACAGAAAGAGCATTACAGTATTCTTCAATGTCATACACAATATCATCTTAATCACAAGCTATGCATCCAATTGGTTGATACTTGTCAACTTCAAAATGAAAAGCAAAGTATTTTGGAAAAGCACCTTAAATCAGCGCTTTTGATAAGCTCATATGGTACACCATTGGCCCAAATAACTTCTTATTTGTCATTGCATAGTTCTCTTTGGGCCAGATGGCACAGTTTATTATGATTATATTGTCACTAACAGCATTAAATCTTTGTTAACTGGCTCAAGGTGTATTCCAAATGGCACACACACTTACCATTGTCGAGCCAATTTGGCTCATGCTTCAAAACTTATCACAAACTCTGACTACGTGTAGTAATTTGAATTCAGAAATCTACAATTCCCATGTCCAATTTCATCCAACAACTATTCATCATTTTATTAAGTATCAGTATATCTGAGAAAGCTACCAACTAAACCAAAATTAATATCACTGAAATTTGGGAGAGTGAAAGACACGCACAAGTAAGGAATACTGCATGGAAATAATGAATGGGTATTTGTTAAGTTAAACAAGTGAACCTAGTAACAGTACAGAATAATGAATGAATACATAATGTACCTGAACATCTGGGTGAGTGAAGGAGGTCACTTAGCTTTTAGTTCCATGGACAAAAATCATGTTAACTTGTTAACCCACTTTATGAAAAGTAATTAACTTTTATTTGTTGCATTCCTTTTAAGTTACAAATCATCAAAACAAAGAGGTTCGAAAAGACATAAAATTTTCATGAATTTGAAAAGATGAGGACAGGAATGACCCAGCCACAAAACATTTTAACCTCATCCCACAAGGGGTGTGAGTGACCCGACCAGGTAAATAGTGTGTCTAGACAATTATTTGTCCACAAGACCAGGCTTTAAAAGGTTTAGGGATTAGCTACTACCTTCCAGTTCAAATCTAAATCTGACATTAATACAAGTCAGGATTTTGATCCCCGTTGGAGCTATTAGTAGTATCAAATAATATATAGATGCGTCACATTTAATGAGAAGAGAAAAAAAGTATTTCTCCATTATTGTGACGGATATAGGATCAGGACACACACAGCGATTGAGAAAGAGAATGAAAAGACTCGTACTCAGGAGCTTCAGTCTGGGCCTGGCACCCGCCCTGGCCGACTAGCCACACCCTTCGCGAATTTCGAGAGGGAAAATACTATGCATGACGCTGACGATGACGAACATGTTATGCTTGTGTATAAATAAAAGTGTTACCAGTGTAACTGTATCACAAAACGTTAGTAAAAGTTTTGTTGAGTGTCTTCAAGATAATGATGAAAGCTCAAGTTTTGGCAATGGTTTTCCTGATGGCCTGTATGGGCTCTAGTGTATCAGGATTTCATGTGAAAATAACGCTACAAAAGAGTTCGTTCTCCAACACAAAGAATCGACTGACAAGAGATTTAGCTTGCTCTCGTTATGCAGAAGTAGACAAGTCAACTCTTTCCTTACCCAATGGATTTGATAGTGTCCCCAAACCTTGGGAAAATGATACTGTTGAAGTAGTGCGATCCGTTCAAGTAACTAGGGGAATGAATGACTTATTGAATCGACCTGTTCTTGGTCTCAGCGGAACTACCGCAAAGCAAGTTTTGGATTCTTATGTTGCAAAAGGTTGCCTCTGCTTCCCATATGGTGAATCAGTTAGAGATCAATTCCTAGGAGTTCCATCGAACAGTCTGGATCTGGAGGTTTCCTGCAATGCTACAAGGATTGCAAATATTTGCAAGGCAATGTGGGGAGATAAGAATTGCAAAATAGGAAATTTTGCAGCCAACATTGGAAACAATAACGAAGAAGAAGTTACTACTAACTGGGAGACAGTTATATTTAGCAGTCATATAAACCTTGAATACACTACAAATTCGCTTGCATATGACAGCAATGGCAATAATGTTGTGATAGATGTTACTGGTAATGGAGTGAGGGACACATGTCATAGAAACATTAGAATCCCAGTTTCAAGTAATGATTGGAGTATGTGGAGTACAAGGGAAAAACTTTATGGTTTTTGCATGGATACTTCTTGTAATTGGCTACAAATCATATGATAGGGAAACAATGAAATTCATAGTAGAAAATACTAAAACAAAGATAATTGCAGACAAAACTAGTTTCATAAAATTTTACTGTGAAAGTCTTCTTAGCGTACAATATTCCTCTGACATGACTATCTGCTGGTAACTTCAAACTCTACCAGTGTTTGTGAGAGAAAAAACAAGCTTGACGCTATTTTTCAAACAGACTTAGGAATATCCTTTTGGGAAAAAGAAGTTGTACCGCACATGATCACTGTTTTGCAACTCACTTGTGGTGCTATGAATGGTTACAATAGTCGTCATAGTAGGAATACTAATAACACAAATACTGATGACCTGAATACTGATAGAAACTACAGCATTAATGACGATAATGAGGAAGAAGACGACAAGTCAAAATCTAAGACAGCTGGGGAAATAGCTGCCGGTGTGATTGGAACTATTTTAGTTGTTGTGATTTCATGCTGTTTCTGTTGTTGTTACATTTGCTGCTCTGTACTCCCTACACTTAATGGCTAGTGCAAAGGTTTTGCCTGGATATGTCATTTTTTAACAAAGCTGTTTAATTATATAGTTATATTTAGTAACATATACATTTTATATGGATATACAAGTGTCATTTATTTCTGTATGATGCTGACTGTTTTTGTACTGTAATAGCTTTTTTTAATGCTTTTGATATTTAGTAAGACAAGACATACACAATCAGTTGGTTACCTCAATTGCATTGCAATTAAATAATATCCCTTTTCACAGCCTACTGCAATATTAAGCTGAGGCAATTTGTAATTTATAATGCTGAAATGTTGTGTTCACAATGACTAAGTAAATTAACAGTGGAGGATGACAGATAGAATGTCAGTAATTATGTAAACTTATAGTAGGGGAGTGCAACTGTGAATCATGAATATTATTGTGAACAGCATTCCAATACCGAACGTTACACTAGCCTACTCTTCAACACATCAGTTAAGCAGTAATGGGATATTTGAAATGCAATTGAGGTAACCAACTGATTGGTTGAAATAACCAAACTGTTTTTGCAGTGTAGCTGAGAGTTCTATATAATGATGACATTCTAGCTTGGAAGGATACATTGAGTTATATAGTTGCGTGTGCACAGCTAGTACATAAAATTGTAATATATATATTTATGTGCTTAATTTTAATCACTGTTTTTGTAGGGACCAACTTTAATATTTGAAAATTTCTCCATCAGCTAGTTTGTCTTCTGTTGTTGAAACACCTGAGTATTCACCAGTCACAACCACATGTATCGATTGTCTTTGTTCTAGCTGTCATAGATCTTTTACTTCAGAGCAGTCAGATCATTGTCCTGTTTACGCGATGAAAATTAACTATTATTTTACATCAGATATCACAGATACTTGTACAAGTATAACAATATTTGTGTTTGTATCACTAGGTAGCAATTATATACTTGCGATTATTACTGCTTATATTTGATTGTAGAGCAAAAACAGTGGAATGGCTACGTGTTAACTGTGGATCGTAACATTAGACCTCACCATCAAATTGTACACTCACAGACTCGTTCCATGCATTGGTTCAATTCAATTGTAGTGAAAAACAGATGTGATTTTTCTATGTTCACAGATCAAATGCCAGTACTAGATACATCATCTTTTGATGTCCAGTCATTTTTACTTAATAGCAATGACTTAAGGTTACGGTATAGTGTGCCCTCTAATGTGCTTATCAGAAAATATACTATCCGCTTATTATAATGTATGCAGCTAATAATCAGTGGTTTATTCAAGAGGAGTGGCCTCGCTTATCAAACATGGCCACGTTAACTCTGGAAAGTGTCATTCATGGATCATATATATAATATCAATATAATTATATATAATATAGTTGTATGTAGAACTTAATATATATATAATATTATTGTTATATAATAGTCGTTATAATTATCATCTTAAATTATTTTTTGTTAGTGTGTTATACATCAAGATTGTTAGTATTTTACCTTTTATGCATCACAGGTCAATCATTCCCAGAAGTTGTGAGCCAAGCTTCTAATCCCATGGATAATTGCTGATGTGTCAGGGCAAATCCTAGCAGGTCATTGCAACTGCATGGCTGGTATGGGAGAAAGTTGCAGTCATGTTGCTACTTTGGGCTTGTGTTCGAATAAGAGATTCTATGACTGTAACACAAAAAAAGTTTACTGGGTTTTACCTCCTTCAGTGAAAGCCATACCATATGCTCCACTGAGCTACATTAATTCCTCCCCGCCATCCGATCTTAAAAAGGGGAGGAGTCTGGCTCATGAGACTAGCCTCCCTTAACGAACTAATGTCATATACAGTATATGTCAATAAAATGTCACCACACAGTAAGAGTAATTACCTTAGTTCTACTGTCAAGTATAGTTCTCACTACTGTGGTGTTTGATTGACAAGTACACAATTACTGTTAAAACTACTGTTGAACTACTGTAGTGTGGAAATGAAACTACTGAGTAATTACTGTACTGTATGGTGACGTTTTATTGACCTATACTGTATATATGTGACATTTTACCCCTATACAGTTCAGAGTGTGTTCCTAGCTTTTTGAAGCCATGAACATGGCTAAAAAACTTGATGGTTTTTGGCCGCCCTTAGTGGGTGGAGGATAAAGATAAGGAGGAGGAAGAGGAAGATGAGAGTTGTTGGTTATGGGCTGATGAGTTAAATGAGGATAATGAGAAGTTTGGAGGAGCCAGGGGAAAGAGAGAAGAAGGATAAGATGGAAAAGGGAATTTGGGAGTGGGGAGTAAAGGTGGCTTGCGAGGAGGGCGGGGACGACTGGACCAAAAAAAAGGATTTACATTGAGAGAGGAGGGATGAACAGAAGAAGTAGAATTGGTATGACTGACTTTTAGAGATGAGGACAGTGAACTTACAGAATGGGGTGGCAACTGGGTAATTGTTAAAGAATTTATCAGAAGTCAAAGGTTGTAAAGAGTTGGGAGCTGATTGGTTAGAATATGGGATGTCATTCTCAGATGGACATGAGATTGATTGCATTTCAGTTGCAAGTACAGGGGTTTGTTGATTAGAAACATGATCACTGACAAACTAAGTTGAGAGATGGAGTTGACTTTGGATGGCAAAGTTGCCAGACCTTGTTGAACTACAGGAAACTCAGAAGAGAGAAAAGTGAGAGTTTTGTAAGAAGATTCCAGTTTGGTAATGTGAGCTTTTAGGTGTGAAATGTCAGATCGAAGAGAGGATACGAGAGAGATTGACTTAATGCAAAAAGAACAGATAAAAGGATAATTATTCGCTACATGAGAGGAAACACCAACACACTCACTATGACTCCAACAGGACTCTGAGCACGAGTCACATTGAAGCATAAGACCAGACTCATCACTGGACTCACAAACACATTTCACTTCATCTTCAGGACCAGGGTTTAACTCAAGGGCGTAGCCAGGAAGAATGAATAGGGCTAGGGTAGGCTAAACGTAAATGGCGCGCGCAGCGCCCCAAAAATTTTAGCTAATTAATTTTTATGATGGGTGTGGTCAATTAAACAGTTGACTAACCATAGATTATATAGACTACGTATAAGGGATTGGAAACAGCGCACGTGATCCCATAGCATCGATGCATAAGTCTGTGACGCACTCCGTGTCCCCAGAAATCAATTAAATTTTATTACTTAGTGGTGAGGACTGATCATAGAAAAAACACTATTCCTTGCTGAAACTGGACAATTAAGGTGTTTTTTCTTGATATACATGTTGCTAATGTATCGTCATCTCAATTGCTAAAACATTAGCAAAAAAGCATGTACGATGTTAAGAACTATTGTTTTTTAGTACATATCATAACGAAAACGGGTTTTGGGACTCTTACTGCTTTTAATAACAGTTCTATTGCAATATTCCCACGTAAGTTTTGTTACTCAATAAAAATACATGGGTTTAAAACAAATATAGAAAAAAAAGTTACCGTTTAGGTGGAGAAAATCCAGTTGAAACGGTTACGAGGTACTTACATTTTGGGGACTCTAAGCAGTGTGGTAGGTCATATAGTTCAACACTCCAGTTTTCTAGCTGAAGGTATAGCACTCCTATGTTGGTTGGTGATATTATCAATCAGTTTAACAAAAGTGTTCTTTAATGATACATGATTTAAAACAAGTTCTTTACCAGTCTTGCATGCATAGCGCATTGTATTTAGAGGGGAGGGGCTGGCTAAAAAAGATAGGGTGGGGCAACGGAGTGTACGGAAATGCGTGGGCGTTTCCAATCCCTTATACGTAGTCTATATAATCTATGGACTAACCCAGCCTAATAATTTATGGCGCTATAGAAGTTATCTCAAGTTGTATTTACTGAAAAGAATCAAAAGTTGTCTGGAAAACAATTATATTTCCAACATAATTATCATTATTATTTATTCTGTAAGTATATAATTTATTTTAATTTTATTATATACAGTATTTGAGAAGTAATTAAGAAATAAGTTCAAAATCTGAGGGTGCCTACCCTAGCCTACTGCTAGCTACGCCCTTGGTTTAACTCAATGTCACCACTCAAGAGAATAAGCAAGCATATATGATGAGACTGAATGACATAGAGATTTGAAATATCTTTTATGGCGAGAAGAGACGTTATACTTCATATACAAAGGTCTAGAAATGAAGGGTGTCCATTGAATACAGGGCAAATGAGAGGAATTCTGTCCTTTAATTCCAAAGAAACAAAAAAAGATGACAAGTAACAAACACCCAAACAGCCATCTTTACCGCCATTTTATAATAAGGTACCTTGCTGTGAAACCTATATTGTGGCCCTTTGTGGGTGTAGCTGGTGCCAACATGTAGTGGGTCATTTTGTTTACCCCAGTTGCAGTCAAGAGAGGGACAACACTTCATTTGAATTAGTCATATGAAGTGCTTGGGGACTTTCAAGTCCTAGCCTGTAAGCAAGTTGGTGGAGGAACTACTCCATGTCGGGAAAAGGAGCCAACTTTGGGTTAGACGAAGTGAATGGTGGCCAAAATATATGCAGCAGAGATGCCAGTGTTGAAAATGGGAAGAAGTTTGAAAACAAGCTCAGTCTTCTAAAGGTTAACTGTCGATTTATAAACATAATAAATATATCATACATACACAAGGAATATTTATTGCTTCTCAAAAGTTATATAAAAATCCAGTTTCATCAAGAGGTGGTACTAGGGAGTGGGCGGATGCGACTCCAATCAGTTTCAAAATAGAATATTATATAATATGACTATAACCTGGTGTAATAGCAACCTTCATATCTTCTGATCATCTTTATATTTGTCTGTAATAGTGAGAGTGTTGGAAAAATATCCATTTTTGCAATCGCAATAAGTACAAAACCAAGAAAGCCACGCCCACCAATCATGGCGTGCGCGTGCATCAAGTACAATGACAGCCATTAGCCGGAGAAAGTTATCCAATTAGTTGGGTGGGTGTTACAACTTACGCATGCGCATTGCATTAAACATTATTAAAATATTAACGCTGAATATATTCACGCATGACGCTCTACAACAACAACCTCCCGGTATCTTGAACACAGCAAACAATTGCTATTCTAGTAGCGTACTGCAATGTCTTCTAAATCATCCTATTTTCTTCGAGTTGCTTCAACTGAGTAAAGGTCGTGACAATTGTGAAACATGCAAAAAATCAGGTAATCTTCTTACAAATTATATAATTATATATATTATATATATACATATATATATAGAATCATTATAAGTATAATTATAAGAAATGAAGTAACTGTTTTTACATTAAAACACAGGAACATGTTTAGCAAAAATGATTGAAGAATTATGTGCCACATCTAAGTACAGCAGTGTGACAAAAATACTTCCAACCGAGCCAATAGTTGAAATTCTAAGAGGTAAAAATGATAATTAATGATTTGACTACACAAGAACACAGTATTTCAATAGAAACACATGAATCGTTTATTCCTGGTCAATACAATGACGCTCATGAATACTATATACAACTTATCAATAGGCTAATCGAAACAGCTACTATGGAGTAAGATACTTGTGTCATAAATTACAATGCATGTTGTGTAAAGACTAACCTTTCCTGTGACCTTCAATAATCAATTTTTCACAAGTAGTTACATTAATTAGTATGTATGACAAAGAAGATTGTGAAGCAAGCCTGTTTCTCTACAGTTACAGAAATAGGTGCAAATTACTGTTAATATTGTATAGTTTTATGTAGTCGTTGCAATGAAAGTACTAGCAGTAGACAGATTTCAAGTGTATTTGAAATCAAAATAGATGTGAGTGTATTCTTCTAAGTGTAGACAAACTGATGAATACAATACAATTTCAGGAAAATAAGAACGTCCACTTACAGGACTTGGTTTTGGATGAAATATATAAGTCAGAAATTCTTTCCGACTACAAATGTGGAAGGTATATATGTACAAGTACATGTATATGTATATATGTAAATATGTATATATGTATACATACATATACACAGAACAGTATGCACTAATTATGTATACATGTACATTTCACCCCAGCAATCAAGCGATAATCCAGAAATCACTAACTATTATTATTTTAATCATGTGCTATCTCACAGAGATTGGAATCAAACTTCGACATCGGCCAAGAATTCATTTCTTTCTAAACTGCACAAGTTAGACATACTTGCTTCACATTGTAAAAGTTGAAGATGCTTACTACCTGATAAAATTCTTCTCCACAAAGAAACGACGAACAAATTATAATACAAGTACCACTCTTTCCAAACCTTCTTCAGCACAACTACAAGAAGTTAAAATAACTCTTGAAAAAGAACATCCTAGATATTGCAGTAGTTGTCTTAAAGAGGATAAAAATGCTACAGGGATAATAGAATGGATTCAATGTGATTTATGCCTTTTGTGGATTCACCTTTCATGCACAATACCAAGCTGACTACAATACCAACTCATTATACTTGTCATTTTTGTCATCAGAATTGAGTATTTTGTAATTTAGTACTGTTATGTAAAGTTTTAAAACATAATTATTACAATGATCCTAATACCTTGATACACCTCGAGTACTGTTATGTAAAGTTTTTAAATATAATTATTATATTGATGCTAATACCTTGATATACTTTGAGTACTGTTATGTAAAGTTTTTAAAAATATATAATATATATATATATATATATATATTATATATATATATATATATAATTATTATAATGATGCTAATACCTTGATACACCTTTTAGCCACAATATAACAGTAAATGGTAATTAACAGCAAATGGTAATTGTAAAGTTTTAAAATATAATTTTATTGCTATATACAATAAACAGGTATAGACTCACAACGGTACGGCTGCATAGACTAACCACGCCCAATATTGCCCACTCAATTAATTGGATAACTTTCTCCGGCTAATGGCTGTCAAGTACAATGCATTTTGAGAAAACAAATAGAGCCGTTTTCTGCAAATTCATTTTACTTCTATAGTTACAAGAGGCTGAAGAAAGCTGAATTCTATAGCTGTTCAGTGAAACCATACAATCTACCTTTCTAGGCACTATCAAACTCCAATCTTTCTCAGAGAGCAACTACAGTTACCCCTAGCTCCCCCTAGTACAACCTTGATATATGTTAATCAAGGTTGTACTAGGGGGAGGGGTAGATGAAACTCCAATCAGTTTCTAGTCTTGCCAGCTTCTTGCTGCATACAATCTGGTTGTATCTTTTGGAAGCCACACCCACCTGGGGTATAATTATTGGGCCTAAATGTTTTCACTGATAGTCACAAACAAACCTAAACACGCCCCACGGCCGGTGGGCCTTAAACTCTGGTAGTGTAACTGTTATGGTTTCCGCACTGAAAAGCTACAGAATTCAGCTTTCTTCAGCCTCTTGTAACTACAAAAGTAAAATGAATTTTCAGAAAGCGGCTTTATTCGTTTTCTCAAAATGCATTGTACTTAGTGCACGCCATGATTAGTGCGCGTGGCTTTGTACTTATCACTATTGCAAAAATGGAGATTTTAGCCATATTTCCTCAATTACAGGCCAATATAAAGCTGATCAGAAGATATGAAGGTTGGTATTACACCAGGTTAGTGTCATATTATATAATATTCTATTTTGAAACTGATTGGAGTCGCATCCGCCCACTCCCTAGTACCACCTTAATTAAGAAAGTTAACATTATATCAAAATTGCATATTGACAGGACAGCTATATCTTGCTTCTCAGAAGTCATGAAATAATAATTGCTTCTTACAAAATCAATTGACTTGGTGCTGCTTTGACAATTCCTTGTGGAATTACACAGCTCTCTTCAAAACACTTAGAGCTAACTTCTCAATTCTAGCACGCTGCCATATTTTTCATGTCTGATAATTAATTACCCACACCCTCTTCAAAGTAATTAGGTGAGCAACTACCTTATTACCTACGAAACGTAAAACACGTAGTAAGGCACTCCATCTTCTTATGGGCTCCTATATATATATTATATATAGCCTAATTTTACCATAATAAATTTCCTTATTTTTCTCTTTGACTTTAATTGTCTCATTTGTATACATACATATACTTGCAAAGCTTTTATTAATTTAAAACATCTAGGCAACAGAATCTCAGTAATCTATATCCAATATATATCAAATGTGTCATAGTCACTTAGCTTAGTAGTATAATGGAAAGAAACGGATTACAGCTAATTGTTAATGAGAATAAAAATATGTCAACAATTTTTGCAGTGCATGGTTATATAGAATTGCTGCTATATATGACAGATGTGGAAACAAAGTATTCAGAGAACCCTACAGATTATGCAGTAGTATATTTTGGTACTTTGTGTAGCCAAATTGTTATATCTTATGATTTTGCGTATTGTTAATATATAGTTCTGGCTCAAGCTCACGTACTATTATTAACAATATAAGTTATAGATTTAGAACTTCAAAAGAAATTACTCAGTATTATATTCTTTATATCCTTTACTAATTGTTACGATAACAAATTTATTGGTTAGTACAGTTGCAAGGATTAAGTTAAATTGTAATTTAATTGGTCGTGTAGGTTGTTATGGATATACTGTAATTATAATTGAATAATTGTAATCTCAATATCCTTATGCTGTCTAATAGATGTACGAAGTAGAATATTTATTTTAATTGAGCCATGCATTTTAGGTTGTCAAACTTTCTTTGTGCATCTAATGTGAGGTATTAGGCATGATAATTGATTATAATAGGTACATATATCTTTTACGTATTTTAATACAATTAGACCAAAATAGCTATGGTGTTAGATGTATGTATTTTCTGAACAACAACAAATTGTTAAATCCTTGCAACTGTACTAACCAATATATTTGTTATTTTAACAATTCTATTTTTACAGTGTGTCTCTTATTGTATTTACAACTAAACAGTTTTGTTAATAAATGACATATGCGTATATCCACCCCAAGTAGCTTTTCTAACTAAATAACATGCAAAAGCATAAAAAAAGATATTTCAGTACAAAAAAAAACGGTAGGCACACCTAACAATCATACCTGTATAATTATCTGTGATAAACAACATTCATTTTAACTGAAAAAAGGTAGAGCAAATATAAAAGCAACAACCTACACAACAACCACATGCAATAATGAGAAAAAAAATCACAATCACGCCCCCAGCTATTTCTCCAGGGCTAGCTGAGTCATCTTCACCATCAGTATTCGAGTCATTAGTATTCTGTCTATTAGTATTCCTACCATGACGACTGTTATAACCATTGTTAGCACCACAAGTGTACTGCAAAACAGTGGTCATATGCGTTGCAATTTCTTTTTCCCAAAACAATATTCCTAAGTCTGTTTGAAAAATAGCGTCAAGCTTGTTTTTTCTCTCACAAACACTGGTAGAGTTTGAAGTTACCAAGCAGATATTCATGTCAGAGGAATATTGTGCGCTAAGAAGGCTTTTACAGAAAAAATTTATGAAACTAGTTTTGTCTGCAATTATCTCTGTTTTAGTATTTTCTACTACAAATTTCATTGTTTCACTATCATATGGTTTGTAGCCAATTACACGAAGTTTCCAAAAACGATAAAGTTTTTCCCTTGTACTCCACTTACTCCAATCATTACTTGAAACTGGGATTCTAATGTTTCTATGACATGTGTCCCTCACTCCATTACCAGTAACATCTATCACAACATTATTGCCATTGCTGTCATATGCAAGTGAATTTGTAGTGTATTCAAGGTTTATACGACTGCTAAATATAACTGTCTCCCAGTTAGTAGTAACTTCTTCTTCGTTATTGTTTCCAATGTTGGCTGCAAAATTTCCTATTTTACAATTCTTATCTCCCCACATTGCCTTGCAAATATTTGCAATCCTTGTAGCATTGCAGGAAACCTCCAGATCCAGACTGTTCGATGGAACTCCTAGGAATAGATCTCTAACCGGTTCACCATATGGGAAGCAGAGGCAACCTTTTGCAATCCAAAACTTGCTTTGCGGTAGTTCCGCTGAGACCAAGAACAGGTCGATTCAATAAGTCATTCATTCCGCTAGTTACTTGAACGGATCGCACTACCTCAACAGTATCATTTTCCCAAGGTTTGGGGACACTATCAAATCTATTGGGTAAGGAAAGAGTTGACTTGTCTACTTCTGCATAACGAAAGCAAGCTAAATCTCTTGTCAGTCGATTCTTTGTGTTGGAGAACGAACTCTTTTGTAGCGTTATTTTCACATGAAATCCTGATACACTTGAGCCCATACAGGCCATCAGGAACATCATTGCCAAAACTTGAGCTTTCATCATTTTCTTGAAGACACTCAACAAAACCTTTACTAACGTTTCGTGATACAGTTACACTTTTATATACACAAGCATAACATGTTCGTCATCATCTACGTCATGCATAGTATTTTCCCTCCCTTCAACATCGAAATTCGCGAAGGGTGTGGCTCGTCGGCCAGGGCGGGCGCCAGGCCCAGACGAGTACCGTGCTCTTTCTCGTCCTGCTCCTATATCCGTCGCAATAATAGAGAAAGAAAGTGTGGTAACCTATTTTTTTGTCTCTTCATTAAATATAAGGCCTAGGGTCTTTTGTTAATCTTCCGCTGTAGAGGTAGCTAGCTGGCCCTTATAGCACTGCAAAAATAAAATTGTTAAAATTAGGTTAGTCACAGTTGCAAGGAATAGTGGAAATTGTAATTTAATTGGTCAGGCAGGTTGTTATGGATATACATGTAATTATAATCTAATAATTGTAATTTCATTATCTTAAAGCTGCCTAACAGATATACTAGGTATTTTAATTGAGTCATTGCAGGTTCCAAACCTTCTTCGTGCATCTAATATGAGATATTAGGCATGATAATTGATTATAATTGGTACATATATCTTTTACGTATTTTAATATAATTAGCCCGAAGTAGTTATGATGTTAGACATATTTATCCTAGGTTGTTATGGATATACATGTAATTATAATCTAATAATTGTAATTTCAATATGCTTATGCTGCCTAATAGATATACAAAGAAGTAGAATAAGTATTTTAATTGAGTCATTGCAGGTTCCAAACCTTCTTCGTGCATCTAATATGAGATATTAGGCATGATAATTGATTATAATTGGTACATATATCTTTTACGTATTTTAATATAATTAGCCCGAAGTAGTTATGATGTTAGACATATTTATCCTAGGTTGTTATGGATATACATGTAATTATAATCTAATAATTGTAATTTCAATATGCTTATGCTGCCTAATAGATATACAAAGAAGTAGAATAAGTATTTTAATTGAGTCATTGCAGGTTCCAAACCTTCTTTGTGCATCTAATATGAGATATTAGGCATGATAATTGATTATAATTGGTACATATATCTTTTACATATTTTAATATAATTAGTATGAAGTACATAGCTATGATGTTAGACGCATTTATCCTAACATATTTGTTATTTTAACAATTCTATTTTTGCAGAAATCCTTTGGTTCGGTAGCATATGTTAATTACGGTACCTAAACTTCACTTATACAATAGGCTCTGTAGTTCAGCACGATCTAGTAATAAATTATTAATATCTAGTTATATAACTATTATATTATATTTATATAATTATATATATATATTATATAGACATGATAGTTCGTTTTCCAGTAGCTAACTAACTACCTAATACAGATGTCTTGTCTCAATGTAGTTTGGTGTCTTCTATCTTTAGCAGTATCTTTCAGTAGTCTCGTCTTAATCTCTGCTTTGTTCTCTCCATGATACTTTGCATAAGTGGAAGTTCCACTGCAGACCTACTAGCTAATGGAGCACCATATATTCTTAGTATCACTCCACCATGCAACCATACCAACTGATACTCCTGAGCCACAGGAGTATCAGTTGGTATGGTTGACAAACTTTGCACTAGTTCTATCAACACTGTGATGCTACTTCACTAATAAAGTGACCCACGTACCATGCTACAGTCAGTTTGCAGCCAAAATTAAGAAGCACTTTGGACTGCTTTAAATTTGTGTATCTTTATACTGGCTTTGATTCCTTCACTAAAAGTAAACGAACCCATAGATGTAACTGTTCACACAAATATTGTGTATATATACATGTACCTAGACATTTTTTGAATCATGGGTTTGTGCTTGCACAAACCCTGGTTCTCAGTAGTAGTATCATACTACAAGAATAATAATAAAAATGAAGAGTATATAGCTAGGGATATATATCAAAACTGAATAAAACACAGGAACAGGATGTTAAATTGGCTGGCCTCAAAAGCCCTCCATATTTAACTCTTAGAGGACTGATGTCACAAGTATGTGACATTTGACCTCTATACAGTTCAGAGTGTGTTCCTAGCTTTATAAAGCACTCCAAATGTTTTTAATTGGTGTCAGGGACAAGCCCATGAATATGGCTAAAAAGGTTAATGGTTTTTTGGCTGCCCTTTGGTTTAAATAAAGAGTAAGGGACTGTCACCCCATTAATGGGGGTTCAAAGGGGGCTGTGCACCTCCCCCCCCCCCCCCCCCCCCCCACACACACCAACATGTAGTGGGGTCATTTGTTTGCCCCAGTTGCAGTCAAGAGAGGGAGAACACTGCATTTGAATAAGTGCTTGGGGATTTGTGAGTCCTAGTAAGCAAGTTGGTGGAGGAACTACTCTATGTCTGAAAAGGAGCCAAGTTTGGGGCAGAAAAAGTGAACGGTGGCCAAAATATATGCAGGAGAGATGCCAGTGTTGAAAATGGGAAGAAGTTTGAAAACAAGCTCAGTCCTTTAAGGGTTAATTAATTAATTAATTAACTGTTGATTTATAAACATAAATTATATGCACACACTGAATATTTATTCCTTCTCGGAAGTTATATAAACATCCATTCTAAATTGCATGTTGACAAGACAGTTATATATATTGCTTCTCAGAAGTCATGAAATAATAATTGCTTCTTACTAAACTGAAAATTTTAGTTAATCATATCAACCTGGAAACATAATTCATTGCTTGTGTGTAGTGAAATAAGAATTCCAGGATTGAAAGTAGATGGGTTTATAAAATATTACACTGAACTAAACAATTTTCTAAACTACCTGTATATATATATATATATATATACACACATTAGAGTTTTTATAACAGTGATTGAAAAAAGGGAAGAATGATGTCGCTATTGACACAACAAAATATAATCAGGACCTCATAAGCTCCTGTTATAATGTTATTCTGAAGTAAATACGGCCAATAATTGTAACTACTTACGTACTGTTTTCAGAGATAGTGTTATTTTCATATGAAACCCTGATACACTTGATTCCATACAGGCTCTCAGGAACATCATTACTAAAAATTGGGCTTTCATTGCTACCTTCAAACTACTCAACAAATTAGATCTATTAGCTATATCTTTCCCACATGTTTTGTGATACAGTTACACTGATAACACTTTTATTTATATATTTTATATAATTTATATTACTGTCAATAACGAATATTATCAGAATGTGAGCATAAAACAGTTTAGTGTGCATAAAGTACAGGGCTTCTCAGTGTGCAGTTGATAGATTAATTAATGAGGTCATAATGAATGCTGTAATCATGACATTTTAAATATTTCACCACATTCCAGTAAACATTAAGTTACTTTTGATTTGTAATACATAGCTATTCTCCAATGTCACGGTGACAGTGAAAATAAATTTTAATGGAAGCAGAGGGGGTGCGGTGAGGGCTGAGCTTAGTTTGTGATTATATACGATACTTTTAGCCTTTCTTGAGTGGAGTTTACAGATTAACAGTACAACTATATAGCAATGTGCACGTGGGTTTTCACTATAATAACTATAGATTACTATATGCTGTGGAAATAAATTTTGACAGGAGCAGAGAAGGTGCGGTGGGGGCTGAGCTTAGTTCGTGATTACAGTGCTTTTAGCTTTACTTAAGTGGAGTGTACAGATTAAGTCAAATGTCAGTACAACTTATATAGCCATTCTGGGTTTTCCCTTTATACATAACTATAGACTATTATAATAGAAGCCCTACATTGCGAATTGTTAAAATATCTGTTAGTACAATTGCAAGGATGAAGGATTATAATTTAGTTAGTCATACAGGATGTTATGACTGAATGATAACGTAAATATTGTGTATAATGTCTGCACAAAAAAGGTTTGGAAACCTAAAATCGTTTAATTAAAATATTTATTCAGTTTCAATTTCCTTGTAGCTACAATCTAATTGATTTACAAAGAAGCATTCTTTGTAAATCAAATAGAGGAAATTGAAATTGCAGATTAAAATTGCTACAAAATATGTAATGTTTTCAATGAAGTAGTTGATGGCTTCCTCCTAAATATTGGAAGGGGTATATACATAAGATCTAAAATCTGGAGTTATATATATATATATATATATATATATATATATATAATTATATAGCCTACTTTTACCATTAGTAACTTTCCTTATTTCTCTTTTGTATATATATTTTTATATATATATATATATTATATATATATATACTTGCAAAAATTAAAAAAAAAAAGGGCAACAGCTCAATAACCTATATCCAATGGTTCTGTCTGATTTTGAACTATATGAAATGTGTCAGTCACGTTGCTTATAGTAGTATAGATGACATAAATGGAAAGAAACAGATTACAACTAATTGTTAATGAGAATAAAAATATAAGTCAACAATGTTTGCAGTGGTTGTATAAAATTGCTGCTATATACGCTTGATGCAATGGATGTGCATGAAAATAAAGTGCTTAGAGAACCCTACAGATTATGCAGTAGTATATTTTGGTACTTTGTGTAGCCAAATTGTTAGGTCTTCATGCAGTAAAATTTACATTTTGCGCATTGTTAATACCATAGACTATATATATTTTTGCCTCACGTACTTTTATTAACAATATATATATATATCAAGAACTTTAAAAGAAATTACATTCTTTACTAATTATTGTCTCTTATTATAATTACAACTAAACAGTTTTGTTAATAAATGACATATGTGTATATCCACCCCAAGTGGCTTGTCTTACTATTAACAAAAGCATAGAAAAGGTATTTCAGTACAAAAAAGCAGTCAGCACACACCTACAGAAATGACTGACACTTGTATATCCAACTAAAATGCATGTGGTTTATCTTAATTACTATAATGTAACAAAAGCATAGCAACACAACTAAACAGCTTTGTTATAATAAATGACATACATGTAACACATATAATTAATTATCCATGTTTAACATTTAAGATTACAACATTTACTTAAACCATCACAAAACTTAAAGCAAAAGCAACAACTTACACAACAACAACATACAATAATGAGAAAAAAACCTCCAATCACACCACCAGCTATTTCTCCAGCATTAGTTGAGTTGTCGTCACCATCAGTATTCGAGTCATCAGTATTCTTCCTATTAGTATTCCTAACATGACGACCATTATAACCATTGTCAGCATGACAAGTGAATTGCAAAACAGTGGTCATGTGCGGTACAACTTCTTTTTCCCAAAACAATATTCCTAAGTCTGTTTGAAAAATAGCGTCAAGCTTGTTTTTTCTCTCACAAACACTGGTAGAGTTTGAAGTTACCAAGCAGATATTCATCTTGGAGGAATATTGTGCGCTAAGAAGACTTTTGCAGTAAAATTGTATGAAACTAGTTTTGTCTGCAATTATCTCTGTTTTAGTATTTTCTACTATGAATTTCATTGTTTCATTATCATATGATTTGTAGCCAATTACACGAAGTTTCCAAAAACGATAAAGTTTTTCCCTTATACTCCACATATTCCAATCATTAGTTGAAACTGGGATTCTAATGTTTCTATGACACGTGTCCCTCACTCCATTACCAGTAATATCTATCACAACATTATTGCCATTGCTGTCATATGCAAGCGAATTTGCAGTATATTCAAGGTTTATATGACTGCTAAATAAATTTGTTTCCCAGTCAGTAGTAACTTCATCTTCGTTATTATTTCCAATGTTGGCTGCAAAATTTCCTATTTTGCAATTCTTATCTCCCCACATTGCCTTACAAATATCTGCAATCATTGTAGCATTGCAAGAAACCTCCAGATCCAGACTGTTCGAAGGAACTCCTAGGAATAGATCCCTAACTGATTCACCATATGGGAAGCAGAGGCAACCTTTTGCAACATAAACATCCAAAACTTGCTTTGCGGTAGTTCCACCAAGACCAGGAACAGGTCGATTCAATAGGTTATTCATTCCTTCTGATACTGGAACGGATCGCACTACTTCAGCAGTGTCATTTCCCCAAGGTTTGGGAACACTAGATCTATCAAATCCATTGGATAAGGAAAGATTTGACTTGTCTACCACAGAATAATTATAACAATTTAAATATTTTGTCAGTCGATTCTGTGTTTTGGAGAACGATGTCTCTTGTAGCGTTATTTTCACATGAAATCCAGATACACTAGAGCCCATACAGGCCATTAGGAACACCATTGTCAAAACGTGAGCTTTCATGGTTATCTTGAAGACACTTAACAAAACTTTTACTAACGTTTTGTGATACAGTTACACTGGTAGCTAACACTTTTATTTATTTTGCACGTGTCCGGCATCATCGGCTAATCCACCTTGGCCTTAGGCCTGCGCCTTTCGCCTGCGAAGGGTGTGGCTCTCCGGCCAGGACCCAGACTGAAGCCCTGAGTACGAGTCGTCGAGTCTTTTCATTCTCTTTCTCGATCATTGTGTGTGTCCTGCTCCTATATCCGTCGCAATATTGGAGAAAGGAAGTGGTAAGCTACTTTTTTTTATCTTCTCGTTAAATGTGACGCATCCGTATACTACTAATAGTTTCAAGGGTGACCAAATATCTGACTGTTGTATTAAAGTCAGTTCTGGAAGGCGAAGGAGCAGAAATGTAGTAGCTAATCCCTAAACCTTTTAAAGCCTTGTCTTATAGACAAATAATTGTCTAGACACGCTATTTACCTGGTCGGGTCACACCCCTTGTGGGATGAGGTTAAATGGTTTGGTGACTGAGTCATTCCTATCCTCATCTTTTCAAATTCATAAAAGTTTTATGTCTTTTCAAACCTCTTTGTTTTAATGATTTGTAACGCTAACTTAAAAGAATGCAACAAATATCATAAAGTGGGTTAACAAGTTAACATGATTCTTGTTCATGGAACTAAAAGCTAAGTGACCTCCTTCACTCACCCAGATGTTCAGGTACATTATGTATTCATTCATTATTCTGTACTGTTACTAGGTTCACTTGTTTAACTTAAAAAAATAGCCATTCATTATTTTCAATATTCCTTACTTTTGCGTGTCTTTGACTCTTCCAAATTTCAGTGATATTTGGTTTAGTTGGTAGCTAGCTCAGATATACTGATCCTTAATAAAGTAATGGGTAGTTATTGGATGAAATTGGACATGGAAATTGTAGATTTCGAAATTCAAATTACTACATGTAGTTCAGAGTTTGTGATAAGTTTTGAAGCATGAGCCAAATTGGCTCAACAATGGTTAGTGTGTGTGCCATTTGGAATACACCTTGAGCCCGTTAACAAAGATTTAATGCTGTTAGTGACAATATAATCATAATAAACTGTGCCATCTGGCCCAAAGAGAGAACTATGCAATGACAAATAAGAAGTTATTTGGGCCAATGGTGTACCATATGAGCTTATCAAAAGCGCTGATTTAAGGTGCTTTTCCAAAATACTTTGCTTTTCATTTTGAAGTTGACAAGTATCAACCGATTGGATGCATAGCTTGTGATTAAGATGATATTGTGTATGACATTGAAGAATACTGTAATGCTCTTTCTGTAGGTGATGTATCTTCCAATATGCCAATAGCTGGTGTTATCTTATATGATAACGGATATGCTGTTTTTGAATGTCAGACATTGGTACATGGTCACGGTCAAATTGACCTCTACTTTCCAAAAAGTCTCATGAAAGATGTCCTCGAATCGTTGCAGTTTCTTGGAGATGCTGGTCCCATTGTTGGTAATATAGCTTATAAATCAACAAAGCCAAAAGCTAGCCTCCAGTTTTCAGAAGGTTCTCCATTTGTGAGTTTGCTCCAGTCACTTGTGGGTACTCAGATATCGTTAAAACTGAAACAAAACGATGAGATTGTCGAAGGGCGAATTCTTAGAATTGAAGATGTACTTCCTGATGCATCGGAAAGAGAAGTTCCTCATGTCAGTTTGTGTCTACCTAGGTGGACAGCTGACCCGACGAGACATCTCGTTCTCTCTGGATCTGACAAAAAATGAAAGCAGAGATGACATGCAGAAGATATGTGTATTTTATAGCAATGTTGAGCCACAAAAGAAGCTTATTGCTCGCTATGGATTCCAAGTAGGTGAATGGAAAAGCTCCTATCGTATGACATGCAAACGAGAAACCCTCTTGTCTGATGCTATACGGATTAGCTATCATTGAGAATTCCTTGTGGGAGGATTGGGAAGATGTCAATGTTACACTTGTTGTCGGTACTCCTGCATTACAGTCTACTAATGAGCTGAAAGATGAAGGTGTCTGGCGTATAGTGGTCAAAGGTCTTGATGGATCCACAATAAATGTCCGTGCCAATCCTAAAGATTCCGTACTTGGTCTGAAGCTAAAAATAGGCAAAAAGGAAGGGACTTCTCCATTTTCTTTCAAGCTGATCTTCTGTGGCAAAGCAGTCGAAGATGATCGTCAGTTATCTGAATGTACTATTGCTGATGGTGCAGTTTTGCACATCTAATTAAACAAAGTCGTGGTACTCAATCTCAAGGCACTACTGTGCAGGTTAGTATATTTACAAAATAACATATTTTGCCAATAATACAATGATATGCATGTATAGACATGAACAAAGAAAAACTGAATACAACTAGGAATTAAAACCAGAGCCACTGGACTCCTTGAATAGGCTAATCACTAAACATGAGCTTTCATCGCTACCTTGAAGCCACTCAACAAAACAATTACATCTTCACACATGTTTTGTGATACAGTTACACTAGTAACACTTTTATTTATATATTATACTATACTGTCCCTGAAAATGTGACATAAGTAGCTACTATTAGAATTCAACAGAGCCTCATTATCTCAGCAGGCAATAAAGACCAGATGATACTAAATCATTACATACCATCAATATTTTGCAAGAAAGACTATTAAGGAATGCATGAATGGTAAAGTGTCAGAGAACCCTACAGATTATGCAACTTTGTGTAGCCAAATTGTTATGTCTTCATGCAGTAAAATTTTAATTTTGTGCATTGTTAATACTATAGACTACATATAGTTCTGCCTCACATACTATTATTAACAATAGATGTAGAACTTCACACAGTGTACATATAGTTATCTCTTATTATATTTACAACTAAACAGTTTTCTTAATGATAATTATGTATATCCACGAAAGTGGCTTGTCTTACTAAATATCAAAAGCATAAAAAAGCTATTACTGTACAAAAAAACAGTCAGCACACACATTCAAAAATAAATGATACTTGTATATCTAACTAAAATGT
This sequence comes from Petrosia ficiformis, assembly GCA_947044365.1. Taxonomy (NCBI): domain Eukaryota; kingdom Metazoa; phylum Porifera; class Demospongiae; order Haplosclerida; family Petrosiidae; genus Petrosia; species Petrosia ficiformis. Next base: position 5,495,524 of record OX345644.1, on the reverse strand, counting down.
ATGTGGTTTATCTTACTAAACATAACTATATAACTTTGCAAAAAATGATAACAAGCATGTATATCCAACTAAAATGTATGTGGTTTATCTTACTAAACATAACTATATAACTTTTGCAAGACAACAATAGCAAAGGCAAAATAAATAAAACAGTAAAAAAAGTCCCAATCACACCACCAGCTATTTCCGCAGCTGTCTTAGGCTTAGACGTGTCGTCTTCTTCCTCATTATCATCATTAATGGTATAGTTACCATCAGTATTCAGATCATCAGTATTCTGTCTATTAGTATTCCTACCATGACGACCATTATAACCATTGTTAGTACCAAAAGTGAATTGCAAAACAGTGGTCATATGCGGTACAACTTCTTTTTCCCAAAAAGATATTCCTAAGTCTGTTTGAAAAATAGCGTCAAGCTTGTTTTTTCTCTCACAAACACTGGTAGAGTTTGAAGTTACCAAGCAGATAGTCATGTCAGAGGAATATTGTGCGCTAAGAAGACTTTCGCAGTAAAAGTTTATAAAACTAGTTTTGTCTGCAATTATCTCTGTTTTAGTATTTTCTACCACAAATTTCATTGTTTCATTATCATATGATTTGTAGCCAATTACACGAAGTTTCCAAAAACGATAAAGTTTTTCCCTTGTACTCCACATACTCCAATCATTACTTGAAACTGGGATTCTAATGTTTCTATGACATGTGTCCCTCACTCCATTACCAGTAAGATCTATCACAACATTATTGCCATTGCTGTCATATGCAAGCGAATTTGTAGTGTATTCAAGGTTTATATGACTTCTAAATAAATTTGTTTCCCAGTCAGTAGTAACTTCATCTTCGTTATTATTTCCAATGTTGGCTGCAAAATTTCCTATTTTGCAATTCTTATCTCCCCACATTGCCTTGCAAATATTTGCAATCCTTGTAGCATTGCAGGAAACCTCCAGATCCAGACTGTTCGATGGAACTCCTAGGAATAGATCCCTAACCAATTCACCATATGGGAAGCAGAGGCAACCTTTTGCAACAAAAGAATCCAAAACTTGCTTTGCTGTAGTTCCGCCGAGACCGAGTACATGTCGATTCAATAATAAGTCATTCATTCCGTTAGTTACTGGAACGGATCGCACTACTTCAACAGTATCATTTTCTCAAGGTTTGGGGACACTATCAAATCCATTGGGTAAGGAAAGAGTTGACTTGTCTACTTCTGCATAACGAGAGCAAGCTAAATCTCTTGTCAGTCGATTCTGTGTGTCGGAGAACGAAATATTTTGTAGCGTTATTTTCACATGAAATCCTGATACACCTGAGCCCATACAGGCCACCAGGAATATCATTGCCAACACTTGAGCTTTCATTGTTAACGTTTTGTGATATAGGTACACTGATAACACTTTTATTTATACCACATGTTAATTAAACATGTCCGTCATTATAATCTCATTCACAGACCCGCCTACTTATTTGGACGAAGGGGGTGTACAGTTTTAATTAAGTACTTTGTTATTTTGTAGGCTCAAGTGCATGAATTTTCACAATCCCTTATTAAAAAAAACCTAGGGAAGTGTGTCAGTCGGGGATGACGAATTGCTATTGTTAAATCAGCAGTTCGATCGTAATTCTATTTTGAACCAGGATTGTAGCTCGTGAAGCTAGAAATGAAAAGAAATTTATATCTTCATTGAAACAATTCTCAATTTTACGGTTCAAAAGTAAAGGTTCACTACACAGATTCACATGGGATCATGTTTGGTCAGAGATTGAAGATCACTGTCCAATACTAGCTACCTTTCTTAAAAGGAGTCCTTGCCTGTTAGAGTGACAATAATGGTTCAATCCCATCCCTGTGTTTTTCTTTTGATAATTTTGAGCTTCACAAACGTAATAAACAAGTTCTTTAGATAGAACGTTTCAGCCCAAAAGTCTTCCTCAGCATAATAAAGCTGAGAAAGGCTCTCGGGCCGAAATGTTCTATCAAAAGAACTTGTTTATTACATTTGCGAAGCTCGAAATTATCAAAAGAAAAATGGACAACGTAATAAAAGACCTATATCATATAACCATCCCTGTGTGTTTGTGCAAGTATTATACTAAAGTTAAGAAATTCTCATATTATTGTTCTAGGGATGATATCATTAATGCTGAAATCAGGTCATGCCAATCAACAGGTACTGCAATTTTCAAATTTCTTTTTGTAAATATTATCTGATCATATTCTACATGATGGGTTTTTCGCCATCTTCAGAAGGTCATGGTAAGCTTGTCATATACCGTTCAACTTTGTGCATGATGGATATCATACACTGTAAAAAATAATAGGTTATTTTAACCTTCAATTGGTTACAGGAGTTCCAATGCAATCAAATTTCACTCCATGCTGATTTATATATTTTCTGTTAGGTAATATTTACAAGTTATGCACAGTTCATTTGATCATGATCTATATATTCACTATTATAAAGTACATGTCATAATAAGACATATAGTAACAAACAATGTAGTTATATACGTAGTATAGTATTGCGCAGGTACAACCTGTGGTGTATTATTAGTATTCCAATTCCAACATCTGCAAAACAACAGATGTTGCTAGAGTAATTAATTAAATTATGTACATGAATTTGTACTAATATCAGCAAATAACGTGATGTACTCCACAAATATTTGAAACGTCACCACATTATATTGCTTTTGTTATCATGCCATAATTTGTCAATATAGATCAAAATAAAACTACTACTTTTAAACACTAGACAAGAAAGAAGCATTGACTTATACAGTCTCAGGAGGAAATGAAACTCATGTAACCAAATGAGGGTTAAAATAACCCATTCATTTTTACAGTGAGTAGCTATTGTCTATATTTATGCCAGAATAACATGATATGTTGTTCATGTAGTGTTAGTAGTGATATCATAATAATATGAATAAGTTCAGTTTATTAGTGAGAAGATGACCTTTGAGAAGCAATGTGTAGGTAATATAATACACTTGTTCCTGAACGAGCCTGTTTATTTAGTTGTCTTCTCAAAACAGTGAATATAGCTAATTGTTCAACATGAATGCACAAGTTCAAAGAGCAAGTGCTTCATAATATGCATTGTAACACAAGAGACAGATTGGTTACTTACTGCCAGTGCTAAAATCACAGCATTTAATTACTATATCATTGTAAAGTAATGAATTGTTGTGATTACGGATAATTGCTCAGAGGGGTGTGGTTTTCCAAGTGGTGTTATATGTTCAATGTGTTGTGTACGTAGCTGTATTTATCCTGACTGAGTTTCATTACTCTTACTCTCTTCGCAATAATGATTTAATTACTATATAAGCTCAATGTAATGGATTGTTGTGACTATGAATAATTGCTCAGTGCATGGGGTGCTGTATGTAGCTTTACTTATCCTAACTGAGTTTCGTTATTCTAACTCCCTTCATTACCCAGCAATAATGATTTAATTATAATGTAACGAATTGTTGTGATTGCCTGTATGGTTTTCCATGTAGAGCTGTATCATCATTGTGTTGTGAGTATACTTGTATTTACCATGACAATGTTTCATTGCTGTAGCTCTTTTGAGTACTGAGCAATATCATTTTACATTATGAATCATAATGAATATCAAATATACGTATGAAATAATTGCCCACTGGTGTCCAGTTTTCCGAGTAGTATATCATGTTCATTGTACATGTGTTGTATACATACTTGTAGTTCATTCCCCTTCGCATGATCAAAAAATGTATGGAAAGTGACATATGGTTTTAGACTCCTCCCATTAGAATCATCTGGTGTTAATATTGCGTACTAGAGTCCAGCATTTGATCACAATCAAGAAGCACTGCAAGAACAGTCCCACCCAACTCTTTCATAAGAGCTAGAGGAGTAATAGAACTCTGAAACTCAAAAAAAGGCCTCTTTTAACACATATAGTCGTCATGACTGTTGTTTTTATGTATAATTATTATTAATTTTATGAATTATTGGTGATTATTATAAAGAATTGACAACTGTGTAACATGCCCTATGACGGAAACATTTTACCGGGAGGTTTGATAACACACCTGCAATGATTTTTAGCGCGAAAAAAAAAATCAGGAAGTCCAGGCATACTGCGTTTCAAGGAGGTGGGGCAATTTGTGGGGTTTTCCCTTATAGGGGAATTACCATCACAGCATACAGCATAATCTCAGTGATCTGCAATGACTTCAAGCAGTAAACCCAACTATTATGCATCTATCTCTTATATGTGGAGCTCTGAAGATTATTTAGCTCAAGGAGCTACTGGACAAGTCTTTATTGGCTATGATAAGGTTTGTTGATAGATAGATAGATACTTAGTAAGTACAATGTAAGTAGAGGTGGGTGAATAGCCTTTAGGGGCAGTGAATGCAGTGTCATTGTGGCTATTCATTACATTGGAAGTGATTAGATGTTATTAAAAAATGTGAACTTTCTTATTAATGCAAGTATTAACTTTTAATGTTTCTACTCTATATAGGAATGTCATGGTATAATAATATCAATTTCTTGAATTAGGAATAGTTAACAGTGCTCTGCTGCAGTTTATATATAAATTTTAAACATTTTATCACGGTAATTGGAACCCCATAAACCTATGACTATAGCCCTATGACTGATTTGTGGTGTCCTGAGCATTTAGTAATCACGGCTACCTTTATCATGCCTAAAACATAACAACCTGTTACAGTTATTTTAATTATCTACTCTCCTTACCTTTTAAATGACCTTGTAGAACTTTAAGAATGTATTTCACGCAGAATAGCTAGCTATTAGTTCCAGTTTTTATGTAAGCTACAAGCAGCTTTCTTTCTATTATGTGCTATGCCCGTTAATTTACCAAGCCCCCCGGAATGACGTAACTTCCTTAACTACGTATTAAACCCATAGTCGTGTAAGTGGCCACAAACATATACATGTATAACATTAAACCCTGTGGAAAGCAATTATAGGAATGGACCTACAGGCAATAAAAAATTTTCATATTCATCATTCAGAGCCATTTTAATAAATTATAACTATAGAGGTATAATAGAACTCCGGTTCCCCACAAAAACTGATAGACTATGGTCTTACATACACTTGTGTGTATATGTGGTTGACTCCCATCAACATGTCCCAGTTTGATGGGCACTCTTTTAGTAAGGAGGCAGTGTGGTTTGTGGTTAGAGCATGAGCCTCCTGATCGAATGGTCAGTGGTTCTGGTTCAGCTACGGTCATGTTGTTTCCTAGAAAGAGAATGTCGGCTTTTCTGTGGACTTCATTTGCTCATATAACACCTATAGGATGGTTAATCCCAACCAACGTCTCTGTTTGTGTGAAATATATAGTTGTATTTATCTAGTTTACAACTGTTCTCACATGGTATAGTGTTGATTATTCTATTGTTTGTGTGCTATACATTCAGGCCAAAGTACATTGTACACGTAGTTACAGGCATATTCAGCCTTGGTTGTACTTGTGCAGTTTGACAATAATGGAATCTGTAAAGCCTGAAAAATATTGTGTAAGCTGTATAGGCAATGTATAGGTAATGCAGTTGCCTATACCGATACTCTGCCTATATCTTCAATATAGGCACCTATTCAGATCCCTATACTAGTATAGGTGCAACCCTAATTACTATCACTAATTTATAATTTGATTAAAGAGTTAAACACCTTTCACTAATAAAATAAAATAATTTTAGGCATCAACCCCTCAACTTTAGGCATCCAGGGACACCTAAACACCCTCTAAAGCAAACACTGCCTATAACTATAAACTAGTGATGGTTTAGTATGACAATACTGACCACTTTTTGTTATAGATTATAATATTTAGGCTTACTAAAAGGTTTTAGATGTAGTTTTAGTTAACTAACAAATAGCACCCATTATTGATCATTTTCCATTTTAGTTAATTATATATAGCTATTATATAAAGTAAACTTGTAATTTAGCTATAGTTTAGTTAACTTAAAAATGCCTTATTAAACGGGGTTTTAGGTTCTATGGTTTGTTGTTGTATGGTACCTATAAAATAGAGATTAGATTACTCATGAATATTAATTTACTCTTACTAATCATGATACAATACCTTATTTATAACTATAGTTTTGACTCTTCATTAGAGAAGACGTATTCTTTCACAACAAACAGAAATTATTACTTACATGTAGATTGATCAGTAATGTCTATCATGTATAGGTTATACTTATTATAGTCACAGTGTTTTTAATTACTATAATTGTGTGTCTGACAGCCTGTGCAAGCGAAAATCAGTTTTATATGAATTTCAATTTTTTCCAATGTGGTTTGTTCAATTGGTTAATTGTTCATCAGTCATCTTATTGACAAAACTAATAATTTTAAATCTTGAAGATCAGATCTTGTGCTATCTAAGTACCAAATTTCAAGTACTATATGTTAAGCATTTGGTAATCAAATCAAATACGATTGATTTTCACTTGTACAGTCACACATAGGGATAGTAATTAGTTATTCTTTGTATCATTTCAGAAATCAGGACGGAAGGTTGCTATAGTGACGTCATCCTTCCCTTTTTTGCATCACTGTTATAAAAACATCTGCCATTATTAATAACTCTAATGTGTATAATATATAATATATAATATATATATAATATATTATACAGAAGCAATGAATTATGTTTCCAGGTAGATATGAATAACTAAAGTGCTTTTTAGTAAGCAATTATTATCTCATGACTTCTGAGAAACAATATTATTATTTACCTGTCCTGTCAACATGCAATTTTAAGAATGGATCTTCTGAGAAGCAATAAATGTTTATGAATCAACAGTAACATACGAGGCCAGCCAGTTTTCCTTGTCTTTTGATTATGCCATAATAGTGGGATTTTATAAGCTCCTATTAATATGAACAGCCAGATAAGTTCAAGTGTTGTGTTCCCTATGCAGCTCAAGAGATTAAGAATAGATTATATGTATATATACATGTATATATCTTTATATATATATATATATATATATATATATACACGAAGTTCCGGTGTATATATACACCGGAACTAGATATTTTACCCATATATATATATAATCTATATATATATATATATATATAACACCCTTGCCACGTGTGTTATCAATACACACTCAATGATATTCATAATCCCTCGGGCTCCACCCTCGAAATTATGAATATCACTTCGTGTGTATACATGATAACACCCTGGAAAGGGTGTTATAACTACTACATATGTATATATATATATATATATATATATATATATAATTATATATATCTAATAACTAACAGAAACATCAAAGGGCCGCCGGGTTGTATATACGTGATATACCACCTGGTTCGATAATCACAGGTGTATATTACTGATATACTCACCTCTACATGACAATTTCATCATACCAAGCATGCACATTACCATCTGCGGTTACAGCTGAAAAATGGAACCAACACACTCTCTGAACATGGCAACTATTGCATGTTTGACATTTCTGTAAGTTATTGATATGTACCATGTGTTCTTGGTGTATATGGTGAATATAAGACTTTCGCCCCTCGATATCATCCCTTGGCATCGCCTCAGGCTGATATCTCAGGGCTCAGGTCTTATATTCACCATATACACCTCGAAGCCATGGTATATATATTACGTGAAATATCTAGTGACTGCAATAACAATTAATCTTCAAACACGAAATGAAACATGATATGAGGAGGAAAAATTATTCCTAAGATTGCTTTGTGGTGATTACTGTTGTGTGAATGTTGATTTGTCCCACATAGTCATGATTAACATTTAAAAACCCACTCTTTGACAATTTGGTAAGGAACCAATGATGTTAGATATTACAGAATGGGCTTCTTACTTACTTACTATAATGGTGACTAACTAGAAAGAATGTACAAGTGCAGCTAACTATATAGTCCAAGCTTAGGCCTATTACAATTGTGCATGCAAGGGAGTATAAAAGAACAGGGTCGGTATTACTAGTTGTACAAATGGTTATACGCATGGGATGTGTGTGAAAAATTATGCTCTTTTTGAGCAGGGGAGGAGAAAACAGGTGGGCAGAGGGGGCTCTAGCCCTCCCTCACTTAAGTAGCTAAATAATGAGTGTACTACATAATGATATTATCATACATTACTGATATTTACCTCTCAGATTGCACCAGAAGCAATCTCAGAGAATCCAAATTTACAGCTTTCTTTCCCCTAGACGTGAACTAGGGCAGCACAGCTAGGGTACAGATGCATGGCTGGTCATCCTTCCCCAGTTTTCAGCCCACTCATTTTTACTGTGTCATCTCCTAGCCTGTTGAAGTTGTTCTGACGATTAATGATGTTCTTATTCTGAGAGAACTACTTAATCTGTACTTTCGGTATCTATAGCTATTTTTGTCAATTCATTTTGTGGACATGCTGTAAAATATTTTCTAAACACTTTTGGTTTGAAAGTTATAATAATTCTATAATGTGTCACAGTCACATATCAACAGATCTAGGCACCTCACCACTATTAGACAATTATTAATAGTATGACACTACTGAGAACCTAGCAGCTAAGAACTAGTGGCTGTTACAAAATATTAAAAGTTCAAATGATATCACACCTATTATATTCTGGATTATTACTATAGTTATGTATTGCATTATCATTGAATTTCAGTATTAATCAAGCAATATGAAGGAACTGTTTTGAGCATCATTCATAGCAAGGAAACCCTCCCTTTTAATTATATTATATTTCAATTTCAATGTTAAAAAGTACACAATTAATATATATATATATATATATTAGTGACTCTCTACATGTACTCATTACTATATACTGCATCAGTATAGCATAGCGTTAATTGATTTTTCCACTGCATTCCAATTGAATTTTAACAAAACGAAAAGTGGGAGAAGAGGGAGGACTAGTTTTATCACTTGTAACTATAAAATTGTTATTCACTAATGAATATTATTATTATGGCCCGTAGGGCCATCCCTATGATTGCTTTCCCACGGGTTCGATGTATGTTTATATATATATATATATATATAATTATATATATATTCTTGTGTCACTTGCGCGACTATGCGTTGTATACGTAGTTAAGGAAGTTGCGTCATTCCCGGGGGCTCGGTCAATTAATGGGCGTGGCGCGTAAAAGAACGCGCGTTTGAGCTACAGACCAGCCAGGAAGATTCAGAAAGGATGTAAAACTGCTAATAACTGTTGTATATAGCAGAGAAACAGTATAGATATTATGCAAGAATCTTTAACAAGTAAGTATGATAAGTTGTTGAGTTTCAAACACGAGGAAGTCATCATTTAGAACCTTGAAGGAGTACCTCAGTCAGTTCATCAGACATCTGTGTATTTAGACTGCAATTAGGCTTACACTTACGTATTCAGGCCCCAGGAGTACACAGAAAGGTAGAGACACTAGTGCCATCAGCAATGCTTAATACATAGTCATCACAAAGCAAATATAGGGATGTTTTTTTCTCTATATACACTTGTTGAATTAATATCATCTGGAAGCGTTTCTTTTGAAGTAATGAATCATATTATTCTAACTTATAATTAATCCTTGGAACATTACAGTACCTTATATATAAAGGCAATACTATACCTCTTTGAGGAAACATTTTGACCTCAAAGAAAATGCAGTTTCAATTGAATCCTGGAATTTATAACATTGAAGACCCTTCTTTGCCACCTCCTAGCCCTGTTAATAGTTTTGCAGTTGAATTGGACGAAGAAAACAATCGTCTTCTGCTCTCATGGGGAAATGATAACAATGCACTGGTGGACCATTACGAAATTGAACTATGTAATGATGGCGGCGATAATAAGTACTTTACTACGGAGTCCCGGCTACTAGAAATCACTGAACCACTTGTTGAACCAGGCAAACGATACACCTTCAGGGTTCGTGCTATCGGCAGAGGTGGTGCTGGGAGATGGAGTGAAAAAAAAACAATTTATTTTAGAACTGCTGTTCCCACAAAACCACAAAAACCGAAAATTGTAGTTGAAAGTACGAAAGAAATAATTGTTTCTGTTCCCAGACCATCCGAGCAGGAATGCAATGGAGCTCATGTTTCTCACTGCATTGTGGATTGTAGATCTGTTGATGGTAATTCCACAGAATGGGAGAGTCTTGCATGTCCTATATTACAACAAAGTTCTCACGAAGAGGACAGTATTGAACTAAGGATTGAAGGTCTTGAAGAAGATACTAGCTATGATGTTCGTGTGAAGTTTCGAAATGCAGCTGGAGATAGTCAACCAAGTGAGACAGTCAGAACTCAAACGAATGAGCCGAAACCAGGAATGCCATTGAACTTCCGTGTGTCAACTAAACGTACAGCAAATATGATCAAGCTGCGTTGGTCTCAGCCTGATCGCTTTGCTTGTCGCTATGAATTACAGATGCGTACAAGACGAGGAAATTGGAGTCGTGTATTATATTCTGAAAGGTTATCAGCAAAAGCAACAGATTTGAATCAAGATACCAAATATTACTTTCGTGTTCGAGCTGTTAACAGAAGTGGATATTGGAGTAATTTTACCGAAGAAATTAACGCAGAAACTAGATTCAGTAATCTTTCCAAAGCAGCTCTTGCTCCACTTGTTTTCATTGGTGGTTCTCTTGCATCTCCAATTATATTAGGTGGACTAGGTTTAGCAAGTGAAATTGTTGACTCAGATAGAGAAACACTATTGGAACAAGCAGATGGACTGACTGATGGGATTTTTTTGGGAGTGGCTGGATTGATTTTAGGAATACCTGCAGCTCCTTTCGTTGGTGGATTTCTCACTCATAAGTTTGTTAATTGGGGTGATGATTATAGTGATCAGAGTGATGATGATTAGGTAGGAGAAAGAAGATGAAAACTACTTAACATGAGTAATGAGTATAAATAACTATATAGTTGGTATTTTATGCACTTTACTTATTGACACTAATGGTTTTTGTTTTGTGCTTTTTTTACACAGTAAATAAATGACATTGCGATAATTATTTTATTATCTACTGCATATTGATGCATAATGTAAAATTGAATTAAACTATAGTTATATATTATGGATCAGTTAAATTCAATATTGTGTGAACAGTTACATCTATGGGTTTGTTTACTTTTAGTGAAGGAATCAAAGCCAAGATAAAGATACATAAAATTAATGCAGCCTAAGGTGCTTTGTAATTATTGGCTGCAAACTGACTGTGGCATGGTACGTGGGTCACTTTATTGGTGAAGTAGCATCACAGTGTTGATAGAACTAGTGCAAAGTTGGTCAAGGGGCCACAGGAGTATCAGTTGGTATGGTTGCATGGTGGAGTGATACTAGAATATATGGTGCTCTATTAGCTACCAGGTTTGCAGTGGAACTTGCACTTATGCAAAGTATCATATAGAGAACAAAGCAGAGATTAAGACGAGACTACTGAAAGATACTGCTACAGACAAAAGATACTAAACTACATTGAGACTATTAGGCTATTAGCTATATGATTATATTAGATAGTTGGCTATAGCTTCTGGAAAATGAACTACCATGTCACAAATGCTATATATAATATAGATAGCTAGCTAATAATTTACTATATCGTTCTGAACTAGCTACAGTATAAGTGCAGTTTAGGTTCCATAATTAACATATGTCACCGTGGAAGATTTGGTTTTATAAAAACCAGAGGTAGCTGGCCCTATGGTTCAGTGGACCACACCCTTGTAACTGTGGCACATTATACACAGGGTGTACTTTCGAATACTAAGAAGCCATAGATTTTAAAATCAGGAAACGTTATCCTCGTTTCAAGGAGGTGTGGCAATTTGAGGGGTTTTCCCTCATAGGGGAATTACCATCACAGCTTTGGTCTGTCCATCTGTATAATCCAGTGATCTGCAATGACTTCAAGCGGTAAAATCAACTATTTTTCATCTATCTCTTATATGTGGAGCTCTGAAGATTATTTAGCTCAAGGAGCTACTGGACAAGTCTTTATTGGCTATGATAAGGTCTGTTGATAGATAGATAGATACTTAGTAAGTACAATGTAAGTAGTGGGGGGTGAATAGCCTTTAGCGGCAGTGAATGCAGTGTCAGTGTGGCTATTCATTATATGCGAAGTGGTTAGATGTCATTAAAAATATTAACTTTTAATGTTTCTACTCTAGGAATGTCATGGTATAATAATATCAATTTCTTGAATTATATAGAAATAGTTAATGGTGTTCTGCTGCAGTTTATATATAAATTTTTAACATTTTATCATTGTAATTGGAAAAAGATATGTAGAGAAAAGTATCTCTGACTGATTTGTGGTGTCCTGAGCATTCAATAATCATGGCTACCTTTATCATGCCTAAAACATAACAGCCTGTTACAGCTATTTTGATTATCTATTCTCCTTACCTTTTAAATGACCTTGTAGAACTTTAGGAATGTATTTCAGGCAGAATAGCTAGCTATTAGTTCCAGTTTTTATGTAAGCTTTCTTTCTATTACGTGCTACGCCCATTAATTGACCAAGCCCCCCCTCGTGTAAGTGACCACAAATATATATATAAATTAAACCCCGTGTAAAGCAATTTAGGAATGGACCTACAGGCAATAAAAATTCATCATTCACACCCATTTTAATAAATTATTATAATTATAGGTCATTCATCATTGCTATGTATGAATTATAAACTTTTTATTGTATGTATACATGTAGTTTATAGTTCAGAATATTGTAACTATTCAACTAAACATTGTAGCTATTTATAGTAGTGTTGTTTTAGTTAACCTAAAACCCCTTTTAATAAGGCATTTTGAAGTTAACTAAACTATAGCTAAATTACAAGTCTACGTTAATAACTAAAATGGAAAATGGCCAATAATGGGTGCTTTTAGTTAGTTAACTAAAACTGAACCCTTTTAGTAAGCCTTAATATAATCTATAACTAAATTCTGATAAACTAGACATACTATAACTAAAAGTGGTCAGTATTGTCATACTAAAACAGCGCTAGTTTATAGTTATAGGCAGTGTTTGCTCTAGAAGGTGTTTAGGTGTCCCTGGGTGCCTAAAATTGAGGGGTTGATGCCTAAAATTATTTATTTTATTACTGAAAGGTGTTTAACTCTTTAATCAAATTATAAATTAGTGATAGTAATTAGAGTTGCACCGATACTAGTATATGGGTCTGAATAGGTGCCTATATTGAAGATATATAGGCAGAGTATCGGTATAGGCAACTGCATTGCCTATACATTGCATATACAGCTTACACAATATTTTTCAGGCTTTGTAGATACATTAGTATCAAACTGCACAAGTACAATCTGAAGATGTGTGCAACCAAGGCTGAATATGTCTGTAACTACATGTACATGTACTTTGAGCTGAGTGTATAGCACACAAACAATAGAATAATTAACACCGTGCCATGTGTGAACAGTTGTAAACTACATAAATACAACTATATATTTCACACAAACAATATCGAATCGGATCTGCATATAGGCAATATGGATTATGAAATATAGGCATATAGGCAAATTGCTGTATAGGTGCAACACTAATAATAATGAGTCATTGTTGTATGGTACCTATGAAATAAAGATCACTTATGAATATTAATGAATGCCTAGTTTTCATACCCTAGAGCACACAGTGGTCATAGGCTTCTATATCACAAGATCATATTGTGCCCATTGGCTAAAACAGCAACACAGTTTGCTTGTAGGACCAGCATTGCACATTTTACATTGTCTTTCTTTGTCATGAATTGTTTCACAATGATGTACATGTATAATTACACTAACCATTATACTAACCATTTTGAACCATGATACAATACCTTATTCATAACTATAGTTTTGACTCTTTATTAGAGAATAGGTATTCTTTCACAACAAACAGAAATTATTACTTACATGTACATTGATCAGTAATGTCTATCATGTATAGGTTATACTTATTATAGTCACTGACTCACAGTGTTTTTAATTACTATAATTGTGTGTCTGACAGTCTGTGCAAGCGAAAATCAGTTTTATATGAATTTCAATTTTTTCCAATGTGGTTGGTTAATTGTTCATCAGTCATCTTATTGGCAAAACTAATAATTTTAAATCTTGAAGATCAGATCTTGTGCTATCTAAGTACCAAATTTTATTAGATTCAGGTACTATACGTTAAGGATTTGGTAATCAAATCAATTATGACTGATTTTCGCTTGTACACTCACACATAGGGATAGTAATTAGTTATTCTTGTATCATTTCAGAAATCAGGACGGAAGGTTGCTATCAAAATGTTTACAAGACAGTCAGAGTTCAAAGCAATGCAGAATGAAATGCAGACTATTCGTCAGTTACCCAAACACGATAATATTGTACAGTTTCTGGAAGTAGAAGAGCAAGAGGTAACTTATTAACAGGATTATAACTATACTTCTATAGTAGGGTGATGCACCCTTTATATATTACTAACACCATTATTATTAATACTGCACCCTTCTATATGTTAATGCATGTAGCACCATAGTACATGATGACTTGAGATGAAAAGAAAGAAAGAAAGAAAGAAAGACAGGCACCCGAGGCAAATGAAAAAAATGAAAAATGAGTTTCCTCAGGTGTACATGTACTCACTGCATTTACAATGATCTAAAATTTCTTGTTTATAAACACATGTGTACATACAAGTCCCAGGACCCATTTCATATAACTCATTTCACAGTTATGATGAGTACATGTTTGAGAGTGATTTTCAATGCTTACTATACTTGTAGTACACGATATGTACCATACATGTAGGTACATTTATTTTGAAATTGATGTAGTCAGAACACATTAACAGAGCTCTTCAAGTAGGCTTGAGAATGTTTTAAGTCAACTTGAGAACGTCTCAGTGTGCTAAATAAAACCCTAATGACAAGAGACCAAGTACACAGAGGTCAACTTGAGAGGTTCTCAAGCCGACTTGAAACATTCTCAAATCTTCTTGAAGAGCTCTATATTTTTGAAAGGTATGGTGTTTTATAAGACCTTACCTTCAATATATCATCTATTTTTACATGATAGTATAGACCCAACCTTCAGTTAATGGTCTACATGTCACTTGACAGTTTGACAATAATTATATTAGAAAGCTATAAATATGAAGTTAATACTTTGTAGGTGATTTGTTCTTGATATACTTCACATACATTTGTAATACTGTATCCAGGAGTGTGGTAACATTGAGAATGTTATCAGACAATGTCCTTCTTGACCGGCCGTTTCCACACAACATAGACCAATGATAACTTCATAAATCTATCACACCATATTGTTTAATGAAATGTTTATTTTAATAATTATTATAAATTTACTTGATTGTTTCATATACACAGAAACAGACTGGAGTACCTATTATTGTAATGGAACTGTGTAATGGAGGCAGCTTGTATGAGGTTATTGATGCTCCAGAGAATGCTTATGGATTAGATGAAAATCAATTCAAAAGAGTTATTTTGCATGTCTGTAAGTATATATCTGTTCTTATTCACTAGATATGTACAGTAACCCTCAATAAAATGTTCCTGTGTTGTATATTTAGTACACATGTACTACGTTGGGAATCAACTAAATTTACATGTAGTGTAATGAACTCTGGATTTTTCCTCTCCAACTTGAGTTATCTTCTCCAGTCAGCAATAATATCACCACCAGAACCAATTTGGTTCACAATCTATCCTGTGGTATATACATGTAGTTAGGATTCCCCCAAAGTAGAGTATTCAGTTTTTTTTATCTACAAAAAAAAAATCCTGTAACAAATCACATATGTAAGTTATCCTGGATTCTGTACTTGTAGCTCGTGGATTGTGTCACTTAAAGAGACATGGTTTTGCACATCGAGATATAAAACCAGGAAACATCATGAGAGTACAGGATATTAATGGAAGGTAATTATACTTATAATTATACCTAAAATGAATATTCATCCTTTGATGTGATGAGGTGTCTAAATGACGAATACACCTGGTATCACATGACATGTCGACTAGGAGGTAGATAATCGCGAGTTAGATACCTGGGATCACGCGACACGAGGTATATAATTTTTTGTTATTCACCTAGCCACAACAAGGCAAAAAGGAGGGTTTAGTTGTGATATTGTGGTACAAAAATAACAACATCAAAAAAGTATGGAATTACCGACACAGCAAAAAAAAAAATACTTCAACTATTGAAGCCCAGCAGAATGTTATTATTATAACGCTCTGACACCTGCAGCATAATTTTCATTCTTGGCGTACTAATAGTACTGTAGTATAGAAAGACAGCAAGGCGAGTATGAAGACAACGTTCTCACTTTACTCACCTGCATAACTTCCATATTTTAAACAGCACAGACTTTTAACTCACTTATTTTCACAGAAGAGCTTCCAACAAAGCCATAAATATCAAAATTATGCTTCGTTAGTTGTAGGAAAGCACCAAGGCGAGTGTTTCAGTGCTTCTGCCATAGCCGTCACTTTCTTTCCATACGCAAATTAGAAATTGCGCAATATAAATTTGGCACCAAGAAAAACCACATCCTTGTTTTGTGGGTTTCTTCTGCTTTGTAGATTAGGTATAAGACAGTTATAGGTCTTCAGGTCAGGATATTAGTTGTTTAAGTGCCCTCGCTTCGCTCGGGCTCTAAAACAACTAATATCCCTCCCCTCGACCTATAACCTATACTTGAAAAATTATTATATAAATAATTATAATTATATATATATATATATATATATATATATATATATATATATATATAGCATGCTACCATGGCAACCGTTTGATGTGGTTAGGTCTTATATTTTTGTATATAGACCTGTGAATCTTTAATCTATCAGCATACAATATATTGTATATAGTACACTTACAGTTCTTATATAAAACAATATAAAACCTTGGTTTAGTGTCCTCGGATGTGATATAGCCCTCGCAGGCTCGGGCTATATCACATCCTTGGACACTAAACCTCGGGTCTATATTTTTGTATATAAGACCTATAAGTGTACTATATATATTACATATATATATATATACATGTACATACGTGTATATATATAGTATATGTAATATAATTTGTATACATTAATTATATTTGTATTTCTTAATTATTAATGTAGTTATATTTTCAAACTTGCTGATTTTGGAACAGCTCGTAAACTAGCACCAGAAGAGAAGTTCACTTCTCTTCATGGCACTGAGGAATATTTGGTATGTGGCATAAGACTGTATAACTGTACTAGTATTAGGTATACATTGTAGCTTACACAATTTCACTATACTAGTACATTGTGTAAGTCATTGATATATACTATATAGGTAGTGTTTCCCCCAAAGGGTGGTACCATGGCGCTCCCTCACCCTTTATTCTTGCGCTCCCATCCTTTAATTTTAAATTTATGCTCAAAAACACTGTTTTATAACACTGATTGAACATTGCTGATCAAATGTCATGTACCACTGATGCACTCCCCCACCCTCAATATTTATCCTGGGGGAACACTAATATAAGGCTGTGTCAAAGGTGAAATATTAGCCTTGTAACATTCGCTATCACACTTGACCACTTGCTATTTATCTCTTATCATGTAGTTGTAGAAAGCTTTGAAAATGTTGTATAATATGAGAAGAGACAGAAGCAGCGCTTAATTTTCCTAGCAATATAAAATGCATGTTTTCATTTTACAAGTGCTCATACACAAACATTAATGTGGGCACGACAACAAAGGTTGAGAATGACCTTCTTACATGTGGTACTGAACTTACTGAATGTTCAAACATTCATCCCTGCCTCGTGTATATCGCAATCTTACGTTATGTGATATTACATGATATATATACTGTTGGTGGTAATTTATGTATGCAATGTTCTCCACAGGAAGTTTTGAGGGATTGAGGTGTAGCTCATTAATTACATAACCATACACCCACTTAAATAATTAAATCACACTCATAATAATTTATTACTTTTGTTGAACAGTACGTGTACATAGACTACATACTGTACATACATACATGTAATAACGTAATTCATTATGTTTTGCATATGCATAATTATATATAAATTTTACTAGTGAGGCTAATTAAATTCCAATACCCAAGTGGTAAATCAGGTACCCAAGTAGTACTAGCCACTCAAAATGAAGCTAAAGTGACCATTGAAGTTATGTTTGTGATATTCTGTTACATAGTATCCTGCCATGTATGAAAGAGCTTTAATAAACCCACGAGCTCAAAGAGAATTTGTTGACAAAGTTGACTTATGGAGTGTTGGTGCTACTCTCTTTCATATTGCTACCGGCAGACTACCTTTTCAACCTTACAGGAAACGAAATGACAACCATACCATGTGAGTGTGTATAAACTGACCAAGTAATAATAACTATAATCAGAGATTTTGATACGTTTTGAAGCAGGGGCCAAATTGGCTCAAAAATGGTTAGTGTGTGCATCATTGAGAATACATCTTGAGCCAATTAACAAAGAGCTAATGCTGTTAGTGACAATATAATCATAATTAACTGCACCACTGGCCCAAAGAGAGAACTGTGCAGTGCCAATAAAGAAACTCTTTGGGCCAATGGTATGCCATATAAGCTTATCAAAAACACTGGCTTAAATATATAATTGTTATCTTAAGTAATCAGAAATGGAGATACATGTGTGTAACATGATAAATTACCGACTTACAGGACTTCATTGAAGTGCTAGATTTGCCTTCCGTAAATACATAATATTTGTAATTTCTGGGGTTGTATTGTACTAAAATTCTTACAATTATGAGCACTGTAGTGTGATACTATAACTGATATAGTATAGTTGTATTTTTCATATGCGAGGGGGAAGAGAAGAGCGCTTGGAAAACAAACAGAGTTGGTCAGTTATCCAAAGACAAACATTGAGTCTCTTGGAGGATCTATAATTATTTTAGGATTTCCCAAGGAGATGGGATGACCCCACACCCCTCTAAAGCAATACTCTCTGTACATATACATTCCCTTATACTAGAGATCTTTTATGATCTTATCATATCATCCATGATTATGTTGTCCTTACACATTTTGTTACAATCTTACTACTTATTCTGAGCAGTTTATTGATAAGTTCATGTGACACACCATTGGCCAAAAGAGCTTCTTATTTGACACTGCACAGTTCTCTCTTTGGGCCAGATTGCACAGTTTATTATGATTATATTGTCACTAACAGCATTAACTGTTTGTTAATTGGCTCAAGATGGATTCCCAGTGGCGCAAATGCTAACTACATGTATTGTTGAGCTAATTTGGCCTATGATTTCAAAACATATCAGAAACTCTGATTCTGAGCCTTGCTTGCATTTATTCCACACCACACACATTAAGTAACTCAGCACCTCATAATCTTGAGTTCAATGTAAGATATATTTACAGTATATGTCAATAAAAAGTCACCTTACATTAATTACTCAGTAGTTTCATTCCTGCACTACAGTAGTTCAACAGTAGTTTTGACAGTAATTGTGTACTTGTCAATCAAACACCATAGTAGTGAGACAGTAATTACTATACTATACTGACAGTAGAACTAAGGTAATTACTGTTACAGTATAGTGACATTTTATTAACATATACTGTATTACTCCTAATAAATGTCATGAAGATATCAATATAATTACATACTAAGATATAATATAACCTTTTTCTGTATATCAGGTATCGAATCATTAGTAATAAGAAAAGTGGTGTCATTCTTGGATGGCAGAATAATCCTGATAGTGAGATATTCTACTCAAAGGATCTTCCTCCTGACTGTGCAATATCAGTGTATGTTATATCAATCAACATTTTGTACATGTATATACTCGAGTTTTCATGCTGAGAGGGCATACCTTCCTTTCCAGCATACATTCAATCACTTACTACCAGGGTTCTCACCAGAAATTTATGTAAGAAGGTTACGCGCGTGAAGCGCGCGGAAATGTTTTTAGCTTATTAATCATTTTTGAACACGCCCACTAAGTTTGACCACGTGAGTTTCATTTACAGCGTGCCTCCTAAAAAGAAAGCGAGGATAGATGTCAGTCAGACTACTCTAGGCTATGATGGCTATCAACTACAGCTTCAAACAGCTAGTGGTAAACAACCTGTTGAGCAAGCTGGTTCGTCTAGTGTATTGTATATATAATATGTTAATATACAGTTCAAGAAGGGTACAGTGGGTATTTTGAGTCTTCAAGAAGGGTACTTTTCATGTTAAGAAGGGTTCTGTACCCTTCAAAAAAAGCCTAACGAGAACCTGCTTACTAGTTTGCTAGTTTGTACAAAAAGTCTCTAAAATTTGGTATCCAGGAAGAAGCTTCAATAGGCTTCTTAGTTACCAGATTTTGTTGGTTACCTCCACAAAATGGCTAAAAAGCGAGTGATTATAGTAACTTTATTCTTGCTGGACAAGCATAAGGTCTGTTTTTGCGAGTTTGATCACATTTGCTGAAACTGATTGATTGGAAGGAGATAATAATTGAGTAATATTGTGTAAATACTTGCTATTTGTATAGGATTTGATTTATGCATATTTGATCTTCCTATAGTGGTATTGCTTTTGTTAACTATAACTAATACTCGGGAATTACTCATTTCAACACTATAGTAGTTCAACAGTAGTTTTAACAGTAATTGCTGTACTTAGTAGAACTAAGGTAATTACTGGTGACATTTTATTAACATATATTGTAAGATGCTTCTTGTGTCAGTAGTGTGCCATATTAATGTATATCAACTGATATATATATACTGTATACATTATGCATGTGTACATAATTATTGCATATATATATTAGGGCTGCAACGAATAGTAGTTTTTGGTATCCGGATATTCGCTTAGTTTAATAAACAAATATCCGGATATTCGCTTGCTTTCAAAGAAATTTTGTCATAACTCGTTTCTAGTGAGATATCAAATATTAACTCACCATTTTGCTGTTACCAGTTGTTATAGATGTTTATAACGACAGCCAAAGTTGTTTAAACTATCCATTCAGTACTCTACAGGTGTAGAAAGGTAGTAACACAGAGCAAGAAACTTCTATATGTCCATTTTATTGCAATTATAATTTCACATGTTGAATTTCTGAGCATGCGCAAACTTTAAACGAATTTCAGGATGCTAAAAATACATTCAAATACCAAAATAACGAGAGAATATCCGAACAGAGCGAATATTTATGATAATTGCATGTATCGCTGCAACTTTTTCACACATATCGTTTTTATTCATTTCATTAGTGGTTTAAGTTTAGTGATCACTCCAGTGTTAGCTGGTCTCCTTGAAACAGACTTCATGAAAATGATGAACTTCAAAGATTTTTTTGAAGAAGTTGAAAGAATAGCCAAATTGAAGGTATGTTGTCATGGTAACATAGTATGTTAATATAAATACATGTATACTTTAACAATTACTAAACTTTGTAATTTATAATTTCAAATACTTTAGTACAAGTAATGTTTACATGAACTGTGATATAAAATATTATTTAATACTGCTTGAAATGGAGTATAATCGAGGTACAGTAGGTGTTGCAACGTCTCCCTATGCTTTCAGTGCAGCTCTTTGTATTTTGCTTTATAGCAGTGTAAGTACTTATGTAGGGTTATATGGAAGTAGTTTGTGTAATTTTGGGTCCTATGTTAGCCTTCCAACCTTGTTTGCATGCTTTTTGGGTTTTGACATCCCTACATCTTCTTTCATTTGATTGAAAATGTTTTTTTATTATTCGTGTATAAATAATAAATGTAATATTATATTAATTATTGTCTGCAATTGGTTTCTAATTGCAATCACACCCCTACTGGAAAGACTCGCCAAGGTCTCAAAAAGAAACTTTTGCATGTTTTATGATTTACGAGTCTGGAGATGAATCTTGTTAGAGTCTTGCACGAAAATTAGCAAGATTTTGCAAAATACATGCAGGACTCAACCTTGCATGAGTTAGAAATGATTCATGTGAAAACCTTACCAACCCACGCAACATTCTCTCACAACTTAGGCTTAGCCATGATTCGTGTGAAAATGTTTACCATCCATGGAAAGGTACGCATGATTTAGGAGTGGTGAATTACTTCACACTTGTGGCGAGGGTTCTGCATTGTGAGTGCATTCATAGTTAGTGCATTTACTTGCACTGTGTCTCAGCAGTGGTGAGGGAGGGTTATCGATTACATATCACTTTTGTGTAGTTAGGATGTTGTAAATGTATACAATTCTTTTTATAAATACGCATTATTATACTCTACAGGTTGTTGATGTGTTTTGTGTTAGTCGTTGTACTCTACACAAAGTGTATTTGGATCCTGACAACAACGATGTGTAAGTATATGTTAATTTACTGTTTTCTTATTTATTACTGAATGTTTCCTGAGCATACTCCCAGAATCCACTAAGAGTAGTGTAAATCATGATAATTGGTTTATCCCAAATCACTACTTTCCCTCAATGGAAACCTTGAAGGAACTTCATTCTATCTCTTGGGATTCTGTTAACAAAATTCATGTGATACTCAATTATATATTTTAGGGAAGGCAAGATTTGTGATTAAAACTAATTTGCGAAAAAGTGTCTCTTCGAAAATTAGTTTACATTTTTTCAACCATTTCAGAATGAAATTTAATATCTATGAAAAGCAATCATTAAGCTATTTGTTTTTAAATGTGACAATTGAGGCCACAGTTACAACTTACATTGTATAACACTTTGCACATCATGAACACATGAAGGTATAAATATTAACATGGGAGTACCTCAATAATTACTTCACACTTACATGTACATGTACATGTAGCAGTCTCACCTACATGTACATGTACATGTATGTAAACTGTATTATCAGTGTTCTGCCCACATTGATAATACAGTTACACTGGTCGGGAATAACCACCACTCAGCGTAAATTAACCACTTCTCAGATAATATATATATGCTATTGAGACAGTATTAAGTATATACTGGATAAACAGCACTAAATGCAAGTTACAATCTGATCACCACTCTACATATCCCGAGTAGAACACTTTATTATTACTATTAGTATTATCATTATTATTATTATTGTTATTATTATTATTGTTATTATTATTGTTAATATTATTATTATTATTTATTTTAGGATGCCAGCTTTAAGGAGAGCTATACAAGAACAGACATTATTGCAGCCTCAACACATGGAGTTATATCATGAGAATATTCCATTTAAACCTATTAAACCTATCAAAACAACTCAATTACCAATTACTACAGTGAGTCTCCATTCCAGTGTTTTAGCTAGCCACACTTCAACAGAGTGGTAGTGACACAGACATCAGAGCATATTTGGGACTCATTCCTTAGACCATATCAAAGGGAATGGCATTGCATAGAGCAGTGCAGCACCTTTCTTCCACTCTATCTAGAACCATGCATTTATATCTGTTAAGGCATTTATTAAGTATTATGAATTTCATATTCTACACCTTTGAACCTTAAGGGGGTGGGGCGCTTGGGTAATTAGCATATTCATTAATCATTGATTGCTGTCATAGTATATTTTTTAAGTAATTTGTTCTAATTATCCACATGCGCTACAGCTCTGAAATTTTGCAAAATAGTATATAGTTCAAAGACTGAAGTATTTGGTAACAGCCCAATTTTTTTTAACATGTACAAGTACAACTGTTTGTTTTCTTACATAGTGGAATACTTGTTTCAGAAATACTAGAAGCTGTATTTTAAAAAAGAGACTGTTGCTCTGTAGACTAAGGTAAGTTATGAGAACAAGTTTCATATCTATTAGCTATCATAGATTCGTGAAATAAGTTACCTCTAGCTGACAGAAAAAGCTGTGAAACAGAGAACGCTATCAACACTAGATCAGTTTTGTGTTTAGAGGTCAGTAAGACTATCAAAAGTAAACAAGAGCTTCTTCTGTAAGTGGAGTTTTTAAAGTGAAAAACAAGTTTTAAAAGTTGTCACTCTTGAATATGCTAATTACCCAAGCACCACCATAATTAATGATGGAGTCAGGTATTTAATTAATGATTTTATAATTCTAAAAATATACACACTTAGTGAATTATGATATTCTGACCTTCAAATATTCCTGGTAAAGAATAATGAACTATTTGTATTTTATTTGGTAGTAGCATTGATGGTAATACTCATGCTTCATTCAATGTGAGTGACATTGGTATGAGACCTCGGATCATGTATGGGTATGAGTCTGTGATCATGCATGGGTATGAGTCTGGGGAATCTATTATTTATTAGAGCTGAGACAATTAAAAATTGATTACTCAATCGATAGAAAACTCTTTTGATTATCAATTGTAAGTCTGTGATATTAATTATGCCGTTATTCCAAAAGACATACTTTTCAACCATGCGACAACAAATAATGTACAATATGGAAGTGACAGGAAGCCTTTTTGATGATCTCTCTAGATAATGTGATAGTAATTATAAATACTAATGGTAATATCAGGATTGTCAGTTGTGTGAGATGGCTTAGAGCTATATAAAACTTCAATAATCAAAAACAATATCTCCATTAGTGCTGCCATGATATATCGATATATCGACATATCACGATACGATATGATATAACATTTTTTTATATCGATATGGTATACGCATGCGCAGTTGAAAAACACGGCGTCGTGTTTGAACTACTTAAAATCTTTTTCTTGCATGCACCTGGAAAGAAGGTATTTATGTTCATTTTCTGCAAGCTTAAAGGTGTCTGCAGGTCTCTAAAACAATAACAAGCTTAATTCTGGAACACGGAAAGCAAAAGAGCCTTTGACTTCCTGAAAAGTGGGCGTCGCCCACAAGCAAGATGACGACCGAGGTAGGAATCTAGCCTTAGAAATTATAAGATTTTCTTACTTTATTTTAGTTTATAGTTGTATCTAATTAAGTTTAAAGGGTACAGTAAGTTTTAAGAGCAGAGGACAAAAAATAACATAACTTTCGGTCAAAACATTTAATTATTATTAATATAAATGAATAATTAATTAAATTATATCGTGATATGCGATATATCGCGATATAAACAGTCACGACATACGATATAAAATTTTCTATATCGTGGCACCACTAATCTCCATACATTACATGCATACACATGTACATACTAATCATTATATACATGTAGTTGTCGTCTATAGAGACACAATTATATAGCTGTCGCTAATGAATGTATTCTGCACATGTATTTTCACTTTGGTTCATAATTTTTATACATCTCTTGTAGGCTGCCTCTCCTCTGACTGTGTTTGGAGGGCCACCACAAAAAGCTGACATGCTATATACACCTGAACTTCGTATGTTATTACGTATAATGCATGTATGTTATTACATGTATTACTAAAGTAATTATGAAATTTATATACATATATGTTAGAAAATTATGAAGCAACTGATTCTTTTTTCATACTACATATATGTGTAAAGAGGAAAGAATGCTTGTACAAGCTACCGATGAAGATAGAAACTGCTAGTAATAGGTCTTTTAGCTGAATAATTATTATTAACAAGATATATTGAGAAAAGAGTATTGCTTTGCAATGACTAGTGTATGTACCAATTATTGGTGATGGCATTAGTGTCTCTACTCTCTCTACTTTTCTGTGTACTCGAAAACTGGGTCCTGAAGAAGTGATTGTAACTGCAGTCCAGTTAAGTGCACAGAAACTGAAGTACTCCTTCGAGGTTCTAAATGGTGACTTCCTCAAGTCTGAAACTCAACAACTATACTGTTTCTCTGCTACATACAACGGGTTTACATTTTTCCTGAATCTTCCTGCTGGTCTCTAACTCGATTCATTCCTTAACTATGTATACAATGCATACTCGCATAAGTGCCCACGAACTATAAATATATACATACAATACATCCCGTGGAAAGCAATTATAGGGATAGCCCTGTGGGACATAAAAATAGACACATGAGAATTTAGATTATTTTTAAAAGACTATCATACTTCATAAATAATTATTTTTGTGATAATCTAAATAGATTCGTTTGTAGTTATAGTACTTACCTCTATATCTTCCTATAGCCCTAGCTCCTCGAGCACACTCTGAAGTATCTATGGTGGAGGATCTGAGATACTCCAAAGTAAGTAATATCCTTCAACACATACACATGTACACTACACCATATAACTCATCATGTAAAGTGTAATGTCATTATTACATCAAATCTGGTTCTATGATGTTCAGTACTTTTGATATTGATACAGCAATACTTTTCAGCAGGATTATATCTTTTCAAAACTTCCAGTTAAGTTTATGTAACGCGTATAGTGATGAACAATTGAAGATACATGTACATGTACATGTACGTGTACATGTACATGTACATGTATATTTATCTATTTATGTATACACAATGTATTTTGTGTGTAGATGTACATGAAGTGATATGTACATGTTGTTTCCTTTGTGCTAGCTCGGTGAGCACATGATTTTCCATATAGTATGTACATGTTGTATATACACGAGGACATTTAGGATAATTAATGAACTTTGAACTATCTAATACTAATTTGAAATTTCTGTTATATTTATGTTTTTTTTTTCTATTCAGGACAGTACTAAAGTTGCTTGGGCTTACATGCATGCTGCACAATATCTGAGCAGATCATATCGATTAATGCATCAAGCTGCACTTTGTCTTGGGTGAGTGAATTAATATAATTATACATGTGGTACTGAATTGATGTGAATCCATTACCAAAAAGAATAATGTTGACATGACAAGCAGGGATGTTCCTTTGGTTTAAAGTTTATTTGTAGGGCTACTGGATAGCATATTCTCCACCATCAAAGTTTTGGGCTGGTTTATATTGTAGAATTATCTAGATTTAGTTCTGATCAAATGCTTCATTTAAAGTAGCCATATTCAGTGATACAGTTACCTAGCTACATACTATAGTTATTGAGCTGGTTTATACTTAGAATTATCTAGATTTAGTTCTGATCAAATGCTTAAAGTAGCCATATTCAGTGATACAGTTACTAGCTACATAGTATAGTTATTGAGCTGGTGTATACTGTAGAATTATCTAGATTTAGTTCTGATCAAATGCTTAAAGTAGCCATATTCAGTGATACAGTTACCTAGCTACATACTATAGTTATTGAGCTGGTTTATATTGTAGCATTATCTAGATTTAGTTCTGATCAAATGCTTAAAGTAGCCATATTCAGTGATACAGTTACCTAGCTACATACTATAGTTATTGAGCTGGTTTATACTGTAGAATTTAGTTCTGATCAAATGCTTAAAGTAGCCATATTCAGTGATACAGTTACCTAGCTACATACTATAGTTATTGAGCTGGTTTATATTGTAGCATTATCTAGATTTAGTTCTGATCAAATGCTTAATGTAGCCATATTCAGTGATACAGTTACCTAGCTACATACTATAGTCTTTGAGCTGGTTTATACTGTAGAATTATCTAGATTTAGTTCTGATCAAATGATTAAAGTAGCCATATTCAGTGATACAGTTACCTAGCTACATACTATAGTTATTGAGCTGGTTTATATTGTAGCATTATCTAGATTTAGTTCTGATCAAATGCTTAAAGTAGCCATATTCAGTGATACAGTTACCTAGCTACATACTATAGTTATTGAGCTGGTTTATACTGTAGAATTATCTAGATTTAGTTCTGATCAAATGCTTAAAGTAGCCATATTCAGTGATACAGTTACCTAGCTACATACTATAGTCTTTGAGCTGGTTTATACTGTAGAATTATCTAGATTTAGTTCTGATCAAATGCTTAAAGTAGCCATATTCAGTGATACAGTTACCTAGCTAGTTATTGAGCTGGTTTATACTGTAGAATTATCTAGATTTAGTTCTGATCAAATGCTTAAAGTAGCCATATTCAGTGATACAGTTACCTAGCTACATACTATAGTTATTGAGCTGGTTTATATTGTAGCATTATCTAGATTTAGTTCTGATCAAATGATTAAAGTAGCCATATTCAGTGATACAGTTACCTAGCTACATACTATAGTTATTGAGCTGGTGTATACTGTAGAATTATCTAGATTTAGTTCTGATCAAATGATTAAAGTAGCCATATTCAGTGATACAGTTACTAGCTACATACTATAGTTATTGAGCTGGTTTATACTGTAGAATTATCTAGATTTAGTTCTGATCAAATGCTTAAAGTAGCCATATTCAGTGATACAGTTACCTAGCTACATACTATAGTTATTGAGCTGGTTTATACTGTAGAATTATCTAGATTTAGTTCTGATCAAATGCTTAAAGTAGCCATATTCAGTGATACAGTTACCTAGCTACATACTATAGTTATTGAGCTGGTTTATACTGTAGAATTATCTAGATTTAGTTCTGATCAAATGCTTAAAGTAGCCATATTCAGTGATACAGTTACCTAGCTACATACTATAGTTATTGAGCTGGTTTATACTGTAGAATTATCTAGATTTAGTTCTGATCAAATGATTAAAGTAGCCATATTCAGTGATACAGTTACCTAGCTACATACTATAGTTATTGAGCTGGTGTATACTGTAGAATTATCTAGATTTAGTTCTGATCAAATGCTTAAAGTAGCCATATTCAGTGATACAGTTACCTAGCTACATACTATAGTTATTGAGCTGGTTTATATTGTAGCATTATCTAGATTTAGTTCTGATCAAATGCTTAAAGTAGCCATATTCAGTGATACAGTTACCTAGCTACATACTATAGTTATTGAGCTGGTTTATATTGTAGCATTATCTAGATTTAGTTCTGATCAAATGCTTAAAGTAGCCATATTCAGTGATACAGTTACCTAGCTACATACTATAGTTATTGAGCTGGTTTATATTGTAGCATTATCTAGATTTAGTTCTGATCAAATGCTTAAAGTAGCCATATTCAGTGATACAGTTACCTAGCTACATACTATAGTTATTGAGCTGGTTTATATTGTAGCATTATCTAGATTTAGTTCTGATCAAATGCTTAAAGTAGCCATATTCAGTGATACAGTTACTAGCTACATACTATAGTCTTTGAGCTGGTTTATACTGTAGAATTATCTAGATTTAGTTCTGATCAAATGATTAAAGTAGGCATATTCGGTGACACAGTTACTTAACTACATAGTTTTCTTTTATGGGCATAAAGAAACTTATTCTGTTATATGATTTCATGGCTGAATACAAGACAATGAGTATAATGAGACTCTTATACATGTCAGTTTACTGTGATAATACATTTAGTATCAGATAGTGATTGTTATTATAATTATGTTTTTATTATTAATAGACAAACTGTACAACAAGAGTTCTCATCTCTTAAAATGGAGATGGAAAAAGTTGCTGAATTGTATAATATACTTTTTAAACAGTTAGGAGCTCAATCTACAGAGTAAGTTTGTGTTGGTTCTGATGGTTTCAATGCTCAGAGAACTCAATGAACATGATGGAAGTGCAACAACTATTATTACATAATGAATATTACATGTATGTGTGATAAATTTTCAGATAGACTGAGCATTGTATTTAGTTTTGCTGGTAACAAAACATTATTATTTTCATATTGAGCATGAAACTAATGTTATATGTATAGACAACATAATTTACAATAGGAAGACCTTACAATCAGGCATAGGGCCAAGTACATCGTTACTTGTACTTAAGTCCTTCCTCATTAAGGTATGTTCACGTGGAGTTCATATCTGACTGAATGATATTATCATTTAGTTAGGTGGCAACTCAATGTGAACGTACTTTTATGCAAAGTACTTGTACTTGCTGTCAAGTCCTCAGTTGAGTACTTGCAAGTACTTAAATATCTTTATGTACTTTGAAGGTCTTTTAAGTCCTTTTAAATTTACATGTATTCCTCAAACCGGGTGTTAAATATTGTATTTGTCATACATGTAAATAATGAAGGTTATAACAGTTAATGTTCGTTAGATGTAATGTTTTACAATGATAATTAAAGTTTGACATGTCTCTTTGTGAGTTATAAACAGTAAGCAGTGTACAATATTACAGTCAGCCATCGGCCATTTTCCGAGCAAATAATTAGAATGACCGTTCAAATGTGCACGTGGTCGGTCATTTTAACCAGTCAATTTTTATGAAAATTAGAAAATTGTTGGGTTGATTAGTATCATTTTGTAAAATTTAGAAATTATGTTTAATGATAATGTCACTAATAATTGGTAACAAATATATATACATGTATGCATATTGTACAAGTAGTCACATGTCCAAGCAATTTAAAAAATGGCCAATCAAATATCACTTTGGTTGGCTATCATGGCCAGCCAAAATTCACATCAAATATTGTACATTGGTAAGTACATCCCAGCTGGAACCATTTGCACTTGTACTTATAAGTACTTTCAAAGGTACATGTACTTGTACTGGTAGTTAAGTACATTTTCACTAGCAGAACATAACACATGGACTTAAATTTATTTTGTAATACTTGTACTTCACCATATACGTACTTGACCCCAAATCATAATACAGTTATTGTACTTCACTAATTTCACTTTTGATAATTGTACATGTAGTACAGTAGTTATATCATGTGATATATAAATTGAATCAGAAGTTATGATGTTTCATACTCAGGTTACATGCTGAAACAGGTTTATTAAATGCTATCAATAGTTCTTCTGGAGAAGGTACATGTACATGTATATACATGTATATCTCTGTCTCTGTCTCTGTCTATATCTATAGGGGGTACTGTACATTATATCTATAGGGAGTACTATACATTATATCTATAGGGAGTACTGTACATTATATCTATAAGGAGTACTGTACATTATATCTATAAGGGGGGTACTGTACATTATATCTATAGGGAGTACTGTACATTATATCTATAGGGAGCACTGTACATTATATCTATAAGGAGTACTGTACATTATATCTATAAGGGGGTACTGTACATTATATCTATAAGGGAGTACTGTACATTATATCTATAGGGAGTACTGTACATTATATCTATAGGGAGTACTGTACATTATATCTAGAAGGAGTACTGTACATTATATCTATAGGGAGTACTGTACATTATATCTATAGGGGGTACTGTACATTATATCTATAGGGAGTACTGTACATTATATCTATAGGGAGTACTGTACATTATATCTATAAGGAGTACTGTACATTATATCTATAAGGGGGGTACTGTACATTATATCTATAGGGAGTACTGTACATTATATCTATAGGGAGCACTGTACATTATATCTATAAGGAGTACTGTACATTATATCTATAAGGGGGTACTGTACATTATATCTATAAGGGAGTACTGTACATTATATCTATAGGGAGTACTGTACATTATATCTATAGGGAGCACTGTACATTATATCTATAAGGAGTACTGTACATTATATCTATAAGGGGGTACTGTACATTATATCTATAGGGGGTACTGTACATTATATCTATAGGGAGTACTGTACATTATATCTATAGGGAGCACTGTACATTATATCTATAAGGAGTACTGTACATTATATCTATAAGGGGGTACTGTACATTATATCTATAAGGGAGTACTGTACATTATATCTATAGGGAGCACTGTACATTATATCTATAAGGAGTACTGTACATTATATCTATAAGGGGGTACTGTACATTATATCTATAAGGGAGTACTGTACATTATATCTATAGGGAGTACTGTACATTATATCTATAGGGAGCACTGTACATTATATCTATAAGGAGTACTGTACATTATATCTATAAGGGGGTACTGTACATTATATCTATAGGGAGTACTGTACATTATATCTATAGGGAGTACAGTACATTATATCTATAGGGAGTACAGTACATTATATCTATAGGGAGTACTGTACATTATATCTATAAGGGGGTACTGTACATTATATCTATAAGGGGTACTGTACATTATATCTATAAGGGGGTACTGTACATTATATCTATAACGGGGTACTGTACATTATATCTATTTATAGGGGGTAGTGTACCCTCTTAAAAGAACATGGAGAGAACACTATGTACATGTACATATACTGCTCGTGTATTTTATTTTATTTTATAGCATTGAAGAATGAGCTACAAGCTTTTGATGCTGAACTTAGCAAGAAAATGGATATTTTGAGAAATGTAAGTAAACAGTCTTCAATCCTTAAAGTCAAATCATATATGAGATAATAAACTATTTCAGTTCTTGTATGATGTACTATATAACTACTTATAATTATAATAAAATTTCAATCACATAATATTATAATGTTTGACATTTTACTGTACAAGTAAAGTGTGTTCACATTCACGATGTCCTCAAAATTATGATATGATGACTTTATATATAATATAGTGTATAGTTTAATGTCATAAGGTTAATACATGATTATACTGTAACCCAATAATGAAGCAATGGATTGAGATTTGATATACACGAAAAAGAACAGGATGGAAAGTTATATGAAATGATACAGGTGAAAAGATTGTTGGTCATTCTAAACTAAAGTTATGACCATTTTTCTGAGGACAAGGTGAATGTGAATGACCTTTATATTTTGTTTTATTGTTATACCACTGATGAAGATAGTTGAATAACTATTGAAATGGCTATTTTTATTTTTCAAATAAAATTGATTTGAAAATGGAATTAAATAAAGTTACATGTATGTCTACAATTCTCTTTCTTTAGTTAAAGGAAGAGAGGTCTAAAACATTACAGATTGATAACTTCTCATATCAAATAGATCATTTACTGGATCCACAGAATTGGGACACTAATTTAGGATCAGAGACCTTTAATAACAGGTAAATATAATAAATGAAATTTGTATTACTTAAATGTACAGTATATGTTAATAAAATGTCACCATACAGTAACAGTAATTACCTTAGTTCTACTATCAGTATAGTACAGTATTTACTGTCTGACTGTCTCACTACTGTGGTGTTCAATTGACAAGTACACAATTACTGTTAAAACTACTGTAGAACTACTGTAGTGCAGAAATGAAACTACTCAGTAATTAATACTTATTTATACTGTACATGTAATCATATTTTGTATGATTGTAAACGTTTTATGGCCCACAAGGCCATCCCTATATTTCCTTTCCACATGGTTGGAATCTACATGTATAATAATTATACATGTACTGTATATTCTTGCATTATGATAGCATACATGTTGTATACATAGTTAAGGAAGTTGCTTCATTCTGGGAGGTGGGGGTTAAGTCAATAAATGGGTGTGGTGTGGAATAGAACAAGCGCTTGAGCTCTACAGACCAGCGGGAAGCAAGCTGCTTGTAGTTTACAAGAAACTTTTTTTCAAATTAGGGAGAGTAGATACTCAAAATAATAAGTTTCATGCATGAGACATTCAGTCATGATTATTCAATGATAACACCGCCAAGCAATCATGGGATACTTTATTTTCCATATAATTATTGTTGTACATTAGAAGTTTATGATTTAGCTTAACCTAGTTAGTGTGTAAGTACATGTAGTGTACATATAATATGATGTCATATATAAAAATATTTTAGACACAATGGTTACCCTATTGAATTCCATGTCTTGTAGTATTTAGTTTGCAGTAGAAATGTTTTGTGTAATATAGTTGGAACAGAATATACTTCATAGTAATTGTTATCATGTAGTATTGAAAAAATGAAGTTCTATGTTGAAGGAATTGATGAACTATTTCAGAAATTTCAGAGTGATAAAAAGAAAAGAGGTAACTGTTATAAATATTGTATGTGTCTGTGTGTATGTCCATGTGTGTGTCTTTGTATCTGTGTGTATGTCCATGTGTGTGTCTTTTTGTCTGTGTGTATGTCCATGTGTGTGTCTTTGTATCTTTGTGTATGTCCATGTGTGTGTCTTTGTGTCTGTGTGTATGTCCATGTGTGTGTCTGTCTGTGTGTTGCATAGTAGTGGTGTACTGACTGCTGATAAGAGATTTTACCAATATTCAGATAAACCGATCATTACTTTAGATATGAACTGATACTGGTCTAATATTCTGTCGACCTTCTGGTTTCTGTAATAATGAGTATTTTCTCAATAATTATGAGTGTCATACAAGCAATTAATGATGCTATAATCACAAGAAATGACATTATTGGTACACTTTTTACAATATAGGTTACATTATTCAGAAAAACCTGATACCAATACTAAAAATAATGGTCGATAATGACCTATACTGATTATTGATCCGATTATCGGTACATTGCTACTGGATAGTATCAAATATATGATGTATTGTACAATGTTTGAATTATTAATCATGTTAGATTATACATACATGTATACATGTACTGAATATTATCTACAAACATTTTTATAACATTCGCTATATATGATGCACTCCTCCAGCAGTAATGTTTATCTTACTGTAGAAGTAAGCAGGCCTTCACCTGTTAATAAAATAATTATGAATTGTGGATAAAATGCTACTAGAAGTTAAACTACATGTACTTACTGATTATCTTCATGTTATCATAAGGATAGGTATAGTGTTGCACCTATACAGCAATTTGCCTATATGCCTATATGCCTATATTTCATAATCCATATTGCCTATATGCAGATCCGATCCGATATTGTCTGTGTGAAATATATAGTTGCATTTATCTAGTTTACAACTGTTCACACATGGTACAATTACATGTATTCTATTGTTCGTGTGCTATACATGTACATTCAGCCCAAAGTACATTGTACATGTAGTTACAGGCATATTCAGCACACATCTTCAGATTGTACCTCTGCAGTTTGATAATAATGTCATCTACAAAGCCTGAAAAATATTGTGTAAGCTGTATAGACAATGTATAGGCAATGCAGTTGCGTATACCGATACTCTGCCTATATCTTGAATATAGGGACCTATTCAGATCCCTATACTAGTATAGATGCAACCCTAGATATGTATCATCTTGTTTGTACAGTTTGTAAACTAAATTCAGTTATTCTTTTTAAATATGTAATTATTCTTCATAATTTCATAATGTAATGTTCTTTTATAGTTTCACCACAAGATGTTTTCCACAAGAGAGTTCATGATTATAGAAAGTTAGTTAGTTAGTTATTATCAAATCATTTATTTGTGTAGTTTGTAGTTACCATCAATACACAACAGAGATAGGAAAGGAAAATGATATCATTTCTTAGAGATTACTGATGGAGTACTCAAATTTAGGATTTTTTAATGTCCACAAATGTAATTAAGGTGGTAACTTATTTGACGATGTACATGTACCATATAGGTACAGATATGAAACGTGTTTTCATTAACTGTCTGCTATTAAAATAAAGTTTTCTACGATTTCTGAAACAAGGATCAACTATCCAAACTATAAATGTATGTGTATATGTATGTGTATATGTACTTTGACTAAAAAAAAGGAAACAGTTGTGCCAAACACTTCAGTTTTTTAGCTAATGGTTTTCGAAATTTCAGAGCAATGGGATTGTGTGGATAATAAGAACAAGTGCCCTAAATATTTACTATTACAATAGCCAGAAAGTACGAGAGCTAATGAATATGCTGATTACCAGGCAGAGTGCCACTTTAACCAGATTTTGTGTATGATGACTCAATAATGAGTTTTAAATGTATCGACATAATGAAATATACATGTACATGTACACGCGTAATTATACAATGTACATGAACATAATGTATGTACGAATGTACAGCACATGTACATGTACACGTGTAATTATACAATGTACATGAACATAATGTATGTACGAATGTACAGCACATGTACATGTACATGTACACGTGTAATTATACAATGTACATGAACATAATGTATGTACGAATGTACAGCACATGTACATGTACATGTACATGTACACGTGTAATTATACAATGTACATGAACATAATGTATGTACGAATGTACATGTACATGTACATGTACATACATAGATGTCACAATTATTGTCCCCTTTGGGACATATATATTTTGTATTGGTAAGTCTTAAAGGTGGTTCACATATTCATGCAAAGCCTTGCATTTCTTTGTGTTGAGTTGTATTGTAACACGACACGCTTTTTCAATGTTGTCAGAAGTAATGCGAGGATAGGATCTGATTCCATTTTTGCTGCATTGCCAATCAGTTTTAATTTTATCACAATGCAATGGACACAACACAAAGCTTTGTGTCATTATGCGAACCCAGCCTTACACAAGTACTGAACTCATATTATGAATTTTTAAATGTCATATTATTAGGAGAGCTATTATTGAGAGGTTAAGAAAAGCTGAAGAACATGTGAAGAGTATGGTAACTGCAAGATCTACTGTTTATGGCAAGCTTTACCAATTTTTAGCGTAAGTAATAAGTTAATAAATATGATTCCTATTGTTAAAAGTGCCTATTCATGTGTGCATTAATTATCTGTGTTTGTTTATTTGTCTATTCATTTTGGGGCTGGGAAAAAGCTTCAAATGCACAGCAAACAAACGAAGGTTGAGAAAAAAAACATCCCTATATTTGCTTTGTGATGACTATGTATTAAGCATTGCTGATGGCGGCACTAGTGTCTCTACCTTTCTGTGTACTCGAAGCTGGGGCCTGAAGAAGTAAGTGTAAGCCAGATTGCAGTCTAAATACACAGATTTCTGATGAATTGACTGAAGTACTTCTTCAAGGTTCTAAATGATGACTTCCTCATGTCTGAAACTCAACAACTTATCATACTTACTTGTTAAAGATTCTTGCATAATATTTACACTGTGACACAAACACATATAAAATTATATATATATATATAGATTCAACCCCGTGGAAAGCAATTATAGGGATGGCCCTATGGGCCATAAAAACTTTCCCAGCCCTGATATATTGCATATACAGTACCTGTATATAATAACTTACTTTTGACTCAATTTATAGGAAATGTATTACTGTTCGTGAAGACGTTTCTTCATTTAAAACTTCACTACATCACAAGAGTATTCAACTACAACAAACTGCTGAGTCTCTTGAGAAAGTGAGTAGTACATGCATCAGTAAAGTATAATATACATGTGGTTTGAAGAGAGGTACATGTACTTCAATAACTGGTTAAAATGTATTCTACGACTGATTGAAACTGTTGTTTATATAGTAGATACTATGTACATGTGGTTTGAAGTACTAAACTACATGTACATGTAGTTCAACTTTATTCTAAGCCTGATTGAAACTGTTGTACTGTATATACAGTAGATACTATGTACATTAAGACATCACTTTTAGCAATATTCTAGTTAGTATTCAGTCGTTAGGCAGTCTGGTCTCAACCACACCTACCACATCATAGGTGTCGCTGTTGTGCTGACTCAGCATGTCATGTGATTACTTACCACATTCACATGATTATGTATAATGTTAGCTGTGAACATCGAAATGCAAGAGACTGGTTGCTTTCCCATACTCAATTAATAATGGTAGACTCACTGGTATAACATGTAGGATCTTTTCTGAAATCAGTAGGTTGACAAAAACAGGTTTTTCCCCTGCATAAATGTTTCTATTCATTCATCCTGTTCCTCATTAGTGTATATAGACAAGCTCAATAACATGTAATACTGAATTAAATACTAAATCTCATCATTTTATTACAAAACTTTATTTAATAATTTATGAATATTTAATTCTTACACACTATCTAGTGGGCTCATGATCATGAAAAGAGACTAGCTGCATTACATCATCGATTGTCAAGTATTATTGAAGGAGGAGGAAGCAGTCAATCTGTTTCCAGTGTGTATAGTACAGCAGTAAATCATGAAGTTGTCTTGTAAGTTATTATATTTTGGATATGTTTTGAAGCATGGGCCAATTTGGATCAAAAATGATTAGTGTGTGTGCCATTGGGAATGCATCTTGAGCCAGTTAACGCAGGCCCAAAAAGAGAACTGTGCAGTGCCAATATAAGCTTATCAAATGTATCTCGAGCCAGTTAACGCTGGCCCAAAGAGAAAACTGTGCATTGCCAAATAAGAGCCTCTTGGGTCAAATAAAAAACACTGATTCTAATACAGACCAGCAGGTTTCAGTTTTTTTGTTAAAGAGATAATTAATAGATCACATTGTTCTTGAGGGTATAGGGTTTACATGTAGGTATTGTTTTAATATTATGTCCTCTGAGTTTGTTGCTGCTGGTTTTTGAAGTGTTGTTACATGTTAAATTAAATTAGGTCTGCAAATGTGTGGATTAGCCATTGCACACGAGGCAGACGTATTCTAAATAATGGCCAATCAAACATTAATTAATTTTCTGAAATAACAATGGCGCACTGATCACTGTGTCTGGAATTGATTATAGAGCATCAGAGGCGCACCATACAAGCTTAGCAGCAACACTGGTATGTTTATACACTATGTTCATACACTATGTTTATACACTATGGATCATTTTCCATAGTTGGTTTTGAGTTGGCCCTGCTCTTCTTCTGAGCCTTTCAATTACCTTAAGTCAACTTCTAATCGTGTGTATTAATTTTAATGATTTTAGCGACTTATGAATCACTATAAGCTAAAAATATATTTTGTGATCATTTTATTAGGTACATGTATATTAGGCATGGCTCAGAAATTCACTAAAACATACATGCTAAATCCAAGCATTCAAAAATGACTAAGTTGAATGAATGCATTTAATAGTAGACTTTTACCCATCGTTAATTCTTTGTTGCAGAATCATAACTTGTACTACATACTGAATTATCAATAGGCTTTTTGGTGGTGGTGCTGTGTCATCATTTAAGCTCGGAAATTCATCCTGCACCATCATCTCTTAATGCTCAACATGCTTAACGTTATTGTAAATACATTGTTTACACTCTCTTACATTGTACTAAATACAAGCTTACCAAACATGTTTTTAATTGGCCACTCGAGAGCAAATTTTGCCACACTTCAACGTAGCCACACCAACAAAATTTTTGACAATTTGAAAACATAATATTTACCCTCGCCGCGTAGCGTAGGCGGAAGGGTACAATAATTGTTTTGTCCGTGTGTGTGTGTGTGTTAGCAATTTTTCTGGAAAAATAAAAACATTGACATTTCAAACGGGCTACTGGTAGACTTCAAAATATACAAGGAAAAAAAATAACGTAGGAAATCTTCTAAAACCTTTTGGTTCTAAAGTTATTATACATACACCACCAATTGCTAAAATCCTGGTGAGAACACTTATTATATACTGATATCTTATTTAGGGCTATTGAGAACCTCAGGACGAGGATGAAAGAAAGTGGACGACTTGTAGCAAAACAAAGCAGTATGCTTGATAAATTTCTATGAATGTCATATCATCAGTTTTGAGTTTTGTTTCTTATATCTTTTTCATTTTGTGACTAATTTTGCAGTAACTGTCAATATAATATGAAACATTAATAATTACTAATAGTAATGTACATGTCCTTTCATTTTTTACTGTTCTGTTAATTTTTTTTGCAAAATTAAATATTAATTTCATAATTAATAATAATTATTAATAATTTATGGTCATGATCAAAAATGTAACATAGACAATAGACTATTGTATTGTGCATTGAGTTCACAACTGAAATGTGAATATATATATATATATATAAATATATATATATATATATAAATAATTATATATAATAGATTATGTACTCTATATCGATACAAAAATTAGTATTACTTGATAACCAAAACTAAACTTAATCAACTAAGATATACAAAATCAAAGCTCTAAATGTTTTCTAGTCTATACTATTTATACATAGATTTGCAGTTTCTTGGTAAATGTCATTACCCATATGACACAAAGGTAATCGTAAAGTCACCACCACTTAAGCCATACTTTGGATCCAGAGCAGCAACCATTTCTTCAATGGCTGTAAAGAGACGGCTTCCTTTCTGAATGACTGGTGAGGCAGGATTTGCAAATACAGCCAACACATCATCAGAAGTCAACTCGATCTCACCAACCACACCAGTCAAAGGTACCTGTTTTGTCATACCAGGCCTTAATTGCATGAACCTGTCGATTTGAGCATGTGGTACTTTTGCACCGGCATGATCTGATATCCTGCCTAATTGACCAACAAGATCAATACGCATAGCAGCATCTTTCCCATTACTGGACACTAAATACTCTGCCTTGACCTGCTGACCACTCTCACTAGAGTTGATAACCTCAACAATTTTGTCTTTTGCAGGTTGACTCAAGCTGGCATTTACAACTTTTGGTCCACCCTTTGTATCTATTATAGCCAAGCCTACTTCTGCTGCCTTCTTTTCAAATCCTTCCCTTGAGACATCTTGTGCCATGAGTCTTTGCACTAGAAAAATGTTAATACTGATTTCTCTTGAATCTACTGCAACAAAAAAATGGTGAACTGCCAAAAAAATAGTTAAAATAACTAATTTTAGTGGTTAGTACAGTTGCAAGGATTCAACAATTAGTTGGTTGTTTGGAATACATACATCTTATACCACATATACTTTGTACTAATTATGTTCAATTATAGTTGAAGCACTATAATTTTAGGGTGCTGTTTACTCATATGTCATGTCAAAGATTTATTACCAAAATACATGTAATTGTATATGGCCATCAAAAAGGTTTGTAAACCCGGAAACACATAATTTAATTTATACCTTCCAATACTTAGTACACATTATGTTGTATTAACATCATACAAGTAGTCACAACATCCTCTATGACAATTGACAAATTAAATTGAAACTCCAATTGCAACTGTATTAAAATGGTTTTTGCAGTGTAAGTGTCTCGCACTGTTAAATGTGTGTGTGTGTGTGTGTGTGTGTGCGTGTTTAGTACACATACATGTCAGTGCATGATTGACAGGGTACAACAGTGATTCTAGCACATTCATGTACATTGTCACTACATGCTTGACAGTGTACAACAGTGATTCTAGCACATTCATGTACATTGTCACTACATGCTTGACAGTGTACAACAATGTTCTATGTAGTAATTTGGAGGATGCTAGTTGAGTATGTTAACACAAACATGGTGTCTTGATACATTGTAGAAGGATGAGCAAGTACTTAAT
Source organism: Petrosia ficiformis (assembly GCA_947044365.1). Taxonomy (NCBI): domain Eukaryota; kingdom Metazoa; phylum Porifera; class Demospongiae; order Haplosclerida; family Petrosiidae; genus Petrosia; species Petrosia ficiformis. Next base: position 5,454,364 of record OX345644.1, on the reverse strand, counting down.
ATCATTGTTTGATGATAATGGTACTCTTCCAACTCTTGAAAATGATACATTAATTGAAGGGCTCAGAGGTAAAGTGGGCTAACCCAAAATCAAATACTGGAAATCATCCATAGTGCATAAAAATTCATTAAAAATTAGGCATATTCCACTACCAAAATTGAAATATTTTTCGATTTCTTAATTTTTGTCTGCCCCCAAAACGCATTTTGAGACTGTTTTCATGTTAACCTCAGTGTATTGCTGTTTTGTGGGTTAGACCACTTTACTTCTCAGCCCTTCAATTGTGCATATTAGATAAAATAGTGATATGAGTCTAAGCAGGAGCTCCTGGTCTAAACAATTATGCATCAGTGCAATAGCAATTGTGTCGATATGTATATATTCCTAATGGTGTAATAGTACTACACTAATAATAGTGATATGAGTCTAAGCAGCAGCTCCTGGTCTAAACAAATATGCATCGGTGCAATAGCAATTGTGTCGATATGTATATATTCCTAATGGTGTAATAGTACTACACTAATAATAGTGATATGAGTCTAAGCAGCAGCTCCTGGTCTAAGCAAATATGCATCAGTGCAATAGCAATTGTGTCGATATGTATATATTCCTAATGGTGTAATAGTACTACACTAATAATAGTGATATGAGTCTAAGCAGGAGCTCCTGGTCTAAACAATTATGCATCAGTGCAATAGCAATTGTGTCGATATGTATATATTCCTAATGGTGTAATAGTACTACACCAATAATTGTTAATCCATGCACTCACTTAAACTTGCTATGATGACTATTCCATCCAACAATGCCTATACACCTAACATATTTCTTATACTATAATTATAAATATAATTAGCTATATAGCATTATTATCTTGACTATATATGAAGTAATATAAGTATATTTGTTTTGTTTTTGTGGGATAAAGAAACCACAGATATATACAACTTGCCATTGTCATAGGTGTAGGAAGGGGGGGAGGGTGGCTATAGCCCCTCCTTGTTCAAAGAAAATACCCCTCTCCCTATTCTCATTTCGTCAAAGTGGAAGAGGCTGGCTACGCGAGACTACCCCCCCTTGGAATTACAAGCAGCTAATTTAACAAAAAACAGATCGATTTCTATTGAACATTTCAGTTTTATTTATAATACAAGGGGTTAATAAGTTAGCTTTAACGTCAGTCTTTAAGGGGTAAATTTTAATGCACAGTTTCGGTACCAGACGCCCACGCTAAAACACAGCGTTTTAGCATGGGCATTGAGGGAAAAAATAACTAGCCCCCCCCCCCCCCATGTTCCAACACCAATGGCATCTTTACACTCACTCAGATTATACAAAATACATATAAAATACATATAAAATCATCACTTCCTAATTTTAAGATCATTATAAATGTAATAAGATTCATCATTTTTTTCTCAGACAATGTTAAAATTTATTGTGATTGGATGGTGGGGAAGTGTCTAGCTCACGAGACTGGAGATTGAATATATACTGCCTTTTATCATATAGGCAATTGACTGGTTTGATGTACATACTACAAATAGTTTTATGATTATAATAACAGTGTGTCTACAGTGTTCCGGCAATGACCAAATTCGCCAAACCATTAGGTCTCACATAGTTAGGGTTCCGATCTAAACATGCCTCCCCACATGTAGAAAACTGCTTTTAATTTCCAGCCTTTACCATTGTGGGTTCACATCCTGAAGTACTGGTTTTTATTGAAATCATTTTGAATTACATTTCAAATTCCATTACCTCACATCCTGAATAATTATAATAATGATTATACAATTGTCTTTTCAATCTCAGCACTCATGTTGCAGTCTATACTTATATACTTAAGAGTTTTGTTAGTACATCCTACCACCTCAAATACACCACAGTGTGTATTAAAACTTATCTGTATATATTACCATAGATCTCAGCTCATCACTTGCAATTGAAATGTATGGGCGGCCATTTATTATTTCGGTGCCATACCTACATAGAGAGTACTACCGTACTCTCTGATAAGTTCCAGATTCTACCTAAGCTACTCGTACAAACAGTTTTGTTGTATAGATTGAGTGCATGTTCTATGGTTATAATAATAATAATTCTATAGTAATAATTTATATTACTTTCTGTCTACAATAATCAATTATTAACAAATGTTATAATAGTTTATTACACATGTATGATAACTCATTACTATAGTTACAATATATGACACTATACCAGTAAACTGGGAAGTTATAAACCACTCTATATAACTATATATCTAACATGATAACAGGGTTTATAAACTTAACTTTTAACGAGAAGCTCAGACAAACAAAAGCTACACAACACATACATATACTTGTGACAGCTAATACATGCTTAATATTAATAATATATATTAATGATATTATGTACATATCATTCTAGTTCTCTCTAGACCTACACAAAGCTACATAATACATTACATATACATAAATCTTAATTACAATAATTATATTGCTAATTACACACCTCATAATATATTGTGATATTACTCATTAAGGTGTGGTTGTTTACGTAAATGACCACATCCTTATATCCATATATGGTCAACAGATCACCTTTCTAAATATCAGTGAGTGGAGGAGGTATTTACTTACTGAACTATTCTTGTCTGATTGCTTCATACTCTACTAGTTATCATGATTGATATATGTCAATGGAGATCAAGTATAGGATCATGGTATTATCATCAGATATCATATCATACTCACTCTTCTAAAAAGTCTCATACCAGTGATGTAACCACTGATAACAGCAGGATAAATGGAGTCACTAGAATCAGGTGGATTAGAGGTCTAACCTTCTCTCTAGTCTGTGGACTGTTTCTCCTCCTCATTTTATCAGGAGATATTGAACTCAACCCTGGTCCTATAACAGGTAATAGTAATTAGTAATGTTGTATGATATGATTATTATACTGACAAAATTTAGAGTTGACATCAAGCAATGCTCTACGACTTCTGGTTAAGAGTGGTTTTGTCGTTAAAGAAAAATGGACTCAACTTATTAGTCTTCTTGGTGTGTCCCTGGATGAGAGAAGGAGACTCAAGACAATGGCTAACACTGATCATGACTACCACTTTGCATTAGAAAAAGGTTTACAATGGTGGATTAATAACACTAGCACTGCCTCTTGGGTAGATCTCACCTCAGCTGTTGATAAATGTGAAGACTGTAATAATATAGCTAATATAATGAGAAAAGAGATTGGAATTGGTAATTAAAATGATTTATAGTATATAACTTGTTATGTTAATATGTATTCTGTAGTTGACCAGAAACCAAGGAAAGTATTACGAGTTCACTCTGCTCATCTAATTGATGTATTAAGCACTACACCTAATAGAGTGATAAATGCATTGTATGCTGAAAACCTGATACCATTTGAGGTTAAGACTAATTTACTTTCGTTAACAGAAGATTATATAAAAGCTAGTAAACTGGTACTTGTGTTAGAGAGACAACTACAAACACATTCTGATCTAGACCAGTATCTACATGATATTTGTCATGTATTAAGAAATCAACAACATCACACACTAACAGATATTGCTACCTCCATATTAAAACAGTTAGGTCAGTCTTCTCTACATAAACAACATTCATTACTATTATTATCTTTCATACCTACAGGTCATTCTATCACTGATGAAGCTACATCCATTAGTACATTGGATCCTGATGTACAACAATATTGTGATATTATGAGAGATAAATATAAACACCAACCTATTGTTCCTATAGACTGGCCACCACGAGTTGGACAAGACTACTTTGGAAGATTAGCACTATTAGAATCACAAGATAGACCAGCTGATCCTGAAACGATACAGCAGACAGCTTGGTGTGTGTTAAGAGGAAATATTGATAAAATACCACACTTCACTAATAATAAAGTTATACTCATAGATATTGAGGATGTCCTTAAACCAAATGAGAGTCGTCAGTCTCTTACTGTAGTCATTGATGGTCCTCCTGGTATTGGTAAAACAACTCTCTGTCGTAAACTCTTGAATATGTGGGCTAATGGACAAATCAAACATCAACAATATGATTTGGTAATTTACTGTCCTCTAAGATATGACAAGGTAGCTCAAGCTAGTACACTACAAGAACTGTTTGTTTATGAAAGTCAAAAAGTCTTGAAAGTGGTTGAGTGGATGACAGCTTCAGAAGGGAAGAGACTATTGATAATCTTTGATGGTTGGGATGAATTAAGTGTTGAACTCAGACAATCTTCACTAGCGACTAGAATCATTTGTAAAGAGCTATTAGTCAAATGTTCAGTAATTATTACCTCTCGTAGCTATGCCTCCTCTTCACTGCTTGACTTAGACTCTATAAATAGACATGTTGAGGTCATGGGATTTACAGCAAAAGAAATTAAGAACGTAGTCCATGGAACACTTGAAAAGACACCTCATCTAGCAGAGAAACTCGTCCAAGATCTCAAAGTACGAAGTGATGTCCAGTCATTGTGTTATATACCACTAGTCTGTTCCATAGTCATCTTAGTTTATCGTAAGGAAAATGGACAGTTACCAACAACACTCACACAATTATATGAGAATTTTATCCTACAAACTATCAGAAGATATGTGGAAATTAAAAAGCCAGACAATATTCGACCTAGACAAATACACAACCTTGATCATTCAGTCATAGCTACACCTTTCAAAGACATGTGTGAGTTTGCTTACCTCAGCTTGAAAGAAAATAATCCAAGAATGACATTTTCTTCATTTCTAGTCCAACAGTCTCTGAATGAGTCAGTTGTCAAGGCAGACTATCTAGGACTAATGACAACATTTACTCTGTATGATGATGAATATTATCAATTCCTTCACTTGAGTATCCAGGAATTTCTAGCAGCATGGTGGATAACTAAGTATGAGAAGACAGAGAAAGTGTTTAATGATCACTTTAATGATGATCACTTTCGAATGTGTCTGAGGTTTGTAGCAGGTCTAACACACCTTGAACATGAGGATTACAAACAGTATTTCAACAAAGAAGTTGACTTACAATGTAAGAGGATACCACAATTTGGATTTGAGGTTTGTTATCATTCCAGATTTCAACAACATCAAGAAATTCAATTGCAATCCCTATTTGGTAGTACTCACTGCTCTTCAGACTACTTTGATAAACTTGACATTCTCCTTCTTCAACTCCTGTATGAATCCCAGAACACAACATTATGTCAAGTATTAGCACAATCCATGAAGAACCACTCACTGTGTCTCCACGAATTAAGATTATTACTGTTTGACATATTGTGTCTCAGTTATTTCCTCAACAATTCTAACATATCATGGAATCACTTGGACCTATCACTGCTAAATGAGCGGCAATTACAAATCCTTGCTAATACACTAACAAACAACTCACAACAGAACCAGTGTAAGATACTAGAGGTAATTCTAGTTCAAACAACTGATGATTCAGTGTACAAATTATTGAAACAATCATTCTTACACAATATTCAGGAGTTCTATTGCACATTATACATTATTCCAGTTGATCTCTGTCTTGTGATATTACAATTACTCAACCTTCCTCTAATAAAAGTAATGCACTTAATAACAGAACTTTTGGAATTAAAAGATGAGAGTACAAACTCCATAGTAAATACAGACAAGTATTCTGAACTAGAGACATGTATAGCAATGAATTCTACACTTCTAGAAATGAAGCTTCAGTTTAATTACAATAAAAATCCTACTGTCCGTTTAAAAACTATCACTAGTTTGATTAATGGAGTAACAGGAAATAAAATAATAACATCATTCTCACTTGAAGTTACTGACATTCCTCCTCTGTCTGATGGAACAATTGAACACTTACTAAAAGACAACCACACACTACAAACTCTTGAACTAAATATAGAGGATAAAGTCCTACCATCATCACTGAATATAGTAGAGGTGAACACACCACTCACTACTCTGGAGATTATCCCACGGCAATCTCATAATCTGTTAACATCACTCGTTCGTAATATCAAAGGACTACACTGTATTAAACTATATCATCCATATCAACCACATCTTTTATTTTACTTTCATCCTAGTCTACAACAACTTGACTTACTACTAGACACATCTGAGAGTGTTACTGAACTCTTTACTATTCTACAGAGTAATACTACACTTAAATATCTAAAAGTGGAGATAATGAATGATGACATTATTGATAGTATGTGTACTAGTCTACAAAATATGTTAACACTAAACAAAACAATACAATATCTGGAGATTGACTTTTATAGAAACGCGAGTACTATTTCTAGTACATACCTGTCTCTCCTGACAACCGGTCTCTCACACAATGCCAGTCTACAAGAGCTGAGTATATTCATTCCAGTATCAGATACTAACAATGAACAGATAAGAACTTTCTTTAATGTCATCTCACAGAAGAACCACCTCACTGAACTCAAACTACACTTCAACCTACATCGGTCTTACATGAACAATGCTTCATTGTTTTATGAACAAGTACTACCTCTTGTTACTAACATGTTAGAGTTACACACAACCATCAGACTACTCCAGATAAGGCACAGTTATTTCAGAGTTGACTCACCACCTATAAACTGGATTGAACTAATACAACATTTCTTACAGGCTATCTTCTGCCATCCCTCACTTGAGTACATTGATCTACTAAAATTAAGTCCACAAAGGCAAAGTCTCCTAGAGAATACTCTTAAAGCACAGGAAAAGAGTTTGATTGATTTACACAATAAACTATATCCACTAAAACCACTACCAATAATAGAGTTTAACTTTGTATAGTTATCATGATTTTACAAATGTCATTACCTTTAACTATGTAACGTGAATACAAATAAAACCATTATCAACTAGATGATACAAGAACACATACCTCATGTAATACTGTAAAATATTAGTTTAATCATTGATAGAACAGGAGACTATCTTCATTTTGAAAACTTGCTGATTCATCTCTGAAAAAAAAAACCTGGGAGCAAAAAAAGGCACATACATGTAATCCTCACCCCCCACTACCAACATATTGCTATAAACTACATATATCTATAGTATATGTTATGAATAATGTACTACAATAATTGTATATTAATTATTGAATAACTGTCTATATGTGATAACTTCACACATGCTCACATTTTCTACACTACACTATCCTACAATACAGTACAATACATGTAATATACAGTAATATACAATACATGTAATATGTATAAAATAGTACACATACATTATTAGTTCACTACTTGATATTTATATTGTTCATTTACTACTATAAAATGCTACACAGCCTGACTATATACAATATTATTAAAACGCTACAGTTTCCACTTTTATGCATGTATAATTACAATACATATCTTGTTTGTTATCAGTGGTGTAGCTAACATGTTAATCTTTCTTGTGTGTCCTATGCTAAATTTTCTAAACACAGATTTTTTTGGCCCTTAGGGCCATTCTTATGATTACTTACTCACGGGTTGGATGTATGTTTATATTATATTTATATTCTTGTGTCACTTACGCGAGTACACGTTGTAAACATAGTTAAGGAAGTTACGTCATTCTGGGGGCCCTGTCAATTAATGGTGGTGGCGCGTAAAATAACGTGTGCTCAACCTCTATAGACCAGCAGAAAAAAAGCTGTGTAGCTTACGTAGAAACTGGAACTAATAGCTAGCTATTCTACCTGAAATAAACTGGAACCCTGCCTTCTGTGGTCTACAATGTCCTTTAAAAGATAAGAAGAGTAGATAATCAAAATAATAACTATAATAGGCTGATGTGTTGCAGGCATAATAAAGTCAGCCATGAGTACTGAATGCTGGACACCACAAAGCAGTCATAGGGATACTATTTTCTCTATACATCTTGTTTTCTGGTAGCAGTTGTCCAGTGTTTTAAAAATAGACATGCTTTAATATCTCACCTTGTAAGATGCTATGTTTGGTAGAGCAGCCAACACCATCCACAGAGTTGTACTTCAGAGCCTCCAGCTCTATACTAGATACAGGATGACAAACATCTTTCCTCAGAAGTACACTTGTTATAAAAAGGAAAGTAAAGTTTATACATGCAATTGAGTAAAATATTACTAAGATAGTATTAGCTATATAGGGTAAGGAGGCCATCCATAAATTATGTGTGGCAATTCTGGAAGCACCACAAAAGATAAACTACTTTGTAATTTACTGTCTGCTATTATAAATGAGTATAACCTAGTGTTAGTCATTATAGCAATAAATAGTTTGTAAATCCAACTTAGACTAACCTGTGGTATAGTAATTGTCTATAGTACAAGAATAATTTAAAACATTTCCAATAAAATGAAAGATGTAGGGATGTCAAAACCCAAAATGCATGCGAACAAGGTTGGGAGGTTAACGTAGGACCTAAAATTAAAGGAACCACTTCCATATAACCCTACATAAGTACTTACACTACTATAAAGCAAATTGCAAAGAGCTGTATTTATGTAGTCATATAAAAACACTAGATATGAAAAGGTATGTGTGTATTAAAACTTGTTTCTGTATATTACCAGAGATTTCAGCTCATCACTTGCAATTGAAATGTATGGGTGGCCATTTTTTTCCGTGCCATCCCTACATAGAGAATACTGCCGTACTCATCATACAACATATTTAGCAATAGTAAAGCTCAGGCTACAAATTGGCATCTGTTGTTTGTTGCGAATATATTTTTTAACAGGCAGGCACATGTGGTGTAGCAATTATCTACTTGAGATATACATGCTTTAACATCTTATTATGCAAGCTGGTAGAGCATCCAACACTGTCCATAGAGAATGCTTCTGAGCCTCAACTCCATACTAGTAGAGCAACCATTAAGAACAACTTCTGAAGCTGTACTCGAAAGCAAGCCACAACTTGGAACAGCAATGAGGTATATTGCTGTTTAAAAAAAGAAAGCAATGTATATTATACATGGAAATTGGCAAATTATTAAGACAAAATTAACACAGACACAATAGAGCTAGTCTAGACATATATACATCCTTTATTATATCTCACCTTATATGCTGCTGCTGTGACGAGCCACTATCCATGGAGAACAGCTTCTGAGGCTCAACTTTACACTGTTTGGCGGGGAATATAACTGAGCATGCGTATATCACCACGTGGATGAATAATTTTTTTGCATGAAATATTTTATTGTCAATAAACTGGAACCCTGCCTTCTGTAACAGCAAGGTCCGGAAGAATGTTTGATATTCTGTTTTAATTGGGTGATTATGACATGAACGAGCACCTCTTAGACACATGGTTGCAGAACGAAGCAATGAAAAACTAATCAGACACTTAACCCCTGCAATTGTGTGACTATATGGTTCATCTCTTTTGGCAGCAAGCAGAGAAGCTAATCTCACTTGACCTGTCCTTCCCATGCCCCAGTGACCGAGAGCACAACAGGAGTGAATGATCCCTTCTTGACTTCTCTAACTCGCTGTTCATAACACCTTTGCTACTCTTTTTCGTGTTTTTCGTAACATGATTCCCGAGGCATGTGTCAATTAGTTGGGGCATGACGATTTAACACCTTTACATCAAAGAAAGTACATTGGTGCCTTTTTCCCCAGAAACCACGAGCTTTTATATCAAGACGAGCATCATCCTGTACATTTGCACTTCCACATATATGTGAAACTTTCACCTCATAGTGGTTGTAAAGATGGTTCTATTTCCACATTTGAACAAACTTCTGTCAGCAGCCCAGCAGTTGTATCTCTTATTTCATTATGTCAGAGTGAGGGAAATCCACCATGACTGCAGCCAAAAGCATGCTCCACTGAAAATGTTTTGCCACAAATGCACTCATTTGCTAGGCATGACAATTGCCAACCATACCCTGCACATATTACAAATAAAGTATAATAATAATTATTAATAGTCACTTTTAATGTGTAGAGATAAGAGTATTGTACTACAATGTTTTAAATGTGATGTGTCAAGTTAACAAGATTTATCTTCTAGCAAAGGTTCATTAACAAAGTTAATCAACTTGTCCAACTTTGCACATTCTGTTTCATTAGTACGATTCTTTTCCTACAAGAATATACAAATAAAAAAGTATAGAAATGTTGCAAATTGATGCATACATAATGATAGTACTTATAACATTTAGGAAGTGTAAATTATAAAAGTTTGGTGATGTACGAAATTAAACTGTAACTACATTATGAGTTTAAATATAATTAGCTAATACTAATAATTATTATTATTTTAATTTAATGCTTTAAAGGAATAATTCCAGTCACTAAGTATGCCAATTGCAGTAATATAAATAACATTTAGCGAAACTACAGTACCTGACATTATTACGTTTACATGCTATGATGGAAGCTACACGTTAATACGGTCACACTCAACTGTTACTATAATACTACTTTGTACTGTACTCATGTAATGTGAATTCCCTGTATGTGATAGCATAGTACTAAGGTGTAATACTGCGTATTACATTCGAAGTACATGTACAGTATACTTCACTTACAATGAGCACTGTATTGAATGGAAGTAGAGTGATAGTATGTAAACTTAATAATGTCAGGTACTGTATGCCTTCAGGGTCATAAACACAACATATTTCTCACTAATCAACAACTGCACAATTATAGTTAGCATAATGTCTTGTAATCAACACACATTTCATCTTCAACACTCACTATCTACAATGTTTGTAACAGCATGTATGTAATTAATGTCTGTTCACGTTCATAATGAACTCATTGTATACCTGTATGTACTATGTAGTATCAGGAGCACATCAATGATGGAGCATAGGTAGGAGCGTGCAACTCCCACATAAATATTTAACAAGTGAAACAGAGCATGTGATAATTATATTGACACGATCATAACATGTTAAACTTAACTAATTTCAAAAAAGGTTTCCTCAAATTTCTGCAAGACTTAAGAGTAACAACTTCAACTTGCATTTTACCTAAGGCTACAGTTAAAAAAAAATTGAACTAAATGCATGCAGGTACTGAAAAACGTTTTAAAAAGCTACATGTTCCTGATAAGTGGATTGTGCTGAAACTGGTAGTCAGCAAATAAGTAGGTCACTGCTTCCCCTGCAACTTCCTCATATTCTACTTACCTAATATCATCTACCATTTCTTTCCTTCGTATCACAGGTACTCTATATCTAGAATTGTTTCTTATTTTTTGACTGGCATAGCACATTCAAGCCATACAGCTGGCCAGGCCATCCATGCATTATTATTTGCGAACAATATAATTCTAAAAATAGTAACTCATTTAGAATATGTATTTTCTGGCATTTGAATGGACAGAAAATAAACTTCCATAAGAATGGTGTGGTTACCTGTCGTTAGCTATTTATTGTGTATGATTGTCCATGATGTTCAGTAGTATATACAGGTGTTTGTTTAAAATGACAATTATTTGAGGTTTGCACAACAGGACACCAATCCTCATAATGATGGCTGTTGGGGTGTGGGTATGCATGTGAGCATGATTTGGGAGATGCTGTGTTTTGGTTTTTAATTATTTATGTGGGAGTTGTATGCTCCTTCATACATTTATTCATTGATGCACTCCTGATAATATATTAATACACACCTTCAGAGCTTTCCTTAAGTTTGGTGAGAGCTTCAAACAAAGGATGGTACCTCGATCATCTCCTACCAGAATGATAGGATGTATAGGGTTAAATGAAACATGTGTCAGTCTTGATTGCTTCTTCTGATTCCCTGAAAAGAATTTTCAGGACAAGAGCAGAACAAGTACAGAGAGCTAGAAAGTGACTTTCATGTAAGAAATCCAGCTCAATGCTAATGAGTTATGTTTCCATGTACTCTTTTGCTACTTGGAGTCTTTTGAAAGTGGTGAAACAGCAATCATGAGTTGTAAAAACTGTCATAACTTTATAATCAAAAGGTTTTAGAAAAAGCCTGTCTTTATTATTATCCTTGCATAATAATTATGTTGGTACATGTAGCTTCATCAAAGTGGCAGTGTTGTTAGTTGTTCACAAATTTTGGTAATACACAGACCGACAGACAGGTAGAAACACACACCTGATTACAGTAACTCTCCTCTGCCCCTAGGATTAATTAATCAAACACAGTTTATTTAGCAATTGTCATCTTTCTGAACCTTCAATTTATACATGTATACATGTACATGTATATTCACCCTCAAAATCATTAACCACATATAGTATATTCACATACACAATGACCTCAAGATTAGGATGTACACAAAAAATGAACAGGAAGGTAAATTGTACACACATGTACAGGTGAAAAGATTGTTTGTCATTACAAATTAAAGTTGTGAACATTTTTTCTCAGGTCAAGGTGAACATGAATGACATTTAGTATCACATGTACCTACCTTTCCTTCAGCAGTGACTGCAGTAAAGACTGTAGCAGCATATGGAGACCAAGCTATATCTCCTACCACACTATTCAGATCATATGAGAACATTGGTTCCCTGTGGAAAAGCAATTCAATACATGTGGTCATATGCCGAACTGGAATTACAATAATTAATTATAATGTGAAGGGCCATCCCTATAATTGGTTTCCATGAGGTTATATCTACAGACTACATGTATATATATATTCTTGTATCACTTATAATAGAACGCACACTCGAGCTCTACAGAGTACAGAGCAGCTGGAAGAAAGAAAGCTGCTTGTAGCTTACGTAGAAACTGGAATTAATAGCTAGCTACATGTATTGTACCTGAAATATATTCCTAAAGATCCTTTAAAACGTAAGGAGAGTAGATAATCAAAACAATAACTATAATAGGCTGTCGTGTTTAGGCATGATAAAGTTAGCCATGATTACTGAATGCTGGACACCACAAAATCATAGGGATACTTTTCTCTCCATATAAAAAGAACAATTATCTTGTTTAATATCATAACGAGAAGTTTTTCTCTTAAAGAGCAGTTCAATTTCTAAAATTGGCATCCATCTTGAGGATGTATAATTGACTCACTTTCTAGTATGATCCCATATCTTAACTGTCCAATCTGCTCCACATGAAGCAAATACTTTAGGATGAAAAGGACTCCAACATAATGCATGTATAGCCATGTGATGGGCCTACAATAAAATGTAAACAAGAATAGGATATATAATAGATAATTATATATATATATATATATATATACACACATGTGCATGTGTATATAATTACAGCATTATACATGTACATGTATACATGATTTATATTTATAAAGTTGATGTGACACATGCATAGCCAAACAAGACTGGAAACAAATCTTTTTTTGCATTCTAGTTTCTGTACAAAATGATACTTACAGTAGGCTCCACATGTACTAAATATCACACAGACACACAGACACACACACAAACACACAGACACATATACACACACACATACATGTACACAGACACATATACACACAGACACATACATACATGTACACAAACACATACACACAGACACACACATACACAGACACACACATACATGTACACAGACACATATACAAACACACACACACATACACAAACACACACATACATACACAAACACACACACACACACACAGCATCTGTAATAGTAATAGCTTTGCAATAATTTTAATTATTAATTAAAACGCCCACCTAAGCAATAATTTTAATTATTAATTAAAAACGCCCACCTAAGATTAATTAGGAGAGCACATGTGTATAAGCACATGGTAGGTAAAGTTTTCAAGGGAGTAGGATCTTTTGTAATCCAGTAGGAATAGGCCATTGATTGACTTCAGGGTTTTGTAAGTAAGTTATTATTACATGTATTTACTGGTGCATTGGTGAACAGGACTCTATAAGCATTTCCAGATACGGATAGAGAGGGGAGGGTTGGGATCCCACCAAGATGTCTTTAACCCCCATCTCTGGTTCCCAAGGCCAGACTATCCCTGTCAGGAGTCCAATAACACCAAAGTATCAAAGCGTATGTGAATGTGTTAAAAGTTAAGATTGTTAAATACTATTTATGACACTGCTTTTTATTAAGTAGCTAAGTGCTAAATCTATACCATATTTTACTATAATCACAAAAGTATACAGACTCTGTAGGCCCATATGCTAAAAGAATAACCACAGACCATCAAATAAAACATGGAAATAAAACATGGAAATAAAAAAACAAAAGCACTAGAGCTGAAGAGAGACCTATTATGCCTGTCTAGTTTGTTAAGCTTAGCACTTTAGCTTTATAAGATATGAATGAGGTGAAAGTAAGTGTCAGATACTCGTACCACTGAAGCTTCAGAGGAGAAGTTACCTCCTGACAGAGAGAGGTCTGTCATTCAGTTGGGAGTCAGTCCCCGAGGGCGGCCTGTTCGTTCAGTTGAAGGCCTGAGGATCTGACAAACACTGTCTCTTTTCTAAACACATACACAAACACACACATACACACACATACATGTACACAGACCAGTATTTTTGATAAGCTCATATGGCACACCATTGGCCCAAAGAGCTTCTTATTTGGCACTGCACATTTTCTCTTTGGGCCAGTGGTGCAGTTAATTATGATTATGTTGTCACTAACAGCATTAACTCTTAGTTAATTGGCTCAAGATGTATTCTCAATGGCACACACACTAACCATTTTTGAGCCAATTTGGCCCAAGCTTCAAAACTTATCAAAAACTCTGACACAGACACATACATGTATACATACAGACCCACAAACACACAGACACACAGACATAGACAAACAGACACACACAGACACACACATACATGTACAGACACATACATACACACACACACACACACACATCATAGATATCCAAGTAGTGGTCTTTATAAGCTTTGGAACATTTGTATATTTTTCCTTCTTCAGTACCAACAATGTACATATGATCAGCATGAGGGCTCACACATATAGCTGTACCAGAACCTACAAATGAGGAAAATTTAATAGTGAGCTTTGAGATCTATCTACCGTATAATGTGTACATGTAGATACAAGTATAGATATTTGTACATGTACATGAAATCATATACATTATGTATGGAGTACATACTATAAGCCTGATTCTTGATTCCTTCAGTACCACTAAGGGATGAATCTGGTATTTTGAGAGTGATAGTGTCTTCATGCTGAAGTTCATTCTAGAATGGATAGATAGAGGATGTAAACATTAGTATTGCTTTGAATAACTATAGTAATATATACATTGTATTTAGAGAGAGACACCTGTCTTGAAAAAATCAGGACCTTAAACCCAGTACCCTTTGAATGCTAGTCAGATGCTCTATCATCTAAGCTAGAAGCAGATTGAGGAAGAGGATTTCGCAGATAATATCTGTTACTATAGGTTAGGCAAATCAGCTGAGCATCTCTCTACTTAAACTATCTACATGTACATGTATAGCTCAGAAGTAAAGTGGTCTAATCCAAAATCAACTACCGAAAATCATCCATAGTGCATTAATGCATTACAAAATTGAGTATACTGTTACAGTCCCAGAGAGTTAGCGTATATGTATTATCTTAGCAGCAACTAGAACTGATCATTATGAAAACAGGATGAATTTATATATATGCTGAAGAATTTGTTTAGATTGAACTCCTTTTGATACGTCAGGATACAGAAGATCAAAACGTGACCTTAGACGTCTGTTGAACATCAGTTCTGCAGGAGAAACTCCAGTAGTACTTTGCGGTGTTATCCGGTAATTGAAAAGGAACCTTGACAACCGAGTCTCCAAAGATCCTGTTAGTTTTTTCATTGCTCGCTTCAATGTCTGGACAGTTCTTTCTGCCAGTCCATTTGAGGCTGGGTGGTATGGTGATATTCTTTGATGTATAATACCATTGAGACAGGAATGCCTGAAATTCATCGCTAATAAATGCAGGTCCATTGTCTGATACCAATACTTTGGGTAGATCCTCGATAGGGCATCTGCATTACTGTTGTCTTTACCAGGTTTAAACCTCTGATCTTTTAGCAGATTATCCATTGTTCTTTGGAAAACTGCTGGCGCTGACAACAATCCGAATGGAAGACGGTTATATTGGAAAAGACCACGGTGTGTATTAATGGTGGTCAGACTTTTTGTCTCTTCCCCTAGCTGGAGCTGTAAATATGCATGCGAAAGGTCTAGTTTCGTAAATCTTTTTCCTCCAGAGAGAGCTGTGAAGAGATCTTCAAACACGAGGAAGAGGGTAAGAATCAATCAGAGATGCTTGATTAACAGTAAGACGATAGTCCCCACATATGCGAACAGTCCCATCATCTTTTACCACAGGAACTATAGGAGCTGCCGACTTGGCTGTTTTCACTGGTTGGATAATCCCTTCAGCAGAGGTGAGACGATCTAGTTCTCGTTCAATCTTTTCTCTTAAAACGAAAGGCACAGATCTTCCTTTGTAGAACCTTGGTGTGACATCAGGTTTTAAGTGTAAATCAACCTTTGATACCCAGTTCAGGTTCGAATACGCCTGCATAACTTTTGAGTAGAGACTGTTTTAAAGGTTTTGAGTGCAGAAAATGTATCTCCTTCCAGTTCAGCTTAATGTGTTCTAGCCAGTTATGACCAAACAGTGAAGGTCCATCTCCTTCAACAACTAACAAAGGCAAGTCCCAGAATTGGCCATTGTACGACACTTTTGGAGTGATACTTCCAAGGACATCAATCTTCTCACCAGAATATGTTTTCAAATCAATGTTTGTCACCTGCATAGGAGGAGGAATAGACCAAAGAGATAAATATGTAGAATGACTTATGATTGAGATTAATGCCCCAGTATCTACTTGAAAGAAACTTAAGAGGGCTGCTGTTGAGAGACACTTCCACCATCCAAGGAGGAGAACTGTGGGTGCTTTCTAAATTAAAAAGAGAATATGAAGATTCTTCTTCTTCCATATTTACTGGAGAGGCTGGTACAGTCTTTCTGTCAGCATCGTCTTCAATTAAATGAGCATTATGAGCAGTTCTTCTAGATCTGAGGCTAGCACTATGAACACTGTTTCTTTTACTTCGACAAACTTTAGCAATGTGTCCTCTCTTTTTGCAGAAATGACAGATAGCGTCCATAAATCTACAATTTGTGGCTAAATGCGAGTTTCCACATCTGTAACACACAGGGCCGTTAGTTGGAGGGGTAGCTGAGCGATTAGGTTTCTTCTGAAGTACATTAACTTGGGTGGGCTGGACATCAATGTGGCTGGAAGTCATCACCTCCCGAGCGTCTTTATCAACTCTTTCTAATGCTTGAGCCAGCTCGAAAGCCTTCTTAGGAGTTAATTCTGGTTCAGAAAGCAGACGTCTTTGTATCCGAGAATCATTTATTCCACAGACTAACCGATCTCGAAGCATCTCATTCAATTTGTCCCCAAATTCACAAAACTCAGAGATCTGTCTGAGTTGAGCCATGAAAGCAGCAACAGATTCACCAGGTAGACGTGTCCTAGTGTGAAACTTAAGTCTTTGGACTATGACAGAGGGCTTTTGGTTAAAGTGGTCTCGAACCAAATCTATAATTTCTTTGCAAGTTCTTGAACCAGGAGGATGAGGTGAAGTGAGATTTCTTATCAGTTTATAGGTAGAGGCTCCAACAGAGCTAAGAAGAACAGCACGTTTCTTCTCCGGGGATCCTACCTCATTCGCCATCAAGTACTGCTCCAGACGTTCAGTATACGAGTTCCAGTCATCCACTGATGAGTCAAATTCACCAATAGCACCAAATGTAAAAACTGCCATGAGTTTACTCCGGGTTTTATCCTCGTCACCAAAATATGTTACAGTCCCAGAGAGTTAGGGTATATGTATTATCTTAGCAGCAACTAGAACTGATCATTATGAAAACAGGATGAATTTATATATACACTTAAAAATCATATTGTCTGGAAATACAATGACTAAACAATAGTGGCTACATAATTACAATAAAGTATGAACATGACTATTGTTTATGGAGACAATGTTCTGGAGTCTTGAAAGATATCACATATACCACACTACCAAATATAAAATATTTCTAACTTATTAAATTTTTATCATCTCCTAGCCCGAAACACATTTTGAGAGTGTGTTGATGTTAATCTAGGTACATGTACTGTGATGTACATGTACATGTATATTATCGTTTTGTGAGTTATTCCACTATGCTTCAGTCCTTCAATTATATATCCATAATTGCTATATATACATGTTCCATCAAAATCTCTTTCACATACACATGAATAGCAACCTGCAGTTCAAATCCCAGCTGGTCAATTATTTCTGGACATGTGTGTGTCTCTCTCTAAAATTTCGTTATTTACAATGTATATACATGTACATTGTCAAGTACTGTACATGTTAGCTGGTGCCTGGGGGGTATATTTACATGTAGTTTACTGTTATGTTGTATTGGAATAACATACATACAGTAGCTACATTTATCAATATTAACGCACACACTGCCACACATATATATATACAGTACATGTACATTAACAAGAACAATCAATTACCTTAACTATAGTCCATGTAACTACTCTTCCATCAGATGAAACAGACATGAAATTTAAGTTACCATCAAGATTATTCTTCTGCCATAACACCTGAATGAAGGACAAGCATTGTCAATTACATTAGCATGCATACATATAATACTGTACTTACAATGATTCTCCAGTTAGATGTAATTATATACATGCATGTACATGTATATGTATAGCTTCCATGATAAAAACCCTACCTAGCCTACATGCACATGTACATACTAGTACCATATATACTCTAATTATGTATAATAATACATGTACACATGTACACATGACTAAATGTTTGGAAAGGGACACATTCGCACAAAATAATTCGATCAAACACTTATTTTCAATGGCTGGCTAATGCTTATATTGAAATTTGGTATACAGGAATATCTATTTACTGAGCTATTTATTTCATTGATGTCCTGTACTAAATGACACAATGATGATTGAAAAGTGATAAAAGTAGCATAGGATAAAAATTATTTTGTGGGAAAGTGTCTCTTATCAAAAGTTACATGTAAGTCACATATATTATATTTACCTGCCAAACTGGATCAGTATGTTTTCCAGTCTTTGGAGTAGAGCTGAACACAGGAGACTTGCTCTTTTCTTGAAGATTATACACAGCAACAGTCCCTAAATTTAAGAACATGTACAATATGAAATGACTATAACAATAAATTAATGATCAACTAGCCATCATATAGACCAACTGCCACAAGGGAAGGATGATCTGGATGTATATCTAAACTCATAACTCCAATAGGAACAGGATATATGTACCTGAAAGACAAGTTATAAACAAGTATATGTACATTGCAGGTATACATGTACATGTACAATGTGTATATACAGGTACGTAGGTATACATGTACATGTACATGTAGGTATACATGTACATGTACATGTGTATGTACATGTAGCAGATAACATGTGGTTTATAAAACTACAGGTCAGGACGACTATACATGTAATTGTAATTACAACTTACACACATTATAATTATTTTAATTATGTTTGGTGTTACAAATAATTATTTTCATGGAATTAATAAAGTACATGACTGTATACCAATTTACTTACTCTGGAAAAGTTGGATTCTTGAGAGAATGGAAACATACCAATCCACCAGTCTGAGAACTGAAATCATCTAGATAATGGATTTAATTACATAAAGTCTTAAGACAATACATGAAGATGTAAATGTACATACAAAAGTATTATGTGTACATGTACATGTATCTGCAACAGTATTATGTGTACATGTACCTACAAGAGTTATTATGTTTACGTGTACATGTACAGTACATACAACAGCACATGTGTACATGTACATGTACACTAATGGTCATCCACATTCACCATGACCTCAGAAAAATGTTCTATTAATAGCACATATATACTCAAATGGGATAGAAATACAGGTTTAGATCAACTCACATGATCCATGTCCTACTGCAAACATGTCCTGATATTTAAGATTCCATGATAAAGATGTGACAGACATTTTGTTAGCTTTATCATAACGGAATCTCCATAATGGAAGCAGAGTGCCTTTTCCTTCTTTATATTCATCAGCTGGATCATCATAGTATTTGAAATCTACAGGTATGTAAAATGTACTGAGTTACTACTAGTACATAGTTACATACACGTACTTATACAATATAATTTATACATGTGGATATAAAACTCTACCAGACCTTTAGTAATTTATGGCCCATAGAGCCATGCCTATAATTGCTTTCCACGGGATTTAATGTATATATACATGTATAATATGCTTGTGTCACTTATGCGAGTATGCATTGTATACGCGGTTAAGGAAGTTGTATCATTCCAGGGGGCTAGGTCAATTAATGGGCATGGAGTGTAATAGAACACGTGCTCGAGCTCTACAGGCCAGCAGGAAGAAAGCTAGTTCTAGGTACAAAATATTACTAAAGTTCTACAATAACCTCTAAAACGTAAGAAGAGAAGATAATAGTCGTGTTTCGTACACAAGAAAGTTATCCATGATTACTGAATGTTGGACACCACAAAGTAGTCACAGGGATACTTTTTTCTTTCTATATCTTGTTTATATAGTAATTATACTTTTTTATGCTCTACAGGGTCGTCCTTTTGATTGTTTCCACAAGGCTTAATGTATAACATAAGCACAAGCACAGACAATTAACACTTGTGATTAAGCACAAGAGCTTGTCCTTAAACTGACAAAGGGCTTTGAAGCACTTCAAAACTGTGCTTAAACCCAGAAAATGCTTAAGCCCAGAAGTGGTGACACAACCCTGACACACACACAGTGTATGTACCTTGAGCAATCTCATCAAAAGTATTTTGGTTTACCATTCTCTCCATAACTTTTGAAGCTCTAGCCACTCGAGAAATATCATCACTCTATGTATATAATACATGTACATGTAACAGCAGCTAGATTAATGACCACATCATACCTGTAATTCAATTCCAGTTAGTTTCTTTGGTTTCTCTTCCTTTCCCATTGTACCTGATTTGGATTTCTTCTCTTTAGCTTTTTCCTGCTTTGCAATCTCTTCAATGTAAGTATCAAAAATCTCCATCTACACCATATACAATGTACATGAAATGAGATAAATGTACATACACATGTACATGTGTGTATATGTACATGTACACAGTACATTCCAATCCTATTATCTTACTATACGAATAATGTAAGGAGACGTAATTACTGAAGCATTTTCATAAAAAAACATTTAAATGTCAATCCATTTTAGCACATGTACATGTACACAAGTGAATGTTGTTTATTGGACAAGCTGTTAATGACACACTTATAGTATGCCCTCTAAATTATTTCTGACAGTACAATAATTATCCTTAATTTATTAATGAAATTTCTTTTCTATTTATAGTTTTTAATATATTATGTTTTAAGTTTCAGTATAATGTCTAATATTCAGTTCAGGAGATATCTATATAGTAAAACATGATAGTAAGAATCAAATATTTACTATAGAGATGATTTATATGCAGTGGATTAATGATCATAATTATGTATTGTCATTACAAGCTAGTTTCACATAGTCAGCCCCACCCACTCTACGAGTGAAATGAAGGTCTGGTCACTTATAGAGGGGGAGTGATTGGCTACACAAGACTGTGTCATCACTACAACTATACATTCTTCATTTCTGAACTAGACTACAAACAATTAAACATATTACCCTGGCTATATAGTAGCTACACACCTCAAATATGTAGGTGAGAACTTACTGGCTGCAATATATCAATGTTATGATTGGAAGGCCTAATGTGGTATTGAAACTGATAAAATGTTTCCTAAAATTATATACAACTTTGTAAATGATTAGTAGTTATGAAATATACCAGCTTTCACCTACTCCATTTTTGCACACTAAAATTTATCATAGTAGGTGAACTTGGACAAACCATAGTTATTAGGATGCGCATGCTTCATCATATTTTCCTAGAATGACGTCATCATCCTGGGGAGTATAATTGTATGAGTCATATCATGTTTGTTACTATAAATAGTGGAAGAAGGTGTAGTTTTATTAATATTTATATAGTAGTTAACATTACATGTAGAATCTAACAGGTACTAACAATCATGATGAAATGAACCACTAAAATTAGTACACACCAAACCCATCAACTGTGGAAATCACTAAATTAAGTATGCACTAATTATCTACTAAAATATTCACCAGCTAACAATATACTATTACTAACTTCTATTTTTAAACAAAGCACACACACACACACACACACACACATAGTGACACACCCACACTGATGTGAAATACATATACACATTAGGGTGTGGCTGTTTACATGAATTACCATCCTTATATCCATATATGGTCAAACACACCACTTTCTAAGATGATATGAATATCAGTACTTCAGTACAAGTGAAGATATTTTCTGATTGCTTCATACTCTACTAGTTATCATGATTGATATCTGTCAATGGAGATCAAGTATAGGATCATGGTATTATCATCAGATATCATATCATACTCACTCTTCTAAAAAGTCTCACACCAGTGATATAACCACGGATAACAACAGGAAAGATGGACTCACTAGGATCAGGTGGATTAGAGGTCTAACCTTCTCTCTAGTCTGTGGACTGTTTCTCCTCCTCATTTTATCAGGAGATATTGAACTCAACCCTGGTCCTATAACAGGTAATAGTAATTAGTAATGCTGTATGATATGATTATTATACTGACAAAATTTAGAGTTGACATCAAGCAATGCTCTACGACTTCTGGTTAAAAGTGGTTTTGTTGTTAAAGAGAAATGGACTCAACTTATTAGTCTTCTTGGTGTGTCCCTGGATGAGAGAAGGAGACTCAAGACAATGGCTAACACTGATCATGACTACCACTTTGCATTAGAAGAAGGTTTACAATGGTGGATTAATAACACTAGCACTGCCTCTTGGGTAGATCTCACCTCAGCTCTTGATAAATGTGAAGACTGTAATAATATAGCTAATATAATGAGAAAAGAGGTTGGAATTGGTAAGTAAAATGATTTATAATAATTATATAACTTGTTATGTTAATATGTATTCTGTAGTTGACCAGAAACCAAGGAAAGTGTTACGGGTTCACTCTGCTCAACTAATTGATGTATTAAGTACTACACCTAATAGAGTGACAAATGCATTGTATGCTAAAAACCTGATACCATTTGAGGTTAAGACCAATTTACTTTCGCTAACAGAAGATTATAAAAAAGCTAGTAAACTGGTACTTGTGTTAGAGAGACAACTACAAACACATTCTGATCCAGACCAGTATCTACATGATATTTGTTATGTATTAAGAAATCAACAACATCACACACTAACAGATATTGCTACCTCCATATTAAAACAGTTAGGTCAGTCTTTTCTATACATAAACAACATTCATTACTATTATTATCTTTCATACCTACAGGTCATTCTATCACTGATGAAGCTACATCCATTAGTACATTGGATCCTGATGTACAACAATATTGTGATATTATGAGAGATAAATATAAACACCAACCTATTGTTCCTATAGACTGGCCACCACGAGTTGGACAAGACTTCTTTGGAAGTTTAGCACTATTAGAATCGCAAGACAGAGAAGCTGATCCTGAAACAATACAGCAGACAGCTTGGTGTGTGTTAAGAGGAAATATTGATCAAATACCATACTTCACGAATAATAAAATTATACTCATAGATATCGAGGATGTCCTTAAACCAAATGAGAGTGGTCAGTCTCTTACTATAGTCATTGATGGTCCTCCTGGTATTGGTAAAACAACTCTCTGTCGTAAACTCTTGAATATGTGGGCTAATGGACAAATCAAACATCAACAATATGATTTGGTAATTTACTGTCCTCTAAGATATGACAAGGTAGCTCAAGCTAGTACACTACAAGAACTGTTTGTTTATCAATGTGATGAAGTTATCACAGTAATAAAATGGTTTCAAAAGAGACATGGTGAAGGACTATTGATAATCTTTGATGGTTGGGATGAATTAAGTCTTGAACTCAGACAATCTTCACTAGCAACTAGAATCATTTGTAAAGAGCTATTAGTCAAATGTTCAGTAATTGTTACCTCTCGTAGCTATGCCTCCTCTTCACTGCTTGACAAAGACTCTATCAATAGACATGTTGAGGTCATGGGATTTACAGAAGAAGAAATTAACAATGTAGTCCATGGAACACTTGAAAAGACACCTCATCTAGCAGAGAAACTCGTCCAAGATCTTGAGGTACGAGGTGATGTCCAGTCATTGTGTTATATACCACTAGTCTGTTCCATAGTCATCTTAGTTTATCGTAAGGAAAATGGACAGTTACCAACAACACTCACACAATTATATGAGAACTTTATCCTACAAACTATCAGAAGACATGTGAAAAAGACTCAATTTATTGAACCTGACCTAATAAACAGCCTTCATCATTTACCATCACCAGTCATATCTACACCTTTCCAAGAGATGTGTAAGTTTGCTTACCTCAGCTTGAAAGAAATCAATCCAAGAATGACATTTTCTTTCTTTCAAGTTCAGCGGTCTCTCAATGAGTCAGTTGTCAAGGCAGACTATCTAGGACTAATGACAACATTTACTGTGTATGGAGAGAAAAGTTATCAATTCCTTCACTTGAGTATCCAGGAATTTCTAGCAGCATGGTGGATAACTACGTTTGAGAAGACAGAGGAAGTGTTTAATGATCACTTTAATGATGATCACTTTCGAATGTGTCTGAGGTTTATAGCAGGTCTAACACACCTTGAAGATGAGGATTACAAACAGTTTTTCAACAAAGAAGTTGACTTACAATGTAAGAGGATACCACAATTTGGATTGGAGGCTTGTTATCATTCTGGATTTCAACAACATCCACAAATTGAATTGGGATCATATAGGGGTAGTATTCACTACTCTTCAGACTACTTTGATAAACTTGACATTCTCCTTCTTCAACTCCTGTATGAATCACAGAACACAACATTATGTCAAGTATTAGCACAATCCATGAAGAACCACTCGCTGTGTCTCCACGAATTAAGATTATCACTGTTTGACATATTGTGTCTCAGTTATTTCCTCAACAATTCTAACATATCATGGAATCACTTGGACCTATCAGAGCTAAATGACCAGAAATTACAATTCCTTACTAATACACTAACAAACAATTCACAACAGAACCAGTATAAGATACTAGACGTAATGCTAGATGGAACAACTGATGATTCAGTGTACAAATTATTGAAATTATCATTCTTATACAATATTCAGGAGTTCTATTGTACATTACCTGAAATTCCAGTTGATTTCTGTCTTGTGATATTACAATTACTCAACCTTCCTCTATTAAAAGTACTGCACTTGATATCATATAATATCAAATTAAAAGATGAGAGTATAAACTCCATATTATATAGTGATACAGACAAGTCTTCTGAACTAGAGACATGTATAGCAATGAATTCTACACTTCTAGAAATTGCCCTTCAGTTTGTAGACAATGAAAATTATACTGTCGGTTTTAAAACTATCAATAGTTTGATTAATGGAGTAACAGGAAATAAAACAATAACATCATTCTCACTTATAGTTAATGACATTCTTCGTCTGTCTGATGGAACAATTGAGCACTTACTAAAAGACAACCACACACTACAAACTCTTAAACTGAATATAAATGATCATGCCTTACCATCATCACTGAATATATTAGAGGTGAACACACCACTCACTACTCTGGAGATTATCCCATGGGAGTCTCATAAACTGTCAACATCACTCCTTCCTCATATCAAAGGACTACACTGTATTAAACTATATTATCCATATCAACCACATCCTTTATTTCACTCTCATCCTAGTCTACAACAACTTGACTTACCACTATACACATCTGAGAGTGTTATTGAACTCTTTACTATTCTACAGAGTAATACTACACTTAAATATCTGAGAGTGGAGATAATGAATGATGACATTATTGATAGTATGTGTACTAGTCTACAAAATATGTTAACACTAAACAAAACAATACAATATCTGGAGATTGACTTGTATAGAAATGTGAGTACTATTTCTAGTACATACCTGTCTCTCCTGACAACCGGTCTCTCACACAATGCCAGTCTACAAGAGCTGAGTATATTCATTCCAGTATCAGATACTAACAATGAACAGATAAGAACTTTCTTTAATGTCATCTCACAGAAGAACCACCTCACTGAACTCAAACTACACTTCAACCTACATCGGTCTTACATGAACAATGCTTCATTGTTTTATGAACAAGTACTACCTCTTGTTACTAACATGTTAGAGTTACACACAACCATCAGACTACTCCAGATAAGGCACAGTTATTTCAGAGTTGACTCACCACCTATAAACTGGATTGAACTAATACAACATTTCTTACAGGCTATCTTCCTCCATCCCTCACTTGAGTACATTGATCTACCAAGTTCAAATCTCCTACAGGATACTCTTAAAGCACAGGAAAAGAGTTTGATTGATTTACACAATAAACTATATCCACTAAAACCACTACCAATAATAGATGTTTAACTTTGTATAGTTATCATGATTTTACAAATGTCATTACCTTTAACTATGTAACGTGAATACAAATAAAACCATTATCAACTAGATGATACAAGAACACATACCTCATGTAATACTGTAAAATATTAGTTTAATCATTGATAGAACAGGAGACTATCTTCATTTTGAAAACTTGCTGATTCATCTCTGAAAAAAAAAACCTGGGAGCAAAAAAGACACATAATCCTCACGTCCAACTACCAACATATTGCTAAAACTACATATATCTATAGTATATGTTATGAATAATGTACTACAATAATTGTATAGTAATTATTAATAACTGTCTACATGTGATAACTTCACACATGCTCACATTTTCTACACTACACTATCCTACAATACAGTACAATACATGTAATATACAGTAATACACAATACATGTAGTATGTATATAATAGTACACATACATTATTAGTTCACTACTTGATATTTATATTGTTCATTTTTATGAATACTTATTACTATAAAATGCTACACAACCTGACTACATATAATATCATTAAAATGCTACAGTTTCCACTTTTATGCATGTATAATTACAATACATATCTTGTTTGTTATCAGTGCTGTAGCTAACATGCAAATCTTTCTTGTGAGTCCTATGCCGAATTTTCCAAACACAGATTTTTTTGGGTAGCAATTGTCCAGTGCTTTAAAAACATATATGCTTTAATGATCTTACCTTGTAAGATGTTCGGTAGAGCAGCCAACACCATCCACAGAGTTCTACTTCAGACTCTCTAGCTCTACTAGATACAGGATGACAAATATCTTCACTCACAAGTACACTTGCTATAAATAGGAAAATAAAGTTTTATACATTCAATTGAGTAAAATATTACTAAGATACTATTAGATATATAAGATAAGGAGGCTATTACATAATTTATGTGTGGCAATTCTGGAAACAGAATCAAAGATAAACTACTTTGTAATGACTATAACCTAGTGTTAGTCGTAAATAATTTGTAAATTCAACTTAGACTAACCTGTGGTATAGTAATTGGCTCGCGCACCTACGCATGGGCGAGTCTTAGCACTTTGGTTGTCATTGTCTAGTGTAGTATATTATCATACAACATATTTAGTAATAGTAAAGCTCAGGATACACGTTGGCATCTGTTTTTGGTTGCAAATATATATTTTTTAACAAGATTTGTTTCAAGCACATGTGGTGTAGCAATTGTCTACTTGAGATATACATGCTTTGACATCATATTTTGTAGGCTGTCATTACTGGTAGAGCACGCAGCACTGTCCATTGAGAATGATTCTGAGCCTCAACTCCATACTGGTAGAGCAGGCATTAAGAACAACATCTGAGGCTGTACTTGAAAGCAAGCCACAACTTGGAACAGGAATGAGGTATATTGCTGTTTAAAAAATGTTTATACATCGAAATTGGTAAATTATTAAAACAAAATTACAATAGAGCTAGTCTAGACATATATCCTTTATTATATCTTACCTTATATGATGCTGCTGTGACGAGCCACTATCCACTTAGCTAGATGGCGGGGAACATAACTGAGCATGCGTATATCACCACGTGGATGAATAATTATTGAGCCCCACCCAGAATTATACATTACTATACTATACTACTTCTCTTGCAATCATAATCTTATAACTTGAACATAATTGTCTTTCATTGCTGAAACTGATTATTTGTGGACAATATCAAGCTAATCTGAGTGCAGTTTTTTTTTTGCATGGTATAACATTTGTAGCTAACTGAGATATCATTTAGTTACTCTGCATTGACCAAGCCCCAAGGAATGACGTACTATGCATACTCATGTAAGTGGCCACAAACATAATTAGACATATATATATATATATAAACGTACATCGAACCCGTGGGAAAGCAATCATAAGAGATGGCCCTACAGGCCATAAAAAATATTCTCAATAACATTTAGGGATGTCAAAACTCAAAAATTATTTTTCAACATACATAGTACCCAAAATGAAACAAACCACTTCCATACAACCCTACCATTTTCAGCTTTATAGGGTTGTAGTTTTACAACTTCCTGTCAGTGAGGAAGTGTAACCTGAGTTTAAACTGCGGGATCTTGGATGTACCACTGTACTACCACACCCAAAATTACTGTAGATTTGATGTCACTTACTTTGAAAAAAGTAAAATGGAGATTAGAATTGGATGTCGATGCATGTGTGATGTATAGACTTGCGTTCTAGTGACAGAGAAAGAAATGTTGGGAGAATGAGTGAAAAATATGTTCGCTTGCAGACTTGATCATGAGTGGGTGCTGTGCTTGCAGTAATTGGTAAGCAAGGTTGAGGTGACTGTTAGATTGCTCCAGGAGGTCCAGAAAGTTGCACAGTTGCTGTATTCAGTTGCATCTGTGATGCTGAGCCACACCTCACACATTATATGCTTGGGTATGGTTATAATAATTTCCAATATGTGTCTTGCAAGATTGAAAGTGCTACATAGACCTAGTGTGCACTATAAAGGAAAATATAAACAGAGCTGTACTTTAAAATGTTTTTATTATAATTTATATGTATAATATTATGCATTGAGTTTACAGCTGAAACATAGATTTAGTGTATAGACACACACACTTCTCCATAAATAATCACCCCTGTCTGTACACATTACAAATAAAGTATAATAATAATTATTAATAGTCACTTTTAATGTGTAGAGATAAGAGTATTGTACTACAATGTTTTAAATGTGATGTGTCAAGTTAACAAGATTTGTCTTCTAGCAAAGGTTCATTAACAAAGTTAATCAACTTGTCCAACTTTGCACATTCTGTTTCATTAGTACGATTCTTTTCCTACAAGAATATACAAATAAAAAAGTATAGAAATGTTGCAAATTGATGCATACATAATGATAGTACTTATAACATTTAGGAAGTGTAAATTATAAAACTTTGGTGATGTACGAAATTAAACTGTAACTAAATTACGAGTTTAAATATAATTAGCTAATACTAATAATTATTATTATTTTAATTTAATGCTTTAAAGGAATAATTCCAGTCACTAAGTATGCCAATTGCAGTAATATGAATAACATTTAGCGAAACTACAGTATCTGACATTATTACGTTTACATGCTATGATGGGAGCTACACGTTAATACGGTCACACTCAACTGTTACTTCTAAGTATATAGTACTATAATACTACTTTGTACTGTAATCATGTAATGTGAATTCCCTGTATGTGATAGCATAGTACTAAGGTGTAATACTGCGTATTACATTCGAAGTACATGTACAGTAAACTTCACTCACAATGAGCACTGTATTGAATGGAAGTAGAGTGATAGTATGTAAACTTAATAATGTCAGGTACTGTATGCCTTCAGGGTCATAAACACAACATATTTCTCACTAATCAACACACATTTCATCTTCAACACTCACTATCTACAATGTTTGTAACAGCATGTATGTAATTAATGTCTGTTCACGTTCATAATGAACTCATTGTATACCTGTATGTACTATGTAGTATCAGGAGCACATCAATGATGGAGCATAGGTAGGAGCGTGCAACTCCCACATAAATATTTAACAAGTGAAACAGAGCATGTGATAATTATATTGACACGATCATACCATGTTAAACTTAACTAATTTCAAAAAAGGTTTCCTCAAATTTCTGCAAGACTTAAGAGTAACAACTTCAACTTGCATTTTACCTAAGGCTACAGTTAAAAAAAAATTGAACTAAATGCATGCAGGTACTGAAAAACGTTTTAAAAAGCTACATGTTCCTGATAAGTGGATTGTGCTGAAACTAGTAGTCAGCAAATAAGTAGGTCACTGCTTCCCCTGCAACTTCCTCATATTCTACTTACCAAGCCATACAGCTGGCCAGGCCATCCATGCATTATTATTTGCGAACAATATAATTCTAAAAATAGTAACTCATTTAGAATATGTATTTTCTGGCATTTGAATGGACAGAAAATAAACTTCCATAAGAATGGTGTGGTTACCTGTCGTTAGCTATTTATTGTGTATGATTGTCCATGATGTTCAGTAGTATATACAGGTGTTTGTTTAAAATGACAATTATTTGAGGTTTGCACAACAGGACACCAATCCTCATAATGATGGCTGTTGGGGTGTGGGTATGCATGTGAGCATGATTTGGGAGATGCTGTGTTTTGGTATTTAATTATTTATGTGGGAGTTGTATGCTCCTTCATACATTTATTCATTGATGCACTCCTGATAATATATTAATACACACCTTCAGAGCTTTCCTTAAGTTTGGTGAGAGCTTCAAACAAAGGATGGTACCTCGATCATCTCCTACCAGAATGATAGGATGTATAGGGTTAAATGAAACATGTGTCAGTCTTGATTGCTTCTTCTGATTCCCTGAAAATAATTTTTATTATTCTGACTAGTTGATTACAGGTATATTCATAACATACCTGCTTGAACTGCAAGATATTCATATTTGTTCACTGATATATCATATACACATACCTTTAAAACAAAACAACAAACATTAATAAACAAAACAATCAAGCAATTCTACAAAAAGTTATGTACAGAAATAACGAATGCACTCCCGATGCAGAACACTTGACACAATTGTGAAGTGTGATTATAACTATTACTAACAAGAAAACAATTGCAGACAATATTGTAAAAATAGATGTATTATTTTATAGTGTGTACATGTACATGTACGTATGGTACAACATTTACTACAAGAATACATAAGTCATGTATAAGAAGAGCAGAACAAGTACAGAGAGCTAGAAAGTGACTTTCATGGAAGAAACCCAGCTCAATGTTGTAGCAGCCACTTCACATCGATTGTCAAGCCGTGCTTCGACAGTGATAGTATTTAAACAATTATTAAGATGAGTTATGTTTCCATGTACTGTTTTGCTACTTGAAGTCTTTTGAAAGTGGTGAAACAGCAATCATGAGTTGTAAAAACTGTCATAACTTTATAACCGAACCGTTTTAGAAAACGTCTGTCATTATTATTATCCTTGCATAATAACTATCTTGGTACATGTAGCTTCATCAAAGTGCCAATGTTGTTAGTTGTCCATACATTTTTCTAATAAGCAAACCGACAGACAGGTAGAAACACACACCTGATTACAGTAACTCTCCTCTGCACGTAGGATTAATTAATCTATTTAACAAATTGTCATCTTTCTGAACCTTCAATTTATACATGTATACATGTACATGTACATGTATATTCACCCTCAAAATCATTAACCACATATAGTATATTCACATACACAATGACCTCAAGATTAGGATGTACACAAAAAATGAACAGGAAGGTAAATTGTACACACATGTACAGGTGAAAAGATTGTTTGTTATTACAAATTAAAGTTGTGAACATTTTTTCTCAGGTCAAGGTGAACATGAATGACCTTTAATATCACATGTACCTACCTTTCCTTCAGCAGTGACTGCAGTAAAGACTGTAGCAGCATATGGAGACCAAGCTATATCTCCTACCACACTATTCAGATCATATGAGAACATTGGTTCCCTGTGGAAAAGCAATTCAATACATGTGGTCATATGCCGAACTGGAATTACAATAATTAATTATAATGTGAAGGGCCATCCTTATAATGGTTTCCATGAGGTTATATCTACAGACTACATGTATATATATATTCTTGTATCACTTATAATAGAACGCACACTTGAGCTCTACAAAGTACAGAGCAGCAGAAGAAAGAAACTGGAATTAATAGCTTACGTAGAAACTGGAATTAATAGCTAGCTACATGTATTGTACCTGAAATATATTCCTAAAGTTCTACAAGATCCTTTAAAAGGTAAGGAAAGTAGATAACCAAAATAATAACTATAATAGGCTGTTGTGTTTCAGGCATGATAAAGTCAGCCATGATTACTGAATGTTGGACACCACAAAGCAATCATAGGGATACTTTTTTCTCTATATATCTTGTTTAATATCATAACATAAAGTTTTTCTCTTAAAGAGCAGTTCAGTTTTTAAAACTGGCATCCATCATGGGGATGTATAATTGACTCACTTTCTAGTATGATCCCATATCTTAACTGTCCAATCTGCTCCACATGAAGCAAATACTTTAGGATGAAAAGGACTCCAACGTAATGCATGTATAGCCATGTGATGTGCCTACGATAAAATGTAAACAAGAATAGCATATATAATATATAATTATATATATATATATATACACATGTGCATGTGTATATAATTACAGCATTATACATGTACATGTATACATGATTTATATTTATAAAATTGATGTGACACATGCATAGCCAAACAAGACTGGAAACAAATCTTTTTTTTTGCATTCTAGTTTCTGTACAAAATAATACTTACAGTAGGCTCCACATGTACTAAATATCATACAGACACATACACAGACACACACAGCCACCTATACACACAGACACAGACACACACATACATGTACACAGACACATATACACACAGACACAGACACACACATACATGTACACAGACACACACATACATGTACACAGACACACACATACATGTACACAGACACATATACACACAGACACACAGACACACACATACACAGACACATATACACACAGACACAGACACATACATACATGTACACAGACACATATACACACAGACACACACATACATGTACACAGACCAGTATTTTTGATAAGCTCATATGGCGCACCATTGGCCCAAAGAGCTTCTTATTTGGCACTGCACATTTTTCTCTTTGGGCCAGTGATGCAGTTAATTATGATTATGTTGTCACTAACAGCATTATCTCTTAGTGAATTGGCTCAAGATGTATTCTCAATGGCACACACACTAACCATTTTTGAGCCAATTTGCCCCAAGCTTCAAAACTTATCAAAAACTCTGACACAGACACATACATGTATACACACAGACACACAAACACACAGACACACAGACATAGACACACAGACACAGGCACAGACACACAGACACACACATACATGTACAGACACATACATACATACACACACACATCATAGACATCCAAGTAGTGGTCTTTATAAGCTTTGGAACATTTGTATATTTTTCCTTCTTCAGTACCAACAATGTACATATGATCAGCATGAGGGCTCACACATATAGCTGTACCAGAACCTACAAATGAAGAAAATTTAATATTGAGCTTTGAGATCTATCTACTGTACAAGTAATAGATATTTGTACATGTAAATGAAATCATATACATTATGTATGGAGTACATACTATAAGCCTGATTCTTGATTCCTTCAGTACCACTAAGGGATGAATCTGGTATTTTGAGAGTGATAGTGTCTTCATGCTGAAGTTCATTCTAGAATGGATAGATAGAGGATGTAAACATTAGTATTGCTTTGAATAACTATAGTAATATATACATTATATTCAGGGTTTCATTAGGAATTTGGTTGCCCAAAAATATTTTTAATGTTAATAGTTAGCTGAATACAACTATTTTGGGTTTAGATTCGTATCTCAAACAGTTACATCATTGTGGTCTGAAAATGCGACCTCAGAGATTCTAACACCAAAAAAATCCCTGGGGGGAGCATGCCCCCAGACCCCCCTAGGCAGTTGGTGTGCAGACCACACAAACCCTATACATCGCCCCCCCTAAGTTCTCAACATTCAACTTTTGCCCCCCCTTGACAATTTTTCTAAATGAATGCCTGGTATTTAGAGAGAGACACCTGACTTGAAAAAATAAGAACCTTAAACTCAGTACCTTTTAAATGCTAGTCAGATGCTCTATCATCTAAGCTAGAGCCAGATGGATTTCGTAGATAATGTCTATTACTATAGGTCAGGCAAATCAGTTGAGCATCTCTCTACTTAAACTATCTACATGTATAATGGAAAGCTCAGAAGTAAAGTGGTCTAATCCAAAATCAACTACCAAAAATCATCCATAGTGCATTAATGCATTACAAAATTGGGTATACCACACTACCAAATATAAAATATTTTTAACTTATTAAATTTTATCATCTCCTAGCCTGAAACACATTTTGAGAGTGTGTTGATGTTAATCTTGGTACATGTACTGTGATGTACATGTACATGTATATTATCCTTTTGTGGGTTATACCACTATGTTTCAGTCCTTCAATTATATATCCATAATTGTTATACATGTTCCATCAAAATGTCTTTCACATACACATGAATAGCAACCTGCAGTTCAAATCCCAGCTGGTTAATTGTTTTCTGGACATGTGTGTGTCTCTCTCTAAAATTTAAGTATTGTATTTACAATGTATACACATGTATGAGTACATGTACATGTACATGTACTAATTTAAAATGTACATTGTCAAGTACTGTACATGTTAGCTGGTGCCTGGGGGGTACATGTAAATCTACATGTAGTTTACTGTTATGTTGTATTGGAATAACATACATACAGTAGCTACATTTATCAATATTAACGCACACACTGCCACACATATATACAGTACATGTACACAAACAATCAATCACCTTAACTATAGTCCATGTAACTACTCTTCCATCAGATGAAACAGACATGAAATTTAAGTTACCATCAAGATTATTCTTCTGCCATAACACCTGAATGAAGGGCAAGCATTGTCAATTACATTAGCATGCATATTTATAATACTGTACTTACAATGATTCTCTAGTTACATGTAATTATATACATGCATGTACATGTACATGTATATGTATGTAGCTCTGAAAATATCTACATGTACATGGGAAACCAATATCATTTCCACATTTTTTGTGTACATGTATGTCACATTTCAGCTTCATTATTGAGTTACAGTAAAATCGTGTATAACTATACAAGTACATATAAAGTCATCACATTCTAATTTTGAGGTCATCATGAATGTGAACAGTGCTACTTGTATTAGTGCTTTTAGCAATGTCTATATGCTATTTCTTTCTTGTTTACAAAGTTTACTAAAGACTATAGAAATACATACATGTATATCATGGTGCACATTATTATCTACTTTCAAGTTTACAATATGTGAGGGCCTCATGCTTCATGTAAGCACATGAATAATTATAGTATATATGCCCACGCTGGTCGGGAATAGCACCACTCAACTCAGCATAAATTAGATGAATTAACCACCTCTCAGATAATACATGTACATGCAGGCTAATGAGACAGTATTAAGTATATTACTGGGTAAACAGCACTAAATGCAAGTAAGACCATTCTAAATATCCTGGGCAGAACACTGCATATGGTACTAGGGTTGTGTGATACTGAAATTAAGTTTAGCGATTATTGCCTAAAGTTGGCTTGTGATTATTGGAAAATTGCAACTATTCATTAATACTGTCTATGATAGCAAAAATAGGCTCATTTTTTAAAAAGATGACACTTCGAATTCTTTTTGTTGTTTTGAGAGCATACAGCTCAAAACTAATTAAGTGTTATAGCATTTTTCAACTGCATATATTAAGCAGGTCTCCAAGGTGAGCAGCCTCTAGTCGATAGAACAATGTAGGTAAGGGAAGTCGGCAAAAGTGATCCGTAACCTCGGAAGAAAGATTGGCTCTAAGGGCTGAGCCTGTCGGGCTGCCTCAGGATGGCGGCAGGGCACAACTGGGACTGGCCTGTCGGATCTTTCTTGACACCGTGAGGAGGAAGGGGGTTGGTCTTGTTGGGTGACGACAGTCTTGCCGAGCCTTGGCGAGTCTTCTGCTGGAGAGTGGCAGCTTGCTGTCTGAGTTGTTTGTAAGCCCAGTGCAGCGTCGGCAGGTGCTGAACAGCCGACTTAGAATATTTTGCCATTGTGATAATATTGTCAGATCAAAATCATGTGATAAGATCACTGCAATGAAGTGCAATGTATGCGATATATTGCATTATTATATTACCCTATATGGTGCTATAATACAAGTCTACAACACTATGATAAAAACACTACCTAGCCTACATGTATATGCTAGCAAGTTT
Source organism: Petrosia ficiformis (assembly GCA_947044365.1). Lineage (NCBI taxonomy): Eukaryota > Metazoa > Porifera > Demospongiae > Haplosclerida > Petrosiidae > Petrosia > Petrosia ficiformis. The sequence goes on along the minus strand of OX345644.1, from coordinate 5,417,673 downwards.
AGTACCATATATACTCTAATTATGACTCATGAACGTGTACAATTAATGACAGTGTAATGAGCCATAATGTACAATTACACACATACATACAAGTACATGTCTTTCTTTCTACATCTCCTGTAAAATCATGTAGATTTGGTGTTGGTGTCATTGGTGGTTTCATTACCCCAGCCTTTACATAATGCCAAGTGTTAAGTTAGCCTGTCTATGCAGGCATATGAGATGTTTGATTCGGACCCTGCCAGCTGGGCTGCCTTGGTAGCTCAGTTGGTAGAGCATCTGTCTGGAGTACAGAGTGTCGTGGGTTCGAATCCCACCTGAGGCAACTCTCATTTTTCATTTTTCCATTGCCTCAGGTGTCTTTGTTTCTTTCTTTCTACATCTACATCTACTGTAACATCATATATAATAATACATGTATATGTGATCCAATTTTGGAAAGAGACACTTTCCCACAAAATAATTTGATGAAATGCTTGCTTTCCATTGCTTGGTATTCCGCTATTTTGTACAGGAAGTCAATGAAATTTGGTATCCAGGAAAAGCTATTTTATTAAGCATTTTTACTGAATTTCATTGACGTCCTGTACTAAATGGAAGAATGACAATTGACAAGTGATTAAAAGTAGCATGAAACTACATGTGTATAATAAAAATTATTTTGTGGGAAAGTGTCCCTTATCAAAAGGTAAGTCACACATATTATATTTACCTGCCAAACAGGATCAGTATGCTTCCCAGTCTTTGGAGTAGAGCTGAACACAGGAGACTTGCTCTTTTCTTGAAGATTATACACAGCAACAGTACCTAAATTTAAGAACATGTACAATATGAAATGACTATAACAATAAAGTAACGATGAACTAGCCATCATATAGACCAACAGCTACAAGGGAAGGATGATCTGGATGTATATCTAAACTCATAACTCCAATGGGAACAGGATATATGTACCTGAAAGAAAAGATATAACAAGTATACACACATGTATGTACATTGTAGGTATACATGTACATGTACAATGTGGTAGGTATACATGTACATGTATAGGTATACATGTACATGTACAATGTGTATATACAGGTAGGTATACATGTACATGCACATGTGTATGTACATGTAGCAGATAACATGTGGTTTATAAAACTACAGGTCAGGACGACTATACATGTAATTGTAATTACAACTTACATACATTATAATTATTTTTATGGCCCGTAGGGCCATCCCTATAATTGCTTTCCACGGGGTTTAATGTATATATATATATATATATATATTCTTGTGTCACTTGCGCGACTATGTGTTGTATACGTAGTTAAGGAAGTTGCGTCATTCCCGGGGGCTTGGTCAATTAATGGGCGTGGCGCGTAAAAGAACGCGCGTTTGAGCTACAGACCAGCCAGGAAGATTCAGAAAGGATGTAAAACTGCTAATAACTGTTGTATATAGCAGAGAAACAGTATAGATATTATGCAAGAATCTTTAACAAGTAAGTATGATAAGTTGTTGAGTTTCAGACACGAGGAAGTCATCATTTAGAACCTTGAAGGAGTACCTCAGTCAGTTCATCAAAGATCTGTGTATTTAGACTGCAGTCAGGCTTACACTTACTTCTTCAGGCCCCATGAGTACACAGAAAAGTAGAGACACTAGTGCCATCAGCAATGCTTAATACATAGTCATCACAAAGCAAATATAGGGATGTTTTTTTCTCTATATACACTTGGAATTAATAAAGTACATGTATACCAATTTACTTACTCTGGAAAAGTTGGATTTTTGAGAGAATGGAAACATACCAATCCACCAGTCTGAGAACTGAAATCATCTAGATAACGGATTTAATTACATAAAGTCAATATAAGAGTATTATGTGTACATGTACATGTATCTGCAACAGTATTATGTGTACGTGTACCTACAAGAGTACATGTACATACAAGAGTACATGTACATGTACATACAAGAGTACATGTACATGTACATACAAGAGTATTATGTGTACGTGTACATGTATATACAAGAGCATTATTACACATGTGCACATGTACATGTACACTAATGGTCATTCACATTCACCATGACCTCAGCAAAATGTTCTATTAATAGCACATATATACTCAAATGGGATAGAAATACTGGTTTAGATCAACTCACATGATCCATGTCCTACTGCAAACATGTCCTGATATTTAAGATTCCATGATAATGATGTGACAGACATTTTGTTAGCTTTATCATAACGGAATCTCCATAATGGAAGCAGAGTGCCTTTTCCTTCTTTATATTCATCAGCTGGATCATCATAGTACTTGAAATCTACAGGTATGTAAAATGTACTGAGTTACTACTAGTACATAGTTATATACATGTACTTATACAATATAATTTATAGATGTACAAATCCACCTGCCATCCCTATAATTGCTTTCCACGGGATTTAATGTATACATGTATATATATACATGTAATATGTTTGTGTCACTTAAGCGAGAATGCGTTGTACATGCAGTTAAAGAAGTTGCATCATTCCAGGGGGCTAGGTCAATTAATGGGTGTGATGCGTAATAGAACGCGTGCTCAATACAGACCAGCAGGAAGACAGCTGCTTGTAGCTTTACATGGAAACTGGAACTAATAGCTGTTCTACGTAGGTACAATACAGTGTATATTCCTAAAGTTCTACAATAACCTCTAAAACGTAAGAAATGTAGATAATAATTATAAGATGTTGTGTTTCAGGCATGATAAAGTCAGCCATGATTACTGAATGTTAGACACCACAAAGGAATCATAGGGATACTTTTTTATATACACAATTACACATGTAGTAATTATACTTTTTATGGCCTACAGGGCTATCTCCTTGTTTCCACAGGGCTTAATGTATAACATAAGCACAAGCACAGACAATTAACACTTGTGCTTAAGCACAAGAGCTTGTCCTTAAATTGACAAAGGGCTTTGAAGCACTTCAAACATTAAGCCCAGAAAACTTAAGCCCAAAAGTGGTGACACAACCCTGACACACACACACATAGTGTACCTTGAGCAATCTCATCAAAAGTATTTTGGTTTACCATTCTCTCCATAACTTTTGAAGCTCTAGCCACTCGAGAAATATCATCACTCTGTGTATATAATACATGTACATGCAACAGCAGAGTCAGAAATAAGAGATCGATATTGTCTGGACAACTTGTCCGGACATACCATAATTTGACTGGTCATTTTTAAAATTGGATGGTCAATTTAACTGTCGTTGTAAAGCACTCGTGAGAGAAGTGTTTGACATATACAGCATAACGTGAAAACTTTATGCAATTTTTGCTATATATTAATATGGTGATTGTGTGGTATTTACAGGTACAAGTTAACATACAGTATATGACTTTACGTTTAGTACGACCATAGTACGAAACTGATCGTACTGTTGATTTTACTTTTGTTCGAACAGAGCGTGCGTAAAAACGTGAGATTGTGTGCACGTGCAGTGCATGCTTAGTCAGCACATTAGTGGTCAGGGCGTGGTTAACGAGCCAAATGGCCAAGAGTAGATTTTCTCAGAAGAATTCAGATCTAAACAAAGTTGACCTTCCAGAAGGTTAAGGCTCTGTCCAACTTCGCCTGCAGTAACAGTTGTTTATTCCATGTAGAAATAGCAAAACGATTGTCTTGACAAAGATGGGCGTGACCGCTAGTATTCTTGGCCTCCTGCCTTCATAGATGTTAGGAAAGGCTTGAATCTTGCTTCGAAGTTAGCATAAGGACTGGTGAGTATGTAGACAAATCCACATGATGATCTGATGAGTGGGCATAATAATTATATTCAGCCATAATGTCCTTGCATGCAGTAATTTGCTCGGTCATTATCCTGACATGCACGGAAAATGGCCGATGGCCGCCTGTTATTTCTGACTCTAACAGCAGCTAGATTAATGAACACACCATACCTGTAATTCAATTCCAGTTAGTTTCTTTGGTTTCTCTTCCTTTCCCATTGTACCTGATTTGGATTTCTTCTCTTTAGCCTTTTCCTGCTTTGCAATCTCTTCAATGTAAGCATCAAAAATCTCCATCTACACCATATACAATGTACATGAAATGAGATAAATGCACATACACATGTACATGTGTGTATATGTACATGTACACAGTACATTCCAATCCTATTATCTTACTATACGAATAATGTAAGGAGACCTAATGACTGAAGAATTTAGATAAAAAACATTTAAATGTCAATCCATTTTAGTTGTACATGTACACAAGTGAATGTCGTTTATTGAACAAGCTGTTAATGACACACTTATAGTATGTGTGTGTGTGTGTGTGTGTGTCAAAGACATCAACAGTGCTGTATTTACTATATTGCAAACATGTGCCGATGAAATTCATACACCACTCCATCAAGCATCCACACATATCACAATACGTTAAAGCCCACACTTATTCTCATACACTAAAGTAGGTACAGCACTTCAGGTGTGGCTAAGACAGGTATACAGCACTCACTTTGCTTGTGCTATATGCTTGTCTCAACCACACCTCTCATGATATACATGTAATAGCACTCGAAGGAGTGGTTTAATTATTACATACATTAATACATATGTGCATGTATTTACATGTACATTTACATGTACTTGTATATGTACATGTACATGTACATGTATATGTACATGTACAAAACATGTGTAAGAGAGGATGAGATATACATGTAGAATTAGCAGGGAAGAAATGATAAATAAATGAAGAAATATGAAAGAGAGGGACGAATGAGAGGAGATAAGAGATAAAGAGGAAGAGAGTATATTAAATATGAGAGGGAACAAAAGTATTTCATGTATTATCATGTGCAAGATACCTGATTTGCAACAGCAGAGAAGTTAACTCGAGGTGGAGGTTCAGTCATTGTTCCGCGATCCTAATGTGATTGATATACAATGTACATATAAATCTACATGTACATGTACAAGGATATTACAATTGCATGACAGACATTATTAAAACTATCCTTCCAAATAAAACTGTTTTCGATTCAACTTCATGTCCATCCAAGTCATCATTACATGTATTTTAAATAGAGTCATGGCAACTTACTATATATTACATGTACATACATGTACAGTATAACTATCTCATAATAGACATGTTATTCTATTGAATTGTTTCTTATCAATCTTACCCTAGATGGGTTGTTGTAAGTTTGAGAAGCCCTTTCACTGAAATTGAACTGATTGCGTAACTTTTTACCAGTACTACCCTAATAGAAAAATAAATATACATGTAAACAAACATTACCATATCCACAAACACAAAGGAAATAAACATCCATTGATAACTTTATAGTATTAGTGTCAGGATTATAACCAAAACCTCTTTTAGTAAGGCATTGTGACTTTAGTATAGTTAAACTACATGTACTGTATACATGTGTACATGTAGGTAAAAATTAAAAATAACAAAATAAGATGTTCAGTAAAAAAGAAAATAGGGGAGCTACAATTACTATTAATGGAATATAATCCTTAATATAATACATGCATAATCTATAACTGATTATAGCCACTTCAAATACTCGCCTAACTACATGTACCTTCCTGGAGCTTACGAAGGATGATGTTGATACATTGATGTATGGCTTTCCTAGAAGTTCTTCTATACATCCAAACAGGTTAAAAGCCTGTGCTGCTATCAAGCTTAACTACAGTGTGGGCATTGCCCTGGAACTTTCATACACTCGCCTTAGTGTCTTTCATCAACTAACGAATCATGAATTTACATTTATGGCTTTCTTAATGCCTCAGGTCTACAGCAAAAGATGTTAGCATCTTGAATCTTGTAAAATGCAAGAGTTATTAAGGTAACAAGCACTAAGAAGAGCTATTTTTATGATGCCCTACCCAGACAATTTTCTAAATCATGCATGCGAGATACTACATGTATTACCATCGTTACAGTGTCTACGAATATTGGAAGTTATAAACCAGTTTATAACTTCCAAAATATAACACATAGCAACAACATGGCAACAGCTTATACATTGTGTAAGTACACTTATGTACATGTATGATTATGTACATGTATATTAATATATTCAGGTACATGACACATGTATAATGTATAATGATTATGTTACCTCTTTCTTTTCCTTTTGACCTTCTCCCTTCTCTTCATCATCCTCATCCTCACTTTCCTCTTCTTCATTTTCTCCTGCTGAGTCTGTAATATGAATTACAAAAAATACATTTGTTTATCTGTGTAATTAACTACATGTAATTAACTACATGTAATTAACTACATGTAATAACTTAGAATTACATGTACATGTACATTGTATGATTATATTTATCATTAATTTTGTTATTTGGCACTTTCACTGGCTAAAATTAGTGTGGAAGTTTTTATAAAACTTTTATAGAGTATGCAAGCAGTGTATAATAATTATACTACATGTGTTCTGAATCAACATTAACATATATACCTCCTTGCTTGTCTAATTGTCTCTGAGCTTCATCAGAATCTTTGTGTAGAAGATTGCTGTATGGAGGAATAAGGTATGTTCTTTATTCATTAGCAATGAATTCAGAGTTATGGCCAAAGAGTGGAAGAGATGTGCTGCACTGCTCTATGTAATGCCATTTTCCTTTGATGTACATGTAGTTAAAGGAATGCTTTAATTTTGTGTCAACACCACTATGTTGAAGTGTGGCTAGTTAAAACACAGGAACTCATTGCATAAAATATTTTCAGAAAGTTCGATGTACATGTAACTATGGTAACCATAATCATTGTAAAGAATCAGGAAATTTTGCAAATGAAAAATCCACAAAATTCTGATAATTATAATAATAATAATTCTTATATATACATGTATAAAAAATAAATAAATAAATAAAATTATAATATATATGTACATGTAATACTAATATTTATTAATGTATTATGTATCCCATATACATATGCATGCGTAAAGTCCAACAAATATAAATTTTAATGTATGCAACCTATATGTATATGTACATGCACATGCATAAGTAGACTGTTTGTGATGCGTTTTTACAACTTGGAAATCACCTACATACACACACACATACACACAGACACACCCATACATAGAGACATATACACAGACAAACAGACACACACATACATACACACACATACATAGACACATACACAGACACACACATACATAGACACATACACAGACACACACCTGTCCAGGACAAAATGGATAGCTAATTGGTCAATAGCAGCTATGGGTTTGAAGATCTGTTCTTTATGGTTGAAACGAACAATGTTTGTTGGAGCATGTGGATTGTTGGCTGTCAAAACTCTTGTGAACTCTTCCTTCAATTCCTAATATAAAAACACAGAAATCTAACGTACATAATTATATACACATGTACATACGTATATTCATAATATAGAATTACAGTGTACATAATATGAACCGAGCTGTTGGCAAGTAATTAGCACTTAATATAGCAGGTAGCATGGTGTACCTTTTTATGATCCAAAGGACCATCTTTATGACTACTTTACAAGACGAGGAAATTACAGTACACGTCAAACATCACTATACAGTAACAGTAACTATATTAGTTCTACTGCCAGTATAGTGTTTTTGTGGAGTTGAATTGACAAGTATACCAATTACTGTTAAAACTACTGTTGAACTGCTGTAGTGCATAAATGAAACTACTGAGTAATTACTGTTCTGTATGGTGACTTTTTATTGACACATACTGTATAATTATTATCTTTATATTATGTACATTTTCAAAAAAAGAATAAAAGAAAATGTAAGGATTGCGAAACTAAAAAAATATACAAACTAGGTCGGGATGGTACCATATACCACAGGACGTTAACGTAGGACCAAAATTAATCTAAACAAATCACTTCCATATAACCCTATATACATGTACGTTACTATATAGTCAATGAAATTTGGTATCCAGGAAGTGGTATTATTAATCTTGTTGAACACCAAATTTCATTGACTTCCTGTACAAAATGGCGGAATGACGATCGATTGAAGGTAAGCGTTTGATCATAATAATTTTGTGGGAAAAGGTCCCATTTTGAAAATACGTAGGTCACATATAATTTTGACTATAATTATGTGTATAAAACTTTCAGAAGATAAAGAAAGAAAACTAGCAACTGATGTACTGGTTAAATTTTAGACAGAGAAATAATACTTTGTATGAACATGAATTTTATTACCTGTTCAGTCAGTTCTAGCTGGTCATCTGGTTTAACTACAGGAGGAGCAGTACCCCAATCTTCATGCCCCTCTTCGCCAATATCATCATCCTGAGGAAAGATTAAATGAATAACAATAATTATTTATACATGAAAATTCATGTGTCTAGCATGCTAGCAAAAAGCGCAAACAACCACACACACAATAAACAAACAAGCAGCCACAATGGGCTTCATTAAAATTAGAGCATCCACTATGGCTTAGAAACATAATTAGCCACAATGGCTTAGAAAAATAATTATCAGCCACCATGGCTTAGAAAATAAGCAGCCACAACGTAATTGTATACGTAACATAGACTGGCTTCACACGCTGGTTGGTTGGAGACTGATCACCACATTGCCACACATTGTCATACAGTACAAGTACATTTACATACAGCATTATACATGTTGGGTTTCATCCAGAATATGTTGTTAGGAAGGGGAAAGAATGGATAATGCAAGTCAAACTGCTCCTGGGGGCAGGGGTGTGGTCTGGGGGTTATGTAGTATACTGTAATAACTGAGATCAGGAGGGAGATACTGCCTTGAATTCTCCCTTAGATTTCAGAACAAATTTCTTTCAACATCCCAGCTACAAGCTAATACTCTTCTACTAGTTATGGTAAATATCTTGCAAGTTTTTAGCAATGCAATACATGGTTACAGTTAGCCAATTAAGTTATGAGCTAAAACTTGAGCTGTGTGCAGCAAGGGCAGAGTAGTATTTGAATATACAGTGCATTCCACATACCCTAGTTCCTCTTCTAGGACCCCTGGATGGTCCATGAAGCCTCCCCTTGGAATCAAGATGAGTACGACTGGCTAAAAATGACTGTGAAACTCGACGAACACTTGGATTTTGAAGTGATAACTGTGTACATGTATGTACGCATAAATAGAAAGTGTATATTCACATGTGTTTACATTCTATATGTATTCAATTTGATTCAACATGTACTCGTGAGAAATTAATTAATACATGGTAAATCATGTGGTGAACAATCTACATGTAGCACAGAGGAAACATCACATGTATAGCCACACAAAATAACAAGAAAAACATAACATAATGATTTAGAAAATAGCCACAATGGTTTAGAAAATTTAATAGCTCAAAATGTATTCCCAATTGCACTAACCGTTGTCGAGCCCATTTGGCCAATGCTTGAAAACTTATCAAAAACTCTATATACACATGTACATGTACACTGTATTTCAATCAAAAGAAACCATGCAACTACATGTATATGTATATACAGTACCTGACAAAAATAACTTACGTGTCACGCGTTACACGCGCAATTTGTACTGCGTGTTACAGGCAAGACCAATTTGCAAAATATTGCGTTTTCGTGGGAGGTACGCGTGCGGCACCTCCCACGATCACGCAATATAGAGTAGGTAGTCGTGCCCACGCATTGTTTTGCGCATGCGTGATTCACGAAAATGGCTGTAAGTTTGTTGCTAACGCTCCAAGAATCCTTTAGTGTTTTATGCAGGTAGATGACTACTGAAAGCAAAAACTGGAGTTTCAGAAGGTAATCAGAGAAGCATACACATGCTACCATGGTTGCATGACTTCCTGCAATAATACTGCGTGGGCCGCGTAAGTTATTTTTGTCAGGTACTGTATGTACTTGTACAAAAATCCAAAATCAAGGCCAAGGGTCTAATAAATCAGATGGAGCCCTGTTAACCATATTATAACTGATATAAAGTACAGTACACTTGTATGCTCATCTTGAACTTTAATAGATGTGTTATAAGTTACATGTACATGTGTACTTAACCCCATCCAATGGTTTCCATGGTAGCATGTGCTAATGTCACTATACTCTATACACATAATATAACAAAGAATATGAAATCAGATATATCACTGGTTCATACATGATAAGGATGCTGTACATGTTACTGACCTTAGATCGTTCTTGTAGCTTCTCTTCTCCTTTTCCTTTACCTTTTCCTTTCAACATAACTGCTACTTGCTGAGGGAAAAGAGCACAAAAGCTTGACATCATTAAAATGAGGGGAAAATGTATTCCAGTGTGACATGGATTACATTTCGTGTATATTGTATGACACAGAAAAATGTGTCACATTACATCATGAAATGACAGTATACATGTATCAGCTGTAATACAGTGTATTAGTATCTACTCTATGCACTATAAGATTATTATAGGATATCTCTGTGGTACATATAGAGTAAAATGGCTATTTGTATGGTAGATCATGTGAACGACACTGTAACCTAGCAACAGTTGCAGGAACATAAACAAACTGGACAAGTGAGGGCTTAAGGCAAATGATGAAGTATGCAGACTAAGAGTTGCTCTTAATTGCCAACAATTGTTGATGACAGTAATATTTTGATACCATTACTGTAGACTTGTTTGATTACATGAGGAGGAAAGGAAGAAAGGAAAGTTTGGTGACCTGCTTGTCCACGTACTAATCCTCTCCCTCACCTGGCTTTGCCATCCCTTCACATAGAGGAAGACCAGCATACTGAATCAGTTCTAATGATAGTTGCTGCATTTGTTAATTTACGTTATATATATAATTAATATTCCAGTAGAAGATCATTCACGTTCACCATGACCTCCAAAAAAAATGTTCGTAGCTTTAGTTTGAAATGAACAACAATCTTTTTACCTGCATCTTTTTCATATAATTATCCTTTTTGTTCCTTTTTTTTGCTTGTCACATTTCAATCCATTGCTTCATTATTGAGTTACAGTATAATCATGAATTAACCTTATGACATTAAACTATACACCATATTACATATAAAGTCAACACATCCTAATTTTGAGGTCATCATGAATGTGAATTGATTTATGCTGGCGTCCCACAGAGGCATCAATGTCAGATGATGCAACTGCACAGTAACTTTTGGTTTATCAGATTAAAGTAACTACTGTTTATAAAGCTGTGTTTATAGTTTATAGATGTACATGGTCGTGCAGGAGATCAGGTTTAGGCGGTAAACCAAATTATGGCTGACCAGAAATATTGCCCTTGATTCAACCCCGATTATAAATAAAATATTGTAATACATTCTACTACTATATTAAGTTAAATTACATGTTATATACAATAAAATAACGTACATACCTTTTTAGTGCTGTAAGAGAGTGTTTGCTAGCTCCTCGATCCTATAATCACCATGGCAACCTATACCGTAAATTTCTGCTACTATTCCGTTTACTAAGAGCACTCTCGTCAGTCTCGTGTACTAACTTACTACTAAGAGCAGTAGAATCTGATTATGGTTTCTCCACTTGTGTCTTGTGTGTGGCTACGTCAACAACTCTCTCAGGGATTAAAGAACCTCCGAATGATAGATGGTATGTATGCACACAAACATTGTAGTCCACCCTAAGTCAGACTTGGTGTCGATTTTTCCCACACTTGCTTAAACCATAGTTGTAATGAAGTGTGCAAGTAGCTCATTCAAGCCACCAATGTTTATAGTTTTCTGCAAATTTTTGCAAACGCACACACAATATGATTACCATACCCTTTCGCCCACACTTCACACTGAGGATAATACATTAGATTTATAAATTTTTATTTTTCTCACGATTGTGCCACATTATATATATAGTACATCCTCTATCATCGACTATGTGATAAGATATTAGTCAACTGCTATTAGCTGAATGATGTAAGAATGTATCACTATAGGATTGAGATGTGTTTATTATTAATCATTGCTGATGGCTGTCTACTATATGAAACCTGTTACAATAATTTTATTTTCCACTCTTGCTTTTAAAAAGTTCTTCCATACTTTCGTAACAGCTGCTTCAGTTATTTTTGCACCTGCTACAAACATGTATTTTCTTCCTGCTGGTCAATATTCTGCTAATACAATTGTTCCATTCTCATTAATTCACTGAGCCCTCCAGGAAGGACATAACTTCCTTTATCATATAAAATGCAGGCTGAAATAGTCCAATATAGACACTAAATATTTCTACTGTACAGAAAAGTTGATCTTTTTCTCTACACTACATCAGAATAGCTCTAAAGTCTGTTCACATTCACGATGACTTTAAAATTAAGACTTTATGTGTAATATAATCTATAGTTTAATGTCATAAGGTTAATACATGATTATATTGTAACTCAATAATGAAGCAATGAATTGAAATTTGACATACACAAAAAAGAACGAGAAGGATAATTATATGAAAATGGTGCAAATAAAAAGATTATTGGTTATTCCAAACTAAAGTTACAAACATATTTCTAAGGTCATGGTGAATGAATGACCTTTAGTTGCTGTTGAAATACCTCTGTATTAATGTAGGGTCATGGCATATGAAAAGCTCTGGTCGTAATGCAAAGGATGATTATAATAAACAAAGAATCAATGGAGCTGTATTTGTAGATATTGATGAATTATCAGATCATAATACTGATATACCGCACATGCTACCTTCAAAAGACCAATTTAGTGAACATATTGGAAAAGTTAGTCACATTGTTAGTGTTGTTTTAGTTTGACAAAAATGACTTGTTTTAGTTATAGGTATAGTATGCCTGGTTTCTTAAACTTTTAGTTTAGTTATAGTTTAATTAACTAAATAATATGAGGCTTACTAAAATGGTTTTAGTTTTAGTTAACTAACTAAAATTCCCTGTTTTTCATTTTAGTTAGTTATATATAGTTATTACAGTAGACTTTTAATAGTTATAGTTTAGTGAACTGAAAGTCAAAATGCCTTATTGTTGTAATAGTTATAGTTTAGTGAACTGAAATGCCTTATTAAAAGGGGTTTTAGTTTTAGTTAACTAAAACACCAAATATGTTGATTACAGATTACAAGATATGTAATTTATGAATGTAAATAGTTGCTAACAGCTGTATATTCACAATGCAGGATGAGGGATTAAACCCTGTCTCTGTTTTTTAACATCATAATCTTAATGTTATCTGATTACCAAAGGAAGAGCAATTATTAACTACACATTATTCTCATTCCCAGCAGTCCACGCTCTAAGTGAAAGCTAATCTGTCAATCTTTCTTGACATTCAGCAGCCAATCAGCAAACAGTATATTATTGCAGCAGTTGATACATAACGAATACTGATAACTATCATACAATTATAGATATATCACATGTATTTACTTGGTGCTTATTGCAGTAGCTTGTATGAGAATGCAAGTTGTGTTCATTCGCTATTTCCCCCATTAAGGGTGGTAGAGTGCATTAGTGGTACATGACATTTGGTCAATAATGTTCAATCAGTGTTATAAAACAGTGTTTTTGAGCATAAACGTTAAAACTAAAGGATGGGGGAGCAAGACTAAAGGGTGGGGGAGGAAGGCTAAAGGGTGGGGGAGCGTCATGATACCACCCTCTGGTTCATTCTTCATGTAATCTAGAGGCTTTAATTAGAGTATATATGGTACTATTCTTAGCAGTATATTGTTAGTGAGTGGGATTTCTATATTGTATATTATATTTAGTACAGTACCATATATCCTCTATTAATTCGTGTTACCTACATGTAGCTTACATGCAACACCAGCTGTAGTTCCATACCCAGTGTTCTGCCCAGGATATTTAGAGTGGTGGTTGGATTGTACATGTACATGTACAATGCATTCAGTCCTGTTTATCTTAATCTCAGTAGCCTATATATATGTACAATGTATCATTGTATGATTTATCTGATAGGTAGTTAACTCCTGATCAGTGTGGACAGAAAACTTTATACCATTAATTAACCAAATCCCCACAATGATTTACAACACATAACTTCCTTAACTACACGTACATGTACTAATATGTACATGTATTACACACACTAGATCTACTTGATGAGCTGTTATGCTCTTGTTTGTATTTGAACTGTCTATAGCATGAATGTATGAATGACTAGTTGCTATAGTAATATTGATTTGCTTTCATTCTCATACAGCTAGGTATAACAAACAATCATCATGTCATTGTATATGAACATAATGAAGAGTATGGGATGTTTTCATCTGCAAGGCTTTGGTGGATGTTCAAGGTGAGTAGCTACTGTACATGTACATATATGAAATACATGTATATGCCAATAAAAAGTCATCATACAGTACAGTAATTACTCAGTAGTTTCATTCCACACTATAGTACTTCAACAATAGTTTTAACAGTAATTGGTGTACTTGTCAATTCAACACTACAGTAGTGAGACAGTAATTACTATACTATACTGACAGTTGAACTAAGGTAATTACTGTTACTGTATGGTGACATTTTATTGACATGTGCTGTACAAAACATCCATTCTACCAAAATGAATGTATGGACCCCGAAACTGTTCTCATGACCATCATCAGAAAGATATTTATTTTAATTTCCTTAACTGTTTTTTTTTTTATGGAGCATTTTATAATCAAAGCTGTTTGGGTCAGTCAGCAGATACAATTTCCTGTCTATACTGTGATTCCATATCCTGAACATTGTTTTTTATAAGCTCATATGGTGCACCATTGGCTCAAAGAGCTTCTTATTTGGCACTGCACAGTTCTCTCTTTGGGCCAGTAACGCAGTTAATTATGATTATATTGTCAGTAACAACATTAACGCTTAGTTAATTGGCTCAAGATGTATTCCCAATGGCACACACACTAACCATTTTTGAGCCAATTTGGCCTAAGCTTCAAAAGTTATCAAAACCTCTGATCCTGAGATTCATTCTGGTGGTCACATCAAACCTAGCTGAGGGATAAGGGAGAGTGCCCTCTAGATCTATATGAAACCACAGTACATGTATATTGTCATGGGTGTGGAAACATTGAGCTGACTACTGGACATTTTGACATATTTTCACCACTGTATACAGTTCAATTTCAATTTATCGGACATTCACTAGATTTATCAGACAATGTCCTGCACGACTGGCTGTTTCCACACCACTGGATTATCAATAAATGTAGTCATAACTGAGGTGTAAAATATCTTTTGATGACCTGGTCTTGTGTGTAACCTCCATCTTAAGAGGAATGAGTTATAAAGGTTCTTTCCCTATTAAACATGCAAAGAAATTAGTAGACATTTTAATATCTTCACAAAGATAATTATTAGAAAACTAGTTGCTTATATGCACATACATGTACATGTACATATACATGTACATGTACAATTACATGTATACACTTTTATGTACTCCACGTCTCTGAATACAGTGTTCTGTAAAAATTTAACTCCAGTCCTAGTACACAGATTCTTCAAGCTTCTTCAAGATTGACTATATGTCATTAATTAAATTAAAAGTGGTGATCACATCCATTAAATTAAAATCGTTATCAATTGATTAACAAAGTTCCAGGGACCACACTGTGTTATAATCCATTAAAAATTAGTAGTTTGCTATTTGACAGATATGTTTAAATACTATGACTCTTACATAATTAGGATGTAATATGACTTCATATTTAATGTATAGTGTATAGTGTATAGTGTATAGTTTAACCTATAACTCATTAAATAAAGCAATGGATTGACGTGTACAAAAATAATAATAATATTATGAAAGTTTGTTGGTAAAAAGTTGTTGGTCATACCAAACTAAAGTTACAAACATTTTTCTGAGGTCAAGGTGAACGCTAATGACCTTATAGTTTATAGTATTGTACCTACATGTATATACCTGTATAGATACAATGTATAGTTGCCTATGCTTACATATAAGTAGTATAGGGCAGATACAAATACATGTACCTTACAGATCAAGGATTTATAGTACTAGATTGATACAAGTTGTTTTACAATCTTATTTTAATAGTTTGTGGGTTTTATTTTCCAACAGAAATGGCTAGGGTAGCATAGGTATAGGTACAGGTACAGGTACAGGTATAGGTAAAGGTATAGGTACAGATATAGGTATAGGTATAGGTATAGGTACAGGTAAAGGTATAGGTATAGGACTATAGGTATAGATATAGGTACAGGTACAGGTACAGGTTTAGGTACAGGTATACATGTAGGTACAGGTATAGGTATAGGTACAGGTACAGGTATAGGTTTAGGCATAGGTACAGGTACAGTTATAGGTATAGGTATAGGTATAGGTACAGCCTGTACCTATACCTATACCTATACCTATACCTGTACCTGTACCTGTACCTGTACCTGTACCGTACAGGTACAGGTGCAGGTACAGGTACAGGTACAGGTATAGGTATAGGTATAGGTATAAGTATGTTATATGTATAGGTATAGGACTATAGGTATAGATATACAGTGTAGGTACAGGTATAGGTACAGTTACAGGTATAGGTATAGGTATAGGTATAGGTATAATTACAGGTAAAGGTATAGGTATAGGACTATAGGTATAGATATACAGTATAGGTACAGGTACAGGTATAGGTATAGGTATAGGTATAGTTATAATGTATAGGTATAAATATAGGTATAAGTACAGGCAATTAGGCCTATAATGTTTAGTATCTGAAGTATAGCCAAAACCTGTTATATATAGGTACAATACTACTTTATTAATTCGTATCATTTCTCATGTCATATGTTTTTACATGTTCCTCAGGCATTCGGTCATTCTGATATATCAATTTTAGATGGAGGACTATCAAAATGGTTAGCAGAAGACTTTCCAGTGTCAACAGACGATCCCAATTCAATCACTCCTGTGAATTACAATGCAATACCTAGAGAGGACCTAGTTAAGAACATGAATGAAGTAATTGAGGCTTTAAGAAAGGGAGATATTCAGGTACATATACATATATACAATGTCAAAGTAACCTCCTGGATCTAATTACAAATGCTTTTTTATGCCTAGAAGTGCAGCTCTGATCTCAGGCAGTGGTATGCAGACTGTATTCTAGTGAATTACTGTCTCACTACTGTGGTGTTCAATTGTTGAGCAATCTTTCTTTTACACCATACACAATATATGACTAAGTCCCACACAATATTATACATGTACATGCAGCAATTAATGTACTGTATTTGCTTGAAGAAACGCCTAGGAGTTTATGGGCCCGGCATTAAAACAAGATGGGTGTTTTTTTGAGGTAGGCATTTGTTCTCTTAAACTATTTTGGAACTATTTGAAACTTTCCATACATCATTATCAATCTTATAACTAATAACTACCTACCATGTTTAAACCACTGTGTTTATGTACTACCATGAATGCGAACTGAGGACATACAGAGCCTACAGACTAAACAAAGGAGATGACGCCCAACGCCCAACTTTCTAAAAAGTGACTGCTTATCTTGACTTACCTGCTTGGAATAACTAGCTATTAATTACACTGTAGCTCTCCTTTTGTACTAAACTGAGTAAACCCAAACTATGAAACGAAACGATCTCTGCAACACGTGTTTACACATGCCACGCCCAGGCATTTAATTAAAGTCAGCCGTTTATTATTGTTTATTATCGTTAAACAAGGCAGACGCTTATTCAGGTGAGGCATTTCTTTAAGCATATACGAAGCATATAGCAGTGTTTCCAAATGGTGGTACATGTACCTTGGTGCTCCCTGCCCTCTTTTACACCTTTGTTGAACAAATATCAGGTACCACTGATGCACCTTAATATTTATTTATCTGAGGTAAACACTGCATACAGTATATGTCAATAAAATGTCACCATACAGTAACAGTAATTACCTTAATTCTACTGTCAGTATAGTATAGTAATTACTGTCTCACTACTGTGGTGTTTGATTGACAAGTACACAGTTTGCTGTCAAAACTACTGTTGAACTACTGCAGTGTGGAAATGAAACTACTGAGTAATTAATGTACTGTATGGTGACTTTTTATTGTCAGGTACTGTAGTTCTACTTTCAGTACAGAACATCTATAGTTACATGTACTTTCTCAATACTGTGGTGTTCAAGTACACCAATTACTATTAAAATAAAACTACTGTTGATTGTGTTGAACTACTGTAGTGTTGAAATGAAACTACTGAGTAGTCCTGTACTGTATAGTGACTTTTATTGACATATACTGTATAGTATATATGTGTATATTGTAGTATGTACAGATCAATCTAAACATGAAATGACTAATGTTTAAATTAACCTTACATGTACATATGAATATATCTACTCAATCAGGTATGTAGATTGTAGAGATATTTATAGTAGATTAATTGTGGAAAGCAATCATAGGAATGGCTCTAGCAACTGCACCTAATACATGTAGCATTGCAGTCATTATAGAAATCACATGCACCTTTTAAATATAAGAGAGTGGATAAAACAAATTATAAAAGGCTGTTCGGTTTCAGATATGTGAGACTCTAATGATTGTCTGCCATCATTAATATTTTCTCACAGTGAGAGTTAGCAATGATTAATGATGGCAGACAATCATTAGGTCATTTTTCTTCATATCTAGAATAATCCCTCACTATAGTGTCACATGACTCTTCCAAACCATATCTATTTTGTGGATGACTTGTCTCTATTTTTTCCAGGTAGTGGATGCTCGTAGTGATAAACGTTACCATGGTACTGCACCTGAACCTCGCCCTGACCTCCCAAGTGGGCACATGAAGGGAAGTCTTAATCTACCTTTTTATAAGCTTTTCAATCCTGAAACAAAGACATTAGCAAGCAAGCAAGTAATACAAGAAGGTATTATTATTATAGACACATGCTCCTGATTGACTACTGGACATGTAATTGTTTTAAAATCCAATATACATATACATTGTACATAATTATACTATTTTTATTATTATTATATGGACACTGGATGAGTGGGGAGAGTTGGCTAGCTATCAAAGATCCCATTCCTTGTTCTCAAAGACTGGCCATTTAGTGTCCCCCCTTTTTTGCTTCAAATTTTCTAAGCCATTGTGGCTGATTGTTATTTTTCTAAGCCAGGGTCACTTTATTAAAGTGTGGCGGCTCCATCATAGTATGTAAACTTAATAAAGTCAGGTAATGTATGAAATCAAGTGAATACTCCCTTATGTTATTACTGATTATATTGAGTACATGTACGTGTACATGTACACATACATGTATTGGTTACAAACCTAATACAAAGACTATTTGCAAGCAAAAAGCACATGTAGGTACATGTACATGTACCAGCACATGTACATGTGCTTAGCATGCTAGTAAAAAAACAAACACAACAAACAAGCAGCCACAATGGGTTAGAAAATTCACAAAACACAGCCACAAAGGTCTTAGAAAATACTAAAGCAGCCATAGTCAACTGTACTTCTAAGTAGTACTATATACTTTGTACTGTAATCATAGTAATATATGTGAATTTCCTGTACATTTGCATAGTGTAATACTGTGTAGTACATTTGAAGTACAGTGTACTTCACTCACAATGTACACTGTAGTCAATGGAAGTACAGTGATACTTATTAATGTCAGATACTGTACATGTACATATACATGTACATGTGTACATGTAGCTATTCATATAATGCAGCTGCTATCCCATATCACATTGTGATAAATTAGTGTGCAGCATCTTCTCATCCAACACATAATCTCCTTTGTTTGTCAGCTGCTTGTTTGGTTGTCCACAAATATCGTCATACTTATCCTCCCAATCTTCATGCCTCCCTATTGAACAAGAGCAGTTCAACATTTCTCCTCTTACAATGTTTGTGTTTGTTAAACACTGTTAGCTACTTGTAGTCCAAAGATGATGCCTATGCCTCCCTATTGAACAAGAGCAGTTCAATGTGATTTTGTGTTTCTCTCCTTACAATGTTTGTGTGTGTTAACCACTGTTAGCTACTTGTAGTCCACAGATGATGCCTATGCCTCCCTATTGAACAAGAGCAGTTCAATGTGATTTTGTGTTTCTCTCCTTACAGTGTTTGTGTGTGTTAACCACTGTTAGCTACTTGTAGTCCATAGATGATTGCCTATGCCTCCCTATTGAACAAGAGCAGTTCAATGTGTTTTTGTGTTTCTCCTCTTACAATGTTTGTGTGTGTTAAACACTGTTAGCTACTTGTAAAAATGTGAATTTGAAAGACTTTGAGGGGGCGACATACAAAGTTATTGTATTGTGCTTATTGGCAAACAAATTCCAAAACCATAGCGAGGGGGTGAATGCAAAGCCCCACCCCTAAATGAAACCCTGGTCACTCTTATGTCATGTTATTATATATAGTTAATATTTATGTCTATATATACATGTACATGTACATTTGCTGTTAATAAAACCTCTGAAATAGTAATTTATGATTATTGTTTAATGAAATGAAATTATTTTGTAATCCCTTTCATTCATGCATCTACAGTTGTTTACTAGCATTAGCATACATCATGTACATGTACATGTTGGCTAGCCATCAAAGATATTTAACCCACCATTCCCGGTTCTCAAGACTGGGCATTCAGTGTTCCATTTTTACTTCGAATTTTCTAAGCCATTGTGGCTGCTTATTTCTAATTAAGCCATTGTCGCTGCTTATTTCTAAGCCATTGTGGCTGCTTACTTTCTAAGCCATTGTCGCTGCTTATTTCTAAGCCATTGTGGCTGCTTACTTTCTAAGCCATTGTAGCTACTCATTTTCCAAGCCATTGTGGTTGCTGATTACTAAGCCATTTTGGGGCTGCTTATTTCTAAGCCATTGTGGCTGCTTATTTCTAATTAAGCCATTGTCGCTGTTTATTTCTAAGCCATTGTGGCTGCTTATTTCTAATTAAGCCATTGTCGCTGCTTATTTCTAAGCCATTGTCGCTGCTTACTTTCTAAGCCATTGTGGCTGCTTATTTTCTAAGCCATTGTGGCTGCTTATTTTCTAAGCCATGGTGGCTGATTGTAGGCTAAGCCATTGTGGCTAAGCTATTGTGGCTACGCCATTGTGGTGGCTGATTGTTATTGTTATTTTTCTAAGTCAAAGTGGCTGCTTTAGTACATGTATTTTCTAAGCCCTTTGTGGCTGTGTTTAATGAATTTTATAAGCCATTGTGGCTGCTTGTTTGTTTGTTGTGTTTATTTGTTAATCGCTTCTACACCTATTGCTAGCATGCTAGGCACATGAATGTTCATGTATTGGTTTTGTTATGTTATATTATTATGTACAGAGTTTTCACATGCTGGAGTGGATCTTAACAAACCAATTATAGCCACATGTGGTAGTGGTGTAACTGCATGTTGGATTGCATTTGCTGCATCCTTACTTGGAAAGGATATACCTGTTTATGATGTGAGTGTAATAATTACATTTTCCATTGCCTCTGGTGTCTTTCTTTCTTTCTTTCTTTCTTTCTACATCATCATGCATAATATTATTAGTTGTTATTCAATAGGTGTTCCAAATTAATATAGTTTGGTTGTTGTCCCGCTAGTACTCAAACTTCAAACACAAATTTCACTTCATTAGCAAACTTGCATGTACAAATAGTACAATGTATGTAGGCTTGATTCTCTGGCCTTCTTAGAAGCTCCCTGTAGCTAAGAAAGGTTCTTTATGAAAAGTTTAAGTTACATGTACCGAGTTACTCGTACATGTACCACATGAAACTTTTACTGTATTAGTAAACTATGCAGTTGCAGTGTTGTACAAAGAGAAACAGAATTGAAGTGGAATTGTAGCATTCCACATACTACAACAATTCAATTACACACTCAGTTGAATAAAAGGGGCAGTTACAGAATTCCACCCCTAAAATTCCATATTTTATATTCTAATACATAGTGTCACTTATAACCGAAAAAAGTATCACTTTGTGGTGTCCAGCATTCAGTAATCATGGCTGACTTCATCATGCCTGAAACACAACAGCCTATTATAGTTATTATTTTGACTATCTATCTTTTAAATGATAATGGAAATATATTTCAGGTATAGTAGGTAGCAATTAGTTCCAATTTCTATGTAAGCTACAAGAAGCTTTCTTTCTTCCTTACTGCTGTCTGTAGAGCTTTCTGTTATGCACCATGCACACACTCACCCGGAATGATGTAACTTACATATACAACGCATACTTGCACAAGTGTCACAAGAATATAAAAGTTCAAACCCGTAGGGAAGCAATCATATTATGGCCCCACGATGGGCTATAAAAATAATGGCCAATACAAGCTTATCTGATTATCAGTGCACCAATTAGTACACATAACATTGTACTTATGCTATCTTCTTATCTTCTTTTATGTAGGGATCTTGGACAGAGTATGCTCAGAAAGGACCACAAGATACATTACATTTAGGACAGTTATAATTCATTAATCATGATCAATTATACCATTGAATTCGAAGTGAAAACAATGTGTTTTAAAAATTAAGACAAAACATGTATTTTTTTAAACATAGCACTTTTGGGAGAATGGTTTGGGAGAATGGATTGACATAGTTATAATTATAGCATAATTATATATAATAATGTAAGATGTCGTAGTTTGGGAAAGTTATGTAATGATCACTTGGATCCTTCTTCTGAACTGGAATCATCTGGTCCCCAGTCCTTCAAAACACAAGTACGTAATAGTGCCTCTATCACTTCATATGGGTCACAGTTAGCAGATGGGCGTCTATCTTCCAAATAACCTTTACCATCTTTGTTCACCTGACGTGGTATACGAACACTTGCTCCACGGTGAGCCACACCACTAGAAAATTCATATATAGTTGCGGTTTCATGATGACCTGTTAACCGACGCATGTTATCTTCGCCCCCTTTAGGGTCGTAGTGCTTAATATGGATGTGATGCTGTTTGCTTAGTTCTTCAATGGCTCTATGAATTTCTTTAATACCTCCCTCAGATCTCATTTCGACCGTACTGAAATTACAATGAGCTCCAGCCCCATTCCAGTCACCTGGAACTGGTTTGGGGTCCAATGATATCTTGACTTTGAAATCTTCAGCTATACGATGCAGAATGTATCGTGATATCCATAGCTGATCACCAATTTCAATCCCTTCGCAAGGGCCAATCTGATACTCGAATTGAGATGGCATAACTTCTACGTTAGTACCAGATATTTTTATTCCGGCATACAGACACGCCTTGTAATGAGCATCCATAATGACTCGTCCAAAAATTTTGTCGGCACCAACAGCACAATAATAAGGTCCTTGTGGTCCAGGGTATCCACCTTTTGGCCAACCCAAAGGATGGCCAGCAAGATCATAAATTGTGTACTCTTGCTCAATTCCAAACCATGGCTTTGAAGACTTTGTTCGATCCATTACACTTAGGCTAGAATGACGTTTATTTGATTCTGTTGGTTCACCTGATGGCCCATATGTCTCGCACATAACAAGTATATTGTCTCCAGGCATGAAAGGATCTCTGTACATAGCCACTGGTTTTAAATATATGTCACTATCCCTTCCAGTGCTCTGGCCAGTACTGGAACCGTCGAAATTCCAGACAGGTAATTCTTCCACACTTTTAGGGAACTCGTAAACTGTTTTCGTTTTGCCTCTCAGCCCTTCGCCGGATCCATCAATCCAAACATATGTAGCTAAACAGACAGATGATGGTTGAGGTAAGTTTATGTATCGTTCAAATACAGCAGAGAAATCTGAACACAATGACATGGCGGGCCACAAGGATAAACAGAAAATGAATCTGATTGAAGTGTTCACCACGTGCAGGGCAGCTGTTAAAAGTCTTCGCTGTATTAATTTTCAATGTCATTAGGTTAATTAATACATGATAATACTGTAACTCAATAATGAAGCTGATAGATTGGAATTTAACATACACAAAAAAGAACGAAGAGGATAATTATACGAAAACAATGCAGGTAAAAAAATTGCTGGTCATTCCAAACTAAAGTTATGAACGTTTTCCTTAGGTCAATGTCCTATAGATTACTAACAATATACAATAATTGTCGACCACGTGTAGAGGAGAGCTTGATGGAATCCCTATTTGGGTCTGACGGGACATGGTGATGAAATCGTTCTCGCTGATGCCAACTTCCAATCTGCTTCGATTTGCAGGTATGATTATGCCAAATCATAATGATTTCACGACAGTACATATTATATAATATATATACATCAGGACAGACAGTGGAGCACTCTACTCTATTATCTATAATCAGACCCTAAAATTTCACTTACTTGCGGATGTTTATCAGTCACTGTATGACAGTGTCTAGTCCCCATATTGTTAGTCTTGCGAGCCAGTACCTTTACTCCAAAGGGGCCCCAGGGCCAGGTTACACACATAAACATGCACATACAGTGTACATGGTTGTAATCATACAATCATGTCACAATTTTGTAGGTATAATTCTGATTGCATGTACCACACAGCATTTGCCCACTTCCCTTGAAAACTTTCTGCCTACCCCCCAACTACTAAGTCAAAATTTAAGGACTTGAATGTCTAACATGCGAGCTAATAGGATTTGGATTTTTACCTTCCTCATTGGACCATCAGGGCCTTGTCACAACAATGAGCTTCCTCACAGATAGTGTCTGACTATAGATGTGTTATCAGGAGGGACAGGCAATTCAACAAAATTCCTTTTGTTATTTCAACTGTAAGTCACATCCATAAAGATATTAATGCACAAGTTTTTTGGCAAATCGAACAGTTGTTTAGCAGTTGGAAGCATGAAAGAAAATGTCAAAAAACCCTGTGATATGAGATATTCTGCACTTGAACAATATTTTCAGAAACCTCTTAATTGTTATTCCTGAAACTTATACAAAGTTTCAGAACCATGCAGCAATAATTCTAGATTATCGACATTTAGATCTGTGAATTCATAAGAGGTCTATCTTGAAAACTATGTGTAATGTGATCGTAGGTTTTTCTCATTTTTATTGCAGACATGGAGTGAGCACAAATGTGCTTGTGCTTAAAAGTGCTCTAAGCACATTTTTTGCAGTGCTTGAAGGTACTCTTGATCGTTTTTCTGATAAAGTGCTTGTGCTTATGTTTGAGTACCTTTTATTAACAGTGCTTGTGAAAGACAATTAAGTGGCAGTTTTAGACATTACCTTTTGCATGTTGACTTTTTTAGTAGGTGTTCTGAATGATGCTGAAATACAGTTTATATAATAAATGTTATTGTATAAACTGTTATGTTTAATAATGTTTTGACTTAATCGTTAATTAGAGGACTGATGTCACATACACTGTATATGTGACATTTGACCCCTATACAGTTGGGAGTGCATTACTCCAAATGTTTGTAATCGGAGTCAGGGATAGGCCCATGAAAATGACTTTAAAAAGTTGATGGTTTTTCGGCTGCCCTTTGCCCTAAATATAGAGGGGTGAATTTTAAAGGGGTCTCTTCCTGTTAATGGGAGTTGGAAGGGGGTGCAGCCACCTCGCCACCCATGCAATTTGGGGATACAGTGACCCCATCCACACAATCTGGCGAGTAGCTGAGACATTTCTCTTGCTGTAAAACCTGATATTGTCAGCGTACCTGGTGCCAACATGCAGTGGGGTCGTTTTATTTGCCACAGTTGTAGTCAATTAAAGGAGGGAACAAACTGCATCTGAATAGTCCTATGAAGCACTTGGGAACTTTCGAGTCCCGGTAAGCAAGTTGCAGAAGTAGTACTCCATGTCAGAAAAGGAGCCAAGTTTGGGGTACAGAAAGGGAATGGTGGCCAAGATATCTGCTGCAGATACGCCAGTGTTGGAGATGGGAAGAATTTTGAAAAACAAGCTCAGTCCTCTAAGGGTTAAAATAATTAATATTCAAAAAATTGTAACCTTAATTAATATTCGAATCTCCTTCCTTTTGTAATGACTTAGTGTGATTTTGAATCACTGTATTGAAGCTATGAGCCAAAAAATGAAATTGATATCACATGTTCTCAGTGATACTTCATGTCAATGACTTAATGGTTATTTTATAAACTTATAATGATTTATTAATTATTGTTGTGATATTATCTGCATGTGATGTGACTCAGGAGTATCTCCATATCATATTCTTCACTACAGCTATGCTGATGGATCTTGTACCTGGAGACAAAGCAAAAAACCTTAAAACTCCAATATGGGATGTATACAAGAAAATATTAAATGAAGTCAGTTCACTTCAAATGTATATTCTTACTTGTAGTCTATGGTAAAATGTTTTTGCAGATTTTGTTATTAAACATTTCTGAAGATGAACCTTGTATCTATCTCATATCAGATGCTAGTACATTAGGCTTATGTGATTACATGCAGGAAGAGCATTGTTTTAATCATGTGATGAATTGTATACAAGAATAATCACATAAAGTATGTATAGTGTTAGCAACTATATATACTGCAATATAATAATATACATAAAACATGATTGGTAATTTTGTCATTCATGTTGTGAATGATTAATACTCAGTATTGTGTAACATATTTGTTAATCTGGCTAACTAATGTTTCTAAGTTCTTGTTCTGTCTTACAAGCTACAGATAAACAACACAATATCAAGTGTTATAGAGTAGATGTTTGTTGAATGATAAAGAATCAAAACTTTAAGAGCTATTTTGTTACAAACCGTGAAGTTTAATAAATTATTGAGTGAAGGGGTTCATTCTAATGAGAAATGATGCTACAGCTGAAGAGTAATGTATACCATAGTAGTAATGAGATGGTACATCATCTATGGACAAAGAAAAGGTGTGAATAAGTAAAAGATCAATAGAGTGCAGTTATTATAAAATTTAGAGCCTGTTTGGTCATCCTTATGATTGATTTCTCATGGGTATATTTATATTCTAATGTTATATACATGTTGTACATTATATATGCATGTAGTTATACTTAAGGTACATGTAGTTACGTCATTTCATAATTGACCAAGCATTATTTGATGGGCATGGTACAGTGATGGTCATCACAAAGCAATTAAGGGGATATACTGTTTTTCTGTAATTATTTTGTTTAAATAATACAGTGGAACCTCTCCTAAAGACCACTTGTATAACAAGACCACCTCGATCTTTACTAAGGCCACCTCTTCTCGTCCTTTATAATTATTACAAATATTATATTGGAACTCTATCTGTTAAGACCAAACATTTGATAGTGTCTTTTGCATACAGTATGTCAATAAAATGTCACCACACAGTACAGTAATTACTCAGTAGTTTCATTTCCAAACTACAGTAGTTCAACAGTAGTTTTGACAGTAATTGGTATACTTGTCAATTCAAACACCACAATAGTGAGACAGTTTCACTATACTATACTGACAGTAGAACTAAGGTAATTACTGTTACTGTATGGTGACTTTTTATTCATGTACAATGTGTATTAGAGAGGTTTCACTATATTATTGTATTTATGTCATACATGTACTGTAGCTGGAGTCTGCTATTTTTCAGTATTATATATTTTTTATAGCCACGAGGTTTAATGTATATATATATATATATATATATATGTTTGTTTCACTTGCGCGACTATACGTTGTATACGTAGTTAGTCAGTTCATCAAAGATCTGTGTATTTAGACTGCAGTCAGGCTTACACTTACTTCTTCAGGCCCCAGGAGTACACAGAAAGGTAGAGACACTAGTGCCATCAGCAATGCTTAATACATAGTCATCACAAAGCAAATATAGGGATGTTTTTTTCTCTATATGCACTTGTTAGTGTTATACCCTTACCTTCCTGTTAGTTATAACATGATACATGTATATAGAGAAAAAAGTATCCCTATGATTTCTTTGTGGTGTCCACCATTTAGTAATCATGGCTGACTTTATCATGCCTGAAACACAACAGCCTATTATAGTTACTATTTTTATCATCTACTCTCCTTACCTTTTAAAGGACCTTGTAAAACTTTAGGAATATATTTCAGGTAGAATAGCTAGCTATTACTTCCAGTTTCTACATAAGCTACAAGCAGTTTTCATTCTTTCTGAGCTCAAAGAAGTGACACAACAGTACAAATATAATTATATGATATACATGTATATACATGTATATAGTTTGAACCTGTGGGAAAGCACATAGGGATGGCCCTACAGGCCATAAAAAACACCATGTATATCCCTGAAATTCTCCATTTACACAATCATAATTAATAGTCTTGTGAAGTAGTGTTACATGCATGATGAAATAATCAGTTTGTTATTTGTAAGAACATTGGCTGGAATATGAAGTGATTTGCCCACTTATTTACTCATTACATTGTCAAAAGTGCTTGTATCTTTCAATGAACTTTTCTAATCTCTTTGGAGTTTGAGCACACATAGGTAGACATAAATTACAAAATGTTTTAGCATCTGAGAGGTCTAGAGTATATTTATAGGAAGCAAGACAGTACATTCATGATTGAAATGCATGTGTAGCAGACGTGGGGCATGTATATTTTGTACATGTACATGTACCTGTACATAGTGAACATTTTCTGAGTATTCAAATTTACATTGTACATGATGGACTAGTACATGTACCTGTACATAGTGAACAGTTTCTGAGTACTTAAATGTATATTGTACTTGATGGACTAGTACATGTACCTGTACATAGTGAACAGTTTTTGAGTACTTAAATGTATATTGTACTTGATGGACTAGTACATGTACCTGTACATAGTGAACAGTTTCTGAGTACTTAAATGTATATTGTACTTGATGGACTAGTACATGTACCTGTACATAGTGAACAGTTTCTAAGTACTTAAATGTATATTGTACTTGATGGACTAGTACTTGATGGACTAGTACATCCACTTATATTTGTACTTCAGTGGCACTTAATATTCATGAGCGACAACTTTTGATAGCTACATATATGAAACTTGTTCTACTCTTATAATGTACCTTAGTCTACACAGCAACAGTCTCTTTTTAAAATACAACTTCTAGTATTTCTGAAACAAGTATGTAAAATGTACTGTGACTTGAAAAAAAAAACAGTTGTAAAAGAAAAATCGGACTGTTACCAAACACTTCAGTCTTTCACCTACTAGTTTTCAAAATTTCAGAGCTATAGTATATGTGAATAATTAGAACAAGTTACCTAAAAGTACACTATGACCACTAATCAGAAATGTATAGCGAATAATGAATATGCTAATTATGCAAGCACCACCTTACATGTTACATAATTGTATGCAAAATTTCGAGACCAGTATAATTAGGTTATACACATGTACATGTACATCACAGTACATGTACATCACAGTACATGTACATCACAGTACATGTACATCGCTTTGGCTTATTAAATTTGCTTTTATTTCACTGATCATTATTTATAGGTCAATTCTGAACTATGTACATGAGCATGCTGCCAGCTGAGCTGCCTTGGTAGCTCAGTTGGTAGAGCATCTGTCCGGAGTACAGAGTGTCGTGGGTTCGAATCCCAGCTGAGGCAACTCTCATTTTCATTTTCCATTGCCTCAGGTGTCTTTCTTTCTTTCTTTCTTTCTTTCTTTCTTTCTTTCTTTCTTTCTACATCTCCGATAACATCATGCATGTACTTTAAGTTATAAATCTTGTAATCGAATTAGTCCTTAAGTAACAATATTGTATACTTACTTCTTGTCTGATTTGTAGTGTATGAGTAGAGTGTATTACGGTACAAGAACAAACATGTGGTAACTCAACACTAGGGTAGTTTGTTTTGAAGGATTACAATCCTCTTTTATGGTACAAGTACCCTCATAAAAAATTTTTTTAACTAAAAATAATAATATTGGCTAACTAAAAGTGCCACATAACTATTAACTATTAATACATTGTACTTATGTTATCTTCTTTTATGTAGGGATCTTGGACAGAGTGTGCTCAGAAAGGACCACTAAATGCATTTAGGACAGTTATAATTCACTAGTCACGATTAATAATACCATTGAAAATGTGTTTTTAAAGTTTCCTTGAAAATTAAGACAAAACATGTATTTCTAATTTTTTTTAAAACTTTAAACATGGCACTCTGGGAAAATAAATCGTCATTATTATAGTTTTTAGGAAAGTTACATAACATTCACTTAGATCATACCAGAAGAAAACAGTGTTGAATAGAGCATACCGGTAGTTGTTACACCCACACATTATTTGAAGCCTCATGAGAGTGCTATAACCAACACAATTGCACCCTAATTGCCCTTGAAGCACTCGAAAATACTTGGGCTATGCCCACATATTTCCTCGTGTCCTCGGGCAATAGGATGCAATAGTGTTGGTTAGAGAACTCTCACGGGGTTCTAACTATTACTTAGATACTTCTTCTGAACTGGAATCATCTGGTCCCCAGTCCTTCAAAACACAAGTACGTAATAGTGCCTTTGTCACTTCATATGGGTCACAGTTAGCAGATGGGCGTCTATCTTCCAAATAACCTTTACCATCTTTGTTCACTTGACGTGGTATACGAATACTTGCTCCACGGTGAGCCACACCACTGGAGAATTCATATATAGGTGCAGTTTCATGATGACCTGTTAAACGACGCATGTTATCTTCGCCCCCTTTAGGGTCGTAGTGCTTAATATGGATGTGATGCTGTTTGCTTAGTTCTTCAATGGCTCTGTGAATTTTTTTAATACCTCCCTCAGATCTCATTTCAACCGTACTGAAATTACAATGAGCTCCAGCTCCACTCCAGTCACCTGGAACTGGTTTGGGGTCCAGTGATATCTTGACTTTGAAATCTTCAGCTATACGATGCAGAATGTATCGTGACATCCATAACTGATCACTAATATCAATTCCTTCACAGGGACCAACCTGATATTCGAATAGAGATGGCATAACTTCTGCATTAGTACCAGATATTTTTATTCCGGCATACAGACACGCCTTGTAATGAGCATCCATAATGACTCGTCCAAAAATTTTGTCGGCACCAACAGCACAATAATAAGGTCCTTGTGGTCCAGGGTATCCACCTTTTGGCCAACCCAAAGGATGGCCAGCAAGATCATAAATTGTGTACTCTTGCTCAATTCCAAACCATGGCTTTGAAGACTTTGTTAGATCCATTACACTTAGGCTAGAATGACGTTTATTTGATTCTGTTGGTTCACCTGATGGCCCATATGTCTCGCACATAACGAGTATATTGTCTCCAGGCATGAAAGGATCTCTGTACATAGCCACTGGTTTTAAATATATGTCACTATCCCTTCCAGTGCTCTGGCCAGTACTGGAACCGTCGAAATTCCAGACAGGTAATTCTTCCAGACTTTTAGGGAACTCGTAAACTGTTTTCGTTTTGCCTCTCAGCCCTTCGCCTGATCCATCAATCCAAACATATGTAGCTAAACAGACAGATGATGGTTGAGGTAAGTTTATGTATCGTTCAAATACAGCAGAGAAATCTGAACACAATGACATGGCGGTCTACGGAGATAAAGAGAAAAACTCAGAAAATAATTCGTACCGGGAAAAACATACATGTACATAAATTATAATTATATTATAGCGTGTGATAATAGAATAATGAAGCGATAGATTGAATTTAACATACACGAAAAACAACGAAGAGTATAATTACAATGCTAAAGTTTGTTATTTTGGATGTCTTTACTTGAACTTGGACCACACCAACTATCATCATATTTGGATGAATTTATGTGGCGTGAGAGATATGGGCCTAAAAAATATCAGGCATTTCATGCTGTAATAACTGACATAGCTGCACAGTATCCATTACCTTAGCAAATAAAAATAGACATAGCTCACACATAATCAAATATCATATATATATATATATATATATTATTTTATTTATTATATACATATATCTATAATTATATATAATTATTATGCATAGGCCTACAGCTCATTATATTCATAATATATATATATATGTATATTATATAATTATATAGGCCTAATATTATATCATAATATTTCTAGTAAGTACTTTGAATTGAGTATTGAGTCATCTCATCATTTCCTCATAAGCAGTAACTACATACAACCTCTTACGACACGCCTACATAACACGTGACTGAGGAAGTCACGCCTACTTACTTACGCATATCATTATCGAGGTGCCGTGTATCCGAGTTGATCCAAACTTTAGCATTGTAATTATACTCTTCGTTGTTTTTCGTGTATGTTAAATTCAATCTATCGCTTCATTATTCTATTATCACACGCTATAATATAATTATAATTTATGTACATGTATGTTTTTCCCGGTACGAATTATTTTCTGAGTTTTTCTCTTTATCTCCGTAGACCGCCATGTCATTGTGTTCAGATTTCGTTATTTTTCTGAGGTCAGTGACCGTGGATTACTAACATAATTGTAGACCACGTGCTGAGCTCGAAGTGGAACATGGTAGTTTTACGTGGAATCCCTAGAATTGTTTCACCCCAGTTACTTAGTATTTTGGGTCGGATGGGACATGGTGATGAAATAGTTCTCGCTGATGCCAACTTCCCTTCTGCTTCGATTTGCAGGTATATAATTATATATATATATATATATATAAATGTTTAATTTTAAAATATGCCAAATCATAATAACGAGGGTCCTATATTCAGTATATAGGACCTATTAGCATACTATATACGTATGATGGTGACATCTCCTATGGGGTGCCGTTTGTGTCAAAATTTGATAACAATCGATATTTAGGAAAACCATCGATATTTATCAGAACAATCGATATTTAGTAAATATCGACGATGCTTAGTATAGTATATATCGACGATCCTGTGGGGGTCTGGGGGTGGTGCGAAGCCCCCCCAGTTTAGGCTCTGGGATTGTTTGGGTTATCATCCATGTTGTTTGAGTTGGTAAAGGAATATACAACATGGATGATAACCCTAACGATCCCAGGGCCTAAACTGGGGGGCAGAGCCCCCCAGACCCCCCAATTTGTCAGGATCGTCGATATATACTAAGCATTGTCGATATTTACTAAATATCGATTGTTATCGAATTTTGACACAAACGGCACCCCATAATCTCCTTCATAGTGTGCACAGAGTGGTCAGACAGGTCTATATTAAAACCTCCTTTTAGGTCTATATATGTATATTATATAGTACACTTACAGTTCTTATATACAAAATATAGACCCGAGGTTTAGTGTCTGAGGATGTGATATAGCCCGAGCTTGCGAGGGCTATATCACATCCAAGGACACTAAACCAAGGGTTTATATTGTGGTATATAAGAACTGTAAGTGTACTATATACAATATATAGTATGCTGGTGGATTAAAGATTCACAGGTCTATATACAAAATATAAGTCCTAACCACATCAAACGGTTGCCATGGTAGCATACTATATGTACAATATATAGACCTCACCACATCAAAGGGATGATGTCATCATCATACTATACATAATTATATATGTATATATATATTTATATATAATTATTTTATATATATAATCTTATTGCCGAGCACCTTAGTACGAGGCAACTAATCTGGGTGTGTAGTGAAATCTCCACCTTAGTTTGTATATATATTATATATATGTATATGTGGTTCTGTCACGCTTAGGAATGCAAAGATTAAACGTTTGACCACAGGCACGTTAATTCGTAGACCGTGTGTACTGTTGATGGCATACTGCTCTAATGTAGAGACGAGTGAGGAACCATCAAGTGAGAGACCTACAGCATGCCTTCGACGCCTAGCTACACTGAGAAAAAGGAAGCAAAGAGCTCAAGCTACAGAAGAGCCCAAAACAGAGGAGAAATTAAGAAGTAGAGAACAGAAACAGCAAGATCTAGATGAGAGTGAACGAGAGGCAAGACAATGCCATGTATGTTAGCATCATCGCAAGGATCACAAGATGACAAATCACTAAATTCTCTTTTCTTTTCTGCCGTTATAAGTGTCAAAGACAAATAATTATACCATTGTGTGACTAAAACCACACCTTTCTAGATATTAATTGACTACAGTTTAATGCGAGCGAGGCAGTCCTGCGCATATGTATTCCTAGTATATAGTAATACATCAGGACATAGACACTGGAGCACTTCTACTCTACTATCTATAATCAGACCCTAAAATGTCTCCTACTTGTGGAGATTCACCAGTCACTGTATGACAGTGTCTATTCTAATAGTCCCCATGACATGGTGTTAGTTTCACAAGCCAGCACCTTTGCTCCAAGAGGGGCCTGGGGCCAGGGCCAGGCTACACATGCAAACATGCACATGCATGGTTATTATCATGCACCACGCCCATTAATTGACTGATCCCCCGGGAATGACGTAACTTCCTTAACTACATATACAACACATACTCACGTATGCGACACAAACCCATGAGAAAGCAATCATTGAATTCACATGTTCTCAGTGATATAATTTATTCTTCATGTCAATGAAAAGGAAAAGTCAAACTATTTATAATTATAGTAATTATGATATTTTCTATTAACTCTTAATTATAGTTATAAACCTGAACTTGTTAGAGCAGACGGACATGGAATACCACCATTGTTAAGAGCTATAACAAATCTCATGCCACTGGACCTCTATGTTCCAAATCCTGGTAATTAAAATCATTAAGAGTATTATACTTAACTAGATTTTGCCTATACTTCAGAAGTTCAGATACCAGCACTGTACTTCCATTGTACTTTCTGAGTGAAGTATACTGTACTTTAAATGTACTACACAATATTACACCTTTGTACTATGCTATCACATACAAATGTAAAGGGAATTCACACATTACTATGATTACAGTATAAAGTAGTACTATAGTACTACTCAGAAGTACAGTGGACTATCACCTTATTTAAAGTGTAACTCCTATCATAGTATATAAACTTAATAATGTGTTAACTGGGATACTGGGGATAGTGTTTTGACAATAAGGATACATGAATGACCTTTAATATAGTATACAGTACTGAGAGGTACTATAATGTATGGTGATTTTACTGTCCAATACTCTATGTTTTAGAATGGTTATACACAAATTTTCTTGCACTGGTTGATAAATAATAATAATAACAACTGCAATTATATTCTGTGTGATAAAAAAATAACTTAAATAACACAATTCATCCTTGATATTATGATAGTATGTAATATTAACATTACTAATTGCAGAATTAGATGTCATGAATAAGTTAGGATGCTGTGCTAATATTGCAAGATGACTCGCATGATGTCTGACAGATTTGAAAGTTAGGATACCATAGTAATCATAGTTTACATGTCATTAGTTCTCCCACTATTAATTTACATAAGACTATAAACTGATAAACATTCCCATTATAACAACAGGCTCAAAACAGTAAAACTAGTAGTTCACATTAGCTGTTAAGGAAATATGATAATTCATGTAACCAAGTAAATAATAAACAATATATATGGAGAAAAACATGTCCCTATGATTGCTTTATGGTTGTCACCATTCAGTAATCATGGCTGACTTTCTCATGTCTGAAACACAACAGACTATTATAGTTAATTATCCACTCTGCTTACTTTTAAAGTTTCTTGTAGAACCTGAAGATATATTATATCTAGAACAACTGTTAATTCCAGTAATTTACAACAGCTTTCTTCCTGCTGGTCTTTAGAGGTCGTCAGCTCAAGCATGCATTGTATTATGTATCATGCCATTAATTAACTGAGCCTGAAAGAATGACACAACTTCCTTAAGTTCCTTCTTTACAATGCATAACCATGTATGAAAGTAATCATAGGGATGGCCCTGTGTGACGTATCTCAACAAATCACTTCAATATATCCATTCTTACTTATGTTTGTTTAATTTTATTGAGGTACTGTACCATCCTGATCTTGTTTGCATAGCTTTTTATTATTCTTGTTGATTAAAATGTTACAATATTATCTGTGATGTGACTCAGGAGTATTTTCATATCATATATTCTCCACTACAGCTATGCTGATGGATCTTGTACCTGGAGACAAAGCAAAAAACCTTAAAACTCCAATATGGGATGTATACAAGAAAATAATAAATGAAGTCAGTTCACTTCAAATGTATATTCTTACTTGTAGTTTATGGTAAAATGTTTTTGCAAATTTCTATAACTTGTTTATTAAACATTTATGTCAATGAACCTTGTATATATCTCATATCAGATGCTTGTAATTAGGCTTGTGTGATTAAATCAATTATCAGATTAATGGATTAATATCTGTGATGATTACATGTAGTAAAGCTATTGATTAATTGATCTTACATGTATTGTACATTCACACTAATATGTGATTTTTAATGTTTATATAAATCATGTCAGGAGTTATAGATAAAGATCTAAGTTGAAATATTGTCACAATACCACTAACTCATTGATATTGTGTCAATTAATTAAATGACAGTGTCTAGAGTGATAGTACCAGTACTCGTAATGTATAACTTAAATTACTGGTTGGTGGGAATGGTTGATGAACCATATAGGGTCTAGAGAACCAAATTTGCTGAACCACAGGGTCTCTCAAAGCTTGGGTTAAAATCTGAACAAGGTTGATATAGTCCTCCTCCTCCTCTTCCTTCGACCATCCTTGGTGATGGAAAAGTTCTTTTTATTACTCAGACCTTCTGCTGGCTCGCTTTCTGGGTTTTTAATGATATTCTTTTGACAATGCCTTCCAAATAACACTTTATTTTATTAGTTACAAGTACGAATTCGGGTACCATCACTTTAAACACTACCTAGTTGAAATTGTTGAGAAATATAATCACACAATCCTACTGTACATGTACATGTATATCTACAATGATGACATTTTCATTATGCTTGTTTTCTAAATCAAAAAATATATATATAAGAAACAAGACCTACTGATAAACGTATCACTTTGTGACTGTTTAGTAATCATTATAGACCTTCTTATGTCTAGTCTATTATGGTTATTAGTTTATCATCTCTTCAAAGGGTTGTGATTAACTTTTGCAATATCTTTCATCATTAATTATTGTTTCACTTTCATCTTGTTGCTATTTAGTAACTTTTGCATGTGGTCTTTTATGTGCCACATCTATAATTCAGCAAGCCTTCTGGAAGGATATAATTACATATACAACATGTGTGTGGCACAAACATTATGTATTGATCCATATAAGATCAAAGTCACCTTCCTGCTATAACTATCCATTTGGGTGTCGGCATGAGTTCAATATACTACTTGGCTTCACCTCAGGCTGTATTGACCTCTTGACCACACCCATCATGCAATAAGCCCTATACAGGCTAATACAGCATCCAGGTGGTACAATATCTATTGAAAGCAATCATATGATCTCTGCTGTGATAATTAATGTTCATTATAATTATAATAGTGCTATAACAAACAATTTCTTATCTTTATTTATCTTCCATGTAGTCAGAAGGTCAACAAATTGGAATAGAATTGATTGAAAGATTTGCTTTCTATGAGAGATCTAAGCAAGCATTTGCTGTTGTAGCAACAGGAGAAGGATCATTATATGGAAATATTATTTTGAAAAAGGGAGTTTTACCACCTGAAGAATAACATTTATATAATGCTTTTTTTATAAATTTAGTAGCCACACTTTAAAATTAATGACATGATCTCCATACTTCATTAATGATATTACTTGGAATGTTTAAAGTCACTGAAATATCGTAGTTGCTGCAGGCTGTTAGTAAATGAATAAGTCAAGATGTATATCATAATTTTCTTTTGCAGCAAAATACAGATTTACCAGGATAGGTCTGGATTGTATGTTTCATATATATATAGTCATTATGAATAGGTTTATCAGTAATGGTTGACATACATACTATTACATATTATATATACGTTGTAAATAAGAAATAATTCAAAACATTCAAAGGGTATATATATTCCAAATGATACCTATGAGTAGTTTATGATATTTTTATGTTTTCACATGTAAATTCTTTTGCTTGTGTCTGTTCGCAAGCTAAGTCATACTGACTGTTTTAAGATGCTATCTGGCATTCAAAGCCGAGTTGATAGACTCTTGATCTCTAACTGTCTGCATGCTGGTGTGTGAGACTGTGTATATGTAAGAAAATGTGATGGGTGATAGGTTATTGAATGCTCCATTGATGAAATTCACAATAAATAAGAAAGATGTCATTGATTTAGTTAGCAAGTGTGACTGATAAAAGACAAATTATCATTGGTCAGAGAAAACTACGTTGGAGGTACAGCTACAGGTACGTACGTGAAGTAGATTCTGGGTGGGGCTCAAACCACTCAATAATTATCCATCCACGTGGTGATATACGCATGCTCGGTTATGTTCCCCGCCAAACAGTGAAACAAAAAGGTAGTGTATGTATACCTCCATTGTATCAAAGTTGAGGCTCAGAAGCTATTCTATGTGGATAGCTAGTGGCTCATCACGGCAGCATACAAGGTGAGATATAATAAAGGATGTATGTCTAGACTAGCTGTATTGTGTCTGTCCTAGTTCTAATTTACCAATTCCGTGTATAAACATTACTTGCTTTTTATAATAGCAATATACCTCATTGCTGTTTCTTGTTTAGTTATTTAAATATTTGCAGCCGAAAACAAATGTTAATTTGTAACTTGAACTTTAATTAACTATTACTAATATGTTGTATGATGATTACTATACCACACACTATTTATTGCTGT
The DNA here is from genome assembly GCA_947044365.1 of Petrosia ficiformis. NCBI lineage: Eukaryota > Metazoa > Porifera > Demospongiae > Haplosclerida > Petrosiidae > Petrosia > Petrosia ficiformis. Next base: position 5,378,928 of record OX345644.1, on the reverse strand, counting down.
AATGACTAACAGTATGTGCTAGTCTTTTATTATAAGAGGCAGTAAATCACAAAGTAGTTTATCTTTGGTGGTGCTTCCAGAATTGCCGCACATAAATTTTATAATGGCCTCCTTACCTTATATATCTAATAGTATCTTAGTAATATTTTACTCAATTGAATGTATAAAACTTTAATTTACTTTCCTTTTTATTGCAAGTATACTTGTGTGTGAAGATGTTCGTCGTCCTGTATATAGTAGATGCTCACCAGCAGAACTCTGTGGATGGCGTTAGCTGCTCTACTGGACATAGCAGCTTACAATGTGAGATATTGAAGCATGTATATTTTAACTCTTACAGCACTGATGTCACATATATGTGACATTTCACCCCTACGTGGTTCCCCGTCTGTTCCTAGCTACACGAAGCTGTCCAAATGCTTGTAATTGGCGTCGGGCACAAGCTGATGAATGTGGCTAGTTTTTTCGGCCACCCTTTGGCCTAAATAACGACTACGGGGGGAATTTTAAAGGGGGGTGTCCCCCCGTTAATGCGGGGGTTCAAAGGGGGTCAGCCCCTTGCTGCCGACGAATTTTGCATTTTTTGACCCCGCCCACGCCCTCTTGTTTGTACCTGAGGCATTTTCCTTACTGTGAAACCCGAAATCGTGGGTGTAGCTGGTGCCAACATGCAGTGGGGTCATTTTGTTAGCCCCAGTTCCAGTCAAAAGAGGGAGAGCACTGCATTTGATTTGATCCCATGATGCGCTTGGGGACTTTCGAGTCCCGGTAAGCAAGTTGGTGGAAGTAGTACTCCATGTCGGAAAAGGAGCCAAGTTTGGGGTAGAGAAAGTGAACGGTGGCCAAATTATATGCAATAGAGTCGCCAGTGTTGGAAATGGGATGAATTTTGAAAAACAGGCTCAGTTCAAAGGGTTAAAAACACTGGACAATTGCTACTTGCCTCATCCCCAGGGTCTCGTGGATGTGTGGGCATGGAGGCAGAGAAGAGAGCCTGGACAACATTGCACACACATGCACAAAATTCGCCCACACACACGCAGAATTTATGTGTCCAGATACTATATATGTTTCTGAGAAATACAATTGATATAATTATGAGAAAAGACAGTTTCCCAAAGCTTAAAAACTGTCTCCACCATCAGTGATACCATGGAAGAAACAACCAAAACCATGCAGCAACTTCACACTTCTTCATTCTTACTTACATACTTCACATAATTGTATTACTTGATAGTAAATACACTTCATATAACCAGTAGGAAAACAAACGAAAGTGTCATTACTGGAGCACACACACTTAATAGCTACCACTTGCTGCTCTTTGAAAGTTGCACTTTGGATTCCTAGAACCTTTTGGGAATAAGACAACACATCATCCAAAAACACTTCCTGTATATCAATTGTACTTCTCAGAAATGTAGTATCCAGACACACAAATTCAATGAAGTTTGACATGCAAGGTTGTCCAGGCTCTCTTCTCTGCCTTCCTGCCTACACATCCATGAGACCCTGGGGACGAGGCAACACAAACATATGCAATTAAATCATTTGACATCACTGTTGTCAAATAGAAACCATAGTACTATCCCAATTAGTGTTTACTGTAAAAACTGTGAAAATACAAATAGATGATTTAGTGGCTAGACACTAAATCTCCCTGTCTACAGGCATGTTATGGGCATATATCTCCCGTGGTACATCAAAGGTTACCATGGCGATCGCCCATGCACCGTGGTATATATTATGAGATGTGTAATTGTAATTTAGCAATATATTGTAATTAAGATTTATCTGTTTACATGTAGATGTAATGTATTATGTAGCTTTTTGTATGTCTAGAGAGAACTAGAATGATATGTACATAATATCATTAATATATATTATTAATATTAAGCTGTCACAAGTATATGTATGTGTTGTGTAGCTTTTGTTTGTCTGAGCTTCTCGTTAAAAGTTAAGTTTATAAACCCTGTTATCATGTTAGATATATAGTTATATAGAGTGGTTTATAACTTCCCAGTTTACTGGTATAGTGTCATATATTGTAACTATAGTAATGAGTTATCATACATGTGTAATAAACTATTATAACATTTGTTAATAATTGCATTGTAATTATTATTGTAGACAGAAAGTAATATAAATTATTAATATAATGTACAATTCTTATTATTCTAAGTTGTAACCATTTATCATGTATTATATGTTTATATGTGTTCTATAACTAGATACGTAGGTGTGAGACAATGGGACTAAATTTAAATATATCTTGTTTGATATATGTAATCTTTCCTTTGATGGAGGGTATCCATAGTTTAACATAATAATGTATAACATGTATTTAGAGATGTACTGATGAGGTATTGGTAAGTGACTAATATTGCTCATCTTGTGAATTATTGGTATTGGCGAAAATCAATACAAACTTACTGATAACTGTGCATACATATTATGAAAACCATGTTTTGTGACATGTTGATCGTTGAGTTGCTGAAGTATAAAAATTGAAGTGAAAACGAGTCAAGTAAGACAGAAGAAATCAATGGTTTGGGATTTTTTACTTTGCAGGAAGATACGAAGTTTGCTTCATGTAATACCTATAATCAAACTAACTATTATCGAATACTGATATATCTATTTGAGTTTTTGAATTCTATTTACATTCAAAATAAATCCAAAAATGATAATATAAAATTTAGTATTACAGAACAAACAGGTATCACCAGATATATTAGCTAATATCTGTTATCAGTATATTGATAAAATTTGATATCAGCGTATCTCTAATTATATTAATCATTTCAAGCTGTAGTACTAGTTATTACAAGTTAATCAATCATAATTAAGATTTGGTAATTACTTATGTTAAACCTTAAAATGTAGCTTTTAATAATTATTACCCTCGCTGCAACCAATGGTCAACTAATGGGCATGGTGCATAATAGAACATGCACTCAATCTATACAACAAAACTGCTTGTACAAGTAGTTTATGTAGAAACTGGAACTAATATATAGCTGTTCTGCCCAGTGTTTGCTCTAGGGTATGAAAACTAGGTGTCTCATTAATATTCATGAGTAATCAAGTTTGTATTAATTTTAGTTTTCATTCTATTGTATTCAGTGGCGTAGCCAGAGTCTAATTTGTACCTGGGCCTAAAAAGGGACAATCGGCGAGCTCCGCGTTCCGAAATTTTTTTGGTCTAATTATTTATTCATGATGGGCGTGTAGATTAATGACTCAACCAAGAAGTTAATGAAGAGACAGCTCTGGTTGATACTGCAATATCGTCAGGAACTCCGCCAAGAACTCCTGTTACACTTGTACATGCAACTGTTAAAACCATCATTACTTACCAGCTGCATCTGCTGTTCATCACTATGCTGCTACCTTTGTTGCTTAGAAGCAGAAGAATCTAACTGATTCACATCTAAACAGTCAAAAATAGTCCGCTGCACATGTCTGCCTTTACTTTGCTTCTGAAAGGCCATCTCAAACAAACAAACTGTCAAGTGTCAATTATACAGAATATTGTTGTAATTAGCATAATTAAAATTCGAATTTAATTCTGATGCCTGGGCCCGGGAGTAGTTACGCCGCTGATTGTATTGGTACCATACAACAATAAACCGTTACTATTACTAATGTATAATTTGTTTAAAGAGCTGAACGCCTTTCAGTGATAAAATCAACAATTTTAGACATCCAGTACTCAACTTTAGGCATCCAGGGATACCTAAACACCCTCTAGAGCAAACACTGGATCATTATAATTATGGAAATATTATTTTAAAAAAGGATGATTACCACCTGAAGAATAACATTTATATAATGCTTTTTAGTAGTGACACTGACAAGAGAATTAATGACATAATAATAGCTTTGTAAACTATTGTTGATTGCAATAATAATATGTCTGATTTCAATATCTCCATGCTTCACTAATGATATTACCATCTTATTTGGAATATTGAAAGATCACTGGAATGTTGTTGCTGCAGGCTGTTAGTAAATGTATAAGTCAAGATTTATATCATAATTATCTTTATAATCAATGATCAATGCAATAGAGAACAGCAACAATAATATAATAATGTGTGATGTGTGTATTACATAAAGCACTTTTCAGTAATAAAGAAAACATCTCACTTTATAATAATTATACAACAATAACAAGCTATTTGAATTTACTCAAATGTAAAGTAAATAAAAGTAGTTTATATTGTATGATGTTTGTATTGCAAATGAAAGTAGTTTATATTGTATGATGTGTGTATTGCAAATGAAACATGTACAATTATTGATTACTTTTCAGTAATAAACAATAGTTACAAATCATCTTTCACTTTACACAGTTGACTTTTACAATAATAACAGATATTTTTAAGTAATTGAATTAAGTAAAATAAATGAAATTAGTTTACAGTGTGATAAACAAATGATTATCTTTCGGTAATAAACAAAGCAAGCATCTTTCACTTTACAGAATTTGCTTTTCTGTAAAATCTCAACAAGCCATTATAATATATTTTCACTAACAGGAATTCTATAGTTATTATTTTAATTAGACTTCAAATGCTAATAATTTTGGTATGTCCTAAACACACATAATCAACAAAATATTCTTTAAAGTTATAATTATGTTTATGTAATAATATGTGAACTAAGTAGTAAGTTTTCATTAATATTAATTTTCTCGTGGAGTGTTTGAAATTGACTATTACTCTATTAAATGATAGGAATAGTAAATCATTCATTTGAGCTGATGTATGTGTTACTGTATGACATTGTGTTTTTTGTGTTCTAGTCACGATTATGAAGGACAACGGTCATTGAAAAAAAGTAGCAAAATTCGTCGCTAAGGAGATTCTGTACAATACTTGTGAAATTTTTGTTCAAATCTATTCATAAATAATACAAGTGCAATTAAGTGTTAGTTTAACATAATTCATGATCCAAATGTGAGTGTATTATATAAAGAAGACCTTTATTGACACGACCAAGTGATACATTGAAACACACATTGCTACAGTCAAGTGTGTTTTAAGTGATCTATTGGTGATCTCAGGAACTATAACTGATCTCTGCAGAGTAGCTACATGAGTAGAAGTGCAAAAGGTGTGCATTATGTAACTTATTTACTATACACTATAGTGTACAATAAGTGATTTAATGTTCAATCACTTCCTGAGTTATATAGGCCATAGATCATGTGATCAACAAGCAAATTATATCATTACCCTCGTTTTTATAGATGATTAGATGGCACTTGTAAGAATGAGAGAAAAATGAAACAATTAGGACTTACAAACTAACACTGTAATAATATCAATATCAAAATGGATTATCAAATAATTTTATGAAAATAATATGCATTTGATTATATGCACCTAGACTATAAGCTAAAAGTTTAACATTTTGACATGCATTATTCAATATATAATATTATTTTAACAAAAAGAGCAAAATACGAAATTTATAAATTCAATTGACATGTTTAGTTTGAATCATCATTAAAGAAGAGTAGCGCTCGTCTCATTTCATCAGGTTCAATGTAATCTTCATCATCTTCATATCTTCTATTCCTAACCTTCTTTCCTGGGCACCATCTGGATGATCTGTATTTCTTCCATACTTGATAAAATATAAGGCTAAGGAAGCCAAGTAGTAATAAAAGAGTTAATGTAGCTGTACAATACATTACTACATGTACGGATGATCTGTTGTTAGCTAAAATAATTAGCTGGAGAGATAATATAGACAGACAGCTAATGTCTATATAGTTTAACTTTGGACTTCTGAAAGGTTTAATTAATGCTTGCAATAGAGTCAATGAAGCTACTCCTAATAATTGCAGAAGCAACATCAGTGATATGTTGTATCCTCTTAATGATGCATATACAATATATATGTACACCACTACTATTACACGAACTCCAAACCAGTAACCCATTCCATTTCTATATGGTCCATGGAAGGACTCAACAAATGGTCGAATATAGTTATTAAATCTCCTCCATCTCATACAGTAGACACCAAATGTGACAAATAGTATGTAAGGGATAATGAAAAACACCAATGTGACAAGAGCGAAACAGAATAGTATGATATGTTCTTTGTCAAGTAGAAAGAAGATGTTACCATCTCCATACCACACTGTGACAGTACCATTCATTTCAGTTTCAACAGGAACAAACACCAGGATATCAATAGTAGTAATGAGTAGTTTAGAGAATGAGAGGTGAATGAGTGTAGCCAGTACTTGAATTGATGAAGCTGCTGTCAGGTTTGAGATGCGAGTAGAATATCGACTCAATATGGTAAATCCGAAAAGAAGAATCCACAAATATATTGGATATATGAACTGTAGACCAGTCTTAATAGATGGTGTCATTCCATCATACAAACACAATGGAAATCCAAGATTAAGATTCATCAATGAAACATATACCCTCATGGCATACAGAAAGATCTCATTTCCTTGTAAATAGTCAATAGTTGAGACTGTAATAATATTACAAGTCAGGATAATACCAGCTAGTGGTCCTGCAGCTATTGTGAGATGTAGAGTAAGTAAAACAGTCACTATAACTACACCAGAAATGGCATATCCTATCAATGTTAGTAGCCAAATGTTAGAACACCTCTTACAATCTGTTATACCAAAAACTACACTCAGATTAGCTCGACATTGTCCACATAGAACCCCAGTTTTACTATAAACACAAAGATAGCCTAGCTGTGTAATATCAACTGAATTAACTGTAGCTTTACAATTCCCTTGCGGACATATAGTAGCATATCCTAGTCCTGTATTGTTTCTGACTGATATATCTCCAAACCAGCTACCAATAGGTCTAGTGATAGATGTAGTTGTGATATTACATTGTACATCATCTATTGTATTAGTTATAAAATGATTACATGTACAAACACCATTCATTATCATAAATCCTTTAGGACATGAATCAACTTCTACACCAGCAAACCATGTAGGGGGATTACCAGGAGTAGCAATAGTGAAGAGTCCATGTGTTGACTTATCATTTGCATTGAGTATGTTGTATGTTATTAAAGTACAATTAGAACCCGAGAGTGGAACAAGAGACTGGCCAGATTTCAAACTAAGAGTTGTATTAGTACTTTGTGTCTTCCCATGTACATCACTAGACACAAAACCAACTGCTGGTGAGTACACTATAATATGATTTGAACCATCTACTGCAGCAAGATACAATGAAACAGATTTACCAGGATAGGTCTGGATTGTATGTTTGATACTACTAGAGACTCCACAATTTATTATAGGACTATTAGATGTTTTGTTAGATGGTTTACATGAACATATTTTCACTGGTTCTGAGGACATTTGTTCCAATCTATTATTAGCTGCTGCTGATGATTCAAAAGTGATATTCAGTAACTTTCTGATGTCAATATTTTCTGGTGTATTCAAAGAATAGGATTGTGAACAGTTATATAATGGGTTGGCATAGATACTGTTACCAGCAAGTCCTGCTTTATTATCAATGAATGTCATATTAATATCCAATTCTCTATATTCTGTTTTGTTACTATTAATCTGTATTGCACATATTGTATTTCCAGGAACATCCTCACCATCACTATATATAGCTCCTCCATATAATAATGCTTCATTATTAACAAATGTTGCATTTAAGTGTTCATGTAATATAAGATATGAAGACTGATGAAGAGATATGGCAGCTCCATTGCTACCAACATTATTTTGGAATAGTATTTCCTCTTTTAAATTGAGATTACTATTGTAAACATTGATAGCTGGTGACAAGTTGTTAGTGAAAATACTTTTGCCAGATATTGTTACATTTTTCCAATTGACAAATGTCATTGATGCGACTGTGGAATATAATGAATTACCAGCATGTCCTTGCAAATTTTTATCAGATGTGCAATTGTCCAATACTAATGACATTTTTGAGCTTCTAACCTTATTATTTAAAATGGCATAAATTGCTGAACCTGCCGAAGTGGCATAATTAGTGCTAAATGTGCTGTTTTCAATGTGTATAATATACTGGTCATTTTCACTAGCATCATGAATGTTGATGTACATAGTTCCACAAAACTTAATATGATTGTTTGCTGATAATGGTACATCATGAGGACTAAACACGGGATTACCATTTATTGAAAATAGCACTCCATTTATGTATATTGGATAGACATAGTGATAGGAGAGATCTTTTGGTAAATGAGATCGATTGCAATAAAAACTATGGATACTCAAAGCTGTACCACCATTCAGTATGGATGAATTTGTTGGTAAAAAGCTATTTCCAGACAACTGTGAATCACTCACATGTATGTGTGAATTCTTCATTCCATTTAGAAATATTACAAGGATTCCTCCAGCAATTGAACCGTAATTGAATCTCCCAACATGAACATTATGAATAACAAAGTTCACCAAATACCTCTGTGCAAATATTACTGTTATACCAGCAGCTCCTATAATAGGTAAATTGCATGCTTCATCATTCTTCATGTAGTGCATGGACTGGATTTGAGGAATGTTATTGATGTGTCCTGAAACAAAAGTTTTTTTTCCATTAGTGTTTGTAAACCACAATTCTGAAGAATCATAACTTTCTTTCAGAGTCATTACAGAGTCTTTAAATACAACTATTAAACCACTTCTTGTACATGAGAAATCAGAACAAAGGATCTGTGCTGGTGCTCCACCTATTAAATTAGCATCATCTAATATTCCTATTGTGTTTAGTAGCATTAGTCCATATCCATAACCTTCTCTTATATCGACATGTATAATTGATAAATTCTTACAATGATTAAACACCATTACTGCTTTCTGTCTCACTCCTAAGTATGGACGGGTATCATTAAATATTCTTACTGCTTGTGATGTTATTGTAGCTCCACAACCAAAAAACTGTAAATTCTTTATCACGAGATAAGTCATGTTGAAAAAGCCAAATCCAACGCTTGAATCATTTTTATGAGTGCAATATACAATAGGTTGACCAGTAGAAACATTCCCTACTATAGTTAAGTAGGAAATATTTTCAATCTGACAAAACCAAGGTCCATATAGAGTGTAATTCAGCTGGTTTAAATGTAATGTCACATTGTTATGAAGAAGTGTTGTGGAATTATCACACAACCATGATTGTAATTCATGACTTGTAGAGATAACAATGTTTCTCTGTGTTGAAGAATTTGTATCATTAGGGGTTGCAACAGTCCACAGATTGATAGAGAAAATGGTGAATATAATACTAACACTAACAAAAGAATAGAGAGAAAAAATGAAATGAAGCCAAACAAATGTATCATATAATTCCTGTTATTACAGTAATTATTGTAATTATTACATTTATTAGTAAAATGTTATATAATAAATGATCTTAATATCATTGCTCCTATAAGACACTAAAGTAGCCAATATATCCCTCTACATCCTACAACATTAATTATACATGGTAATTATATGAACTATAATCCTGCATACAAAGTGAATTTGTTCTATTTATAAAACAAGAGAATTAACTATGAGCACTTACAACTTCATCTTTAAAGGTTTTAAGTAGAAAATGAAAATACTAACTTCTCTATATCTGCATGAATAGTGAAAAAATCTGTAGCTTTGATGTGTTATTTATAATCAATGGACAACAGTTGTTTACACTGTATGATGTGTACAAATGATTACATTACAATAATAAACAACAATTGACTTTTACAGCAATAACAGGTATTTTAAATTACTTTATTATGTAAAATAAATGATAGTAGTTTACAATGTATACGTATAATGTGTGTATTACATAAAACAATTTTCAGTAATATATAAAACATCTTTCACTTTACAAAACTGACTTTCATAACAACACCAGATATGTGTAAGTAATTGAATTATGTAAAATAAATGAAAGTAGTTTACTATATCTGCTATGTGTGTTTCATAAAACAAATAATTACTTTTCATAACATCTTCATTCATTACAATTTGCCTATATGAGTTTCATTAACAGGCTTAATTTAATTACCTCCAGAAATACTTATGACTAAGTGATAGTAACCAAATGCTAATAATGTACCTGTGTCCAATACAAACATGCATGATGTACATAACAAACAGGAGTTATATATTAACAAGAATAATAAAAAAACATTTAAATAAATGAAAGAGTATGTAGGGATATATATCAAAACCTAAAAAGCACAGGAACAAGATGGCTTTGGCAACAAACTGAAATACCACTTCCACGTAACAACCCTACATAAGTATCACTTCTTTGTGTTTTGTCTTTACTTAACTTGTCTATACTTATGGTTACGTGGAGGTGGTATTTCAGTTTGTTGCCAAAGCCATCTTGTTCCTGTGCTTTTTTGGTTTTGATATATATCCCTACATACTCTTTCATTTTTTAAAATGTTTTTTATTATTCTTGTTTCGATTATATTTAAAGAATCAGGTAAATTTTTGATCAAATACGTGATGACTATTCTGTTTCATTAACAGTACTGATATTTTCTGCAGGAACGGTGTCCGGGAGACAGTACTCAAAATTTACTGCAATATTATAATTATTTGTTATTACAATTCCTACATCCTCTTTCATTTTTTAATTAACATATTTCTATATTATTCTTGTTTCGATTCTATTTTTAAATGACTCAGTATAATAATATGTATCCCTACGTACTCTTTCATTTTTTAAAATGTTTTTTATTGTTTTAGTATACAATGAATTAATGACACAATTGTGATGAAATTTCTTATCTGAGGGTGATCAACTAACACATTCAGTTATACTAATGATTAGTACATGGACAGTTTCAGTATCATCTGGGTTTACAAATTTTGCTATTTGTGGAAGTGATGATATGCAGTACAGAAGCACATTCAGTTATACTACTGAATGATTTGTACATGGACAGTTCAGTATCATTTGGGTTTACAAATTTTGCTATTTGTGGATGGAAGTGATGATAAGTACAATACTTTATACAAGTTTTGTAGAACACCATGATCAACATCCATAATAAAATTAATGGGTGTGTTTAAAGGGTGTGATATATTAACAATGGCTTCCTATCATAAGTAGGTTGCTGTAGTGGCTGAAAGTATTTGTTGTTTAGCTCAAGAAACAGAACAGTACGAAGTTTGTTCCCCTGAATTTAACTTAAAATATTTTTGTATTTGTGCTACAACTACTTTAATAGCTCCAGAAACGTAGAAATCTATTTTTATGAAACAGGAATAATAATGCGGAAGATTTTGCCAGTTTTGCTACTCGCCGGATCTCTACATTAACGAAGATCTGTGGACATCTAAAAGGTATTATTAGTCATAAAATTTCTCAGTATTATAAGCTTTATGTATATTTTAACTTATCTGTATATATTAGCAGAGATTTCAGCTTACCACTTGCAATTGAAATGCATGGCGCCCATTTTGTTTCGGGCCAACCCTACATAGAGAGTACTACCGTACTCTCTGATATTTTATAAGTAATACCACACACATAAACTCAACAATAGACCTAAATAATTTGTGAGAAATGAAAAATTTGGTGAATTTACTCCTTAAGCAGTAAGTTCTCATTAATATTTCTCATAGAATTTTTGAAATTGACTAATATTGATATGATTGATTAATTATTAATCTGATCTGATGTAGCTATGTTTATTTTGTGTTTTTAGTGTTACAGTCACAATTATTATGGACAACACTCATTAAAAACATGCTAGCTTTACATAATGCAGGAGGCAAATGAGAGTGCAATATGGAGCTACATAGCTAAGACCTTTGTAATATTCACAAAGATTTCAACTTACCACTTGCAATTGAAATACATAGGCGGTCATTTTTTTTTCCAGGCCATCCCTACATAGAGAGTACTCTCTGATATAGCTAGAGCTAATTTGTGAGTTATATTTGTATGTTTCATATTGTGCATTTGTTTCTCATTCTTCATGACCTCATAAATTTAAAATGCTTCAAATCATTAATAAAAATAATAGACATTGTTCATCACATGGCCTATGGCCAATCAGATTAAAGAAATCTCCAGAAGTGATTGAGCATTTAAATCACTTATTGCATGTTTTAAGTGTGAATATGTCTCATTTTATGCACTTCTCTGCATGTCAGCAGTAAATCATTTAAAGCATATTTGACTGTGCATTGAATTGTGTGTTTCAATGTAGCACTTGGTCAGGTGAATATAATTATACAGATAAGTTAAAATATACGTATAACTTATAATATTGAGTATTTTTATAACTAACAATACCTTTTAGATGTCCAGAGATCATTGCTAAAATAGAGATCTAGTGAGTAGCAAAACTGGCAAAATATTCATAGGATTATTCCTCTTTTTCATAAAAATAGATTTCCACATTTTTGGAGCTATTGAAGTAGTTTTAGCACAAATACAAATTTATTTTAAGCTAAATTAAGGGGAACAAACTTCGTACTGTTCTGTTTCTTGACCTATATAATGAATACGAATCACATTACAATAGGTCTAGTGATAGATGTAGTTGTAATATTAAAATGTACATCATCTATTATATTAGTTATAAACTGATTTCATTCATTAACATGAATCATTTAGGACATGAATCAACTTTTGCATCAGTAAACCATGTAGGAGGATTACCAGGATTAGCAATAGTGAAGAGTCCATGTCCACTTATCAATTGTATTGAGTATGTTTTATGTTATCAAAGTGCCCGAGAGTGGAACAAGAGACTGGCCAAATTTCAAACTAGCTGTTAATAGTATGTACATAACTAGACACAAAACTAACTGCTGGTGAATGCACTTTATGATATGAACCATCTACTACATAGTACTTACTCTACATCTCCCAATACCTGCAGGACTGGTTATTATCCTGACATATTATCACAGTCTCAACTATATAAATATAGACAACATAATGAAATTCCACTTCCACATAACAACCCTACATAAGTATATATAGCTAGACTAAAGGCAAAACACAAAGAAGCGATACTTATGTATGGTTGTTATGTGTAAGTGGTATTTCATTTTGTTGCCAAAGCCATCTTGTTCCTGTGCTTTTTTCGGTTTTGATATATATCCCTACATGCTCTTTCATTCAGTTTAAAATGTTTTTTATCATAATTATGATTATGTTGATATGTGTTATATAACTAAATAGTTAATAGGTAGGTGGTCAGACAATGTGACTACATTTAAAAATATCATGTTTAATGTAAGTAACCTTTCCTTTCATAGATGGTATCCTTAGTTTAGGATAATAATGTAGCTACATTATGTAATCTATTGTATTTAGAGATGCACTGATAATCATATGGGGTATATTGCTCATCATGCAAATTAATGGTGTCAATAAAATTCAGCACAAACTTACTGATAACAGTCCATATGTATTAGGAAAACAACGTTTAATACAACTTTCATAATGAGGTCTGTACTGTACTGAAATAGTATGAAAAATTATAAACATGAAAAGATTATTGTCCTATGATAATATTATTTGGAAGGTAACATAAAAATGCAAGTTTGATTGAAATAATACTTAATTGTATCTACAAGAAGTCTCCAAACTCATCATATATCTATCTGTTTTTGTCTACATTAAAATTTAAATTATAAAAATTTATGAGTGTTTATATAGACAAGGTGTATGTTATATGTAATTGGCTATTATGAACTACCTGATATACAAGCACATTATTGTAGAGTTGCAGGAGTGTGAAAATTGGAAATGAAAACAAGTCAAGTAAAACAGAAAAAAATAAGCAATAGTTTGGAATTTTTTTTACTTATCAGGAAGAAACCAGGTTTGCTTCATGTAATAACTGCAAAAATACTTACTAGTATATTTGATTTGATTTTCTGAATTCTATTTACCTTTAAAGCGAACAAGAAATATCGATATCACCAGATTATTAACTAATATTTGTATCAGTATATTTGTATCTCCAATTGTATTTCAAGCTGTGGTACTAGTTATTGCAAGTTAATCAGTCATAATTATTAAGGTTTATAGTTACTTAAAATGTAGATTTTAATTATTATCCTTGCTGCAAAGCGTAGGTGGAATTGTATAATGCCGTTATGCATCGAGAAGCCCCACTTAAACCCTGTTATGACTAACATAATCATGGCGTGGTGAAATGAATAACCTACAATGACAGTAATAGAGATTTCTTCAGAGTTTAACCCTGACAACAAGAGACCGTATGGTTTGTGTCCCTGAACAACCAACTAATTGTTAAATTTTCGTAAATGCACTAAACAATAGATTTGTTATTTTAACAATTCTATTTTTACAGTGCACAAAACTATAAAATTTAAAGTGATTGTGATATTTCCTCACTTACATCAAAATTTCCACTTGCTTTCATCAAGGTTTAATTCAGCTGACATTTTCTCCAGAACATTATTTAGTTGCTTGTCCATGTACCACATTACAAGCTAACTACCACTCAGTGGTTTTGATCAACCATCAGCTCCTGGTAAAACAGTTATTGACATATTCCTTCATGGATCTAGTACAAGCTGTATAATTTATGAGCCTATACAGTTCAAGGCAACTGAAAGTGATTACATGTCATAGTTCTATTCCCCTGTAATGTCTACCTACCTTCCTGCCTATGACCTACCTACCTACTTACCTACCAACATATATACTTATCCGCCTTATATAGTTTATAAATAGTTAAAAAAAACTTAAGATTAAAGATATACACCAGTGGTCACATACTCATTCATAGCCTCCGTATACACCTCTCTGTGGGTGATGTCATCATTATAATTATACATTATATTATACATTATATATATATTATAATACTTATGTGCACATATAACTGGTGACCCCAAGTACTCTGGGTTTAAATATACAATATACATAACCTTTTTGTATGATTCAATTATGCATGCTATTCTCCTTTGGAGGAGTAGTGGAAAGCCACTCAATCACAGTAGCAACCTTTGTACTATGTCAGGAATGATCCTTTAGTACTAACATAGATAATATTATCAATTGATTATCAATTGATTATCATATAGTTCAAAGGTTGCCATTATATATGATTGAGTGGCTTCCACTCCTCTTATAAAAGTAAACACTTATAGACAGCTTAATAAAATATTACAATAGAAATGGCAAGGATTCAGTTTTGCAGTTATTTTCTGTTGACTTTGATGTTTCTTCTCACTGTGTGCTATGGTATTCCATTAGATGAATTCTTTCCATTTGGGGATAATGTTGGAGATTTAGTATTTCCTCCCAATGATGATGGGTCAACATCTTTTGACGTTAATTTTGGATTTACATTTTACAATAAAACCTACCAAACAATATTTGTAAGTGCATATGTGTAAGTACATTATGTGTTTGTTTAATCATTATCCTCATCAAAAAGGGTATGCTAATCATAATTATTGTGTGTGTTTGCAACTGGAATTTGGTAACATTGGTGGCTCAAACAAGCTACTGGCAGACTTCAACTTATACAAGGATCAAAATTGATAAGAGGCTTTCGTTAAAACCTTTTGGTTATAAAGTTATCACAATGTTTTATAACTGTAAGTTGTTATTTCCAGACTTGAGAAGACTCTTAAGGACAACTAGACATCTAAATTAGGGTTGCACCCATACTAGAATAGGGATCTGAATAGATGCCTATATTGAAGATATAGGAAGAGTATCGGTAAAGGCAACTGCATTGCCTACAGCTTACACAATATTTTTAGGCTTTGCAGATTACATTATTGTCAAACTGCACAAGTACATTCTGAAGATACATGTATGTGGCAACCAAGGCTGAATATGCATGGCTGTAACTACATGTACTTTGAGCTGAATGTATAGCACACGAACTGTACCATGTGTGAACAATTGTAAACTAGATAAATACAACTATATATTTCACAAAGACAATATCGGATTGGATCTGCATAAAGGCAATTTTGATTATGAAATATAGGCATATAGGCGAATTGCTGTATAGCTGTAACACTAATCTAAACATAACTGTTCCTTTACCATGGCTATCACTAGCAAAGCAAACCAAATACAATTGAAGTAGTCGTTGCTACAAAATCGAGCACTGGCTCCCATAAAATGTTTAAATATCTTTCGAACAAATTTTATAATTATTATAGGTCAGAATAAACATTACTATAATTATAATTGACTGGAAAATAATACGATGCTATTCTCATATGATTACATGATGTCTTCAAGAAGTACAACTTGTACATGAAATACCTGTCATACATTGCATAAATATAAAATTGTTATGCGGAAATAAATTACTTTTTGAAATAATTAATAAACGTGGACTGCGCAGGACCATTGCCGTTTGGCACAGTAATAGCTATACATGCACTAAGAATTAGTACATGTTATTATTTGTTTTGATTGTATAACATCCATCCATGCATGTATTGGTAATACAGCAGATATACCTGTAGTTGCACTCGCAAATTTTAATGTCATTATAATTTTCAATTTGTAGTTGAACAACAACGGAGACATCTCTTTTACTCAATCTCTGTCGGGTTATACTCCACAACAATTTCCGTTGGATGCTGGTGTTCCTATTATAGCACCATATTGGGCTGATGTCGACACTCGTGGTACTGGTAATGTGTGGTATAGATTAACTACTGATCCTGAGATAATATTGAGAGTTAGAAATGAAATAGCTGTAGCCTTTCCACAACTTTCAACATCATTCATAGCTCAAGAAGTGGTTGTAGCAACATGGGATCGTGTAGGATATTTTGACACGCGAACTGACAAGGTACTAATTAGTAATTTAATTAATTTTGTTTGTTCTATTAATTAATTATTAATAGAACAAACAAATCTAATTAGCTATACTAGCTACTTATTAACTTTGTTAATCTATACTCACTATAGACAAATACTTTCCAGTGTATCCTAGCAACGGAAGGTGTATTTTCATTTGCTATGTTCTTGTATGCTGATGGTGGTATTCAATGGACAACTGGTGATGCTAGTGGTGGTGTAGATGGATTTGGAGGCACCCCAGCACAAGCAGGATTCGATTCAGGAAATGGTGTTGATTTTACAGTTATTAATGGATCATTTACTAATGATATTGTCAATATTGATAAGATAAGTAATGTTGATAGGCCTGGTCTGTTTATTTTTCAAGTTAATGGAAGAATTCAAAGTGGATCAGAATGTGATGACTCGCTCACTGGTTAGCTCAACTATTTGTATCTAAATTTTTTAAGTAACACTTCAATTATATTTGATAATGTCTCCATAGGTTCGTATTCTATCTCTCCTAATTATGGTAATCAATTAGGAGGAACCCCAATAATAATAACAGGACCTTGTTTTAATGAATCCTCATCTATCACATGTCGTTTTGGTGAAATTGAGACTCCTTGTGTGAGGATTTCAAACAGGGAAGCATTGTGCATCTCACCAAAGCTTGATGTAAAAGGACGTATACCTATCAAAGTGATAATTGGAAATGTTGAGTATGTAGATGATAGTGTAACATTCTACTCTCGTAAGTTGCTTTACGTCTGTCTTTTGTACATGCATGTACTTTTTTTTTCATTTACCTGATTATGTTACACCCAATTTTATTAACAGAACATTATTCTGATCTTGCTGATGTATCAATAACAACAATTGGAAATGACTTAGTAATAAGTGATGATGACACTCTTGATATCAGCTGGTTTCCACCTGCAATTTTTCCCCTAGCAGACTCAGACAGTAAATTCCAAATTGATATTACTCTACAGGAAGCAAATGCTGAATATACAGCGACTGCTCTTTCATGGACATTTAGCACTGTTCTAAAGGCTAGTTTGTCAAATGATGGTAATGCAAATGTACTTCTTCTAAATCTTCCAAGTGATGATGCCGACAGCTCTGCACCAATTCCATTCCAATCACCATATTCACTCGCATTCATTAAGGTTTCAATGAATGTTTCTTCCATTCCATCAGACAACAGCACCTACTTGAATGCACTAAAAACATTGATTCTATTAGGTAGTGATAGTCCATCAAGATGGAGTCATGTGCTTTTCAGAAAGACAGAAACAAAACCAGATGAAGAATCTTGTTCACAATGGATATCTCAAGTACGTGATATTATAAGGACTGATTTGGATGCATGTCCATGTAACACATTACAAGCTGAACTACCACTCAGTGGTTTTGATCAACGAACCACTCCTGGTAAAAGAGTTATTGATAGATTTCTTCATGGACCTAGAACAATCTGTTATGAACCCAGAGCTCAAGGCAACCCAAGGTGAATAATTACAATTTTCTCTACAGTATCTATTAATATATATTCACCTAATAATTAATACTACATCTGCAATGAAGTGGTGCAGTGTTTGGAGAGTTGGAGAGTGGTGTGTGGTTTATAGAGGTAAATAGTAATTCAGCTACAGATGTAGTGTCTGGTTTCTATGGTCTCAGTCTATGCATAGTCTAATCATTTTTATAAAATTATGCATAATTATATTATTGACATTTATATATGGAATAATTAAACCCAATTAATCTTTGGCTTTTGTACTATATATGTGATGCAATAGGTCACAAGGAAGCCTAAATATAATTATGTAAACACATAGGTATAATAATTAATATTAATTATACTATAATAATTATTATAGTATAATTATTATACCTACATAATTATATTTAGGCTTCCTTGTGACCTATTGCTTGACATATATAGTACAAAAGCCGAAGATTAATTGGCTTTAATTATTCCATATATAAGTGTCAATATAATTATGCATAATTTTATAAAAATTATTATTATATATATTTGTACATATCTATACTAGCTAATTTTTTTATTTTATTGGCTTCAGCTTTGTCTCGGATTAAAATTGGTGGTACTGTCCTATACAATATATACATAATTATATATAGAATTACATACAACTTTATAGGCATATATTTTAACACACCTACAAGTGCTATATCAGACTAATCACCGAACCCGAGGGTGAGGCGATTATGAATCTGTTATAGCAGAATGTTATAATGAATATATTTTTGGAAAGTCAAAACTATTGTAACTGTGTGTAGCTTCTCAATATTTATATAATTATAGTTATGTATGAATGTAACAATTTTATAGGGGATTTTCTAATGGAATACTTAATCCATCTCAAGAGTGTTGCTATGATGAATATGGCAACTTAATAGTTGGTGCTCCATTTGGTGGATCTGCTGATGCACAATCATCTCGTTTTAGTTGGGAATTTCACTATCTATTTGATATCTCAACATATCTTGTTTGTTGTGTTGGATCTAATGTGGGATGTGTGAAGTACTACAACAAGCGTCCTTCTGATAATTGTTCAAATTTTGATCTGGCTGCTGCAGGTATATTTTCATAATATGTATATCACTGTAGAAAGTAATAGGTTATTATAACCTTCAATTGGTTACCTGAGTTTTGATGCAATTATATTTTCCTCTAAGCCGATTTAATTTTCCTGCTAGCTAATATTTACAAGTCATGCACAGTTCATTTGACCTTGATCTATATTGACTAATATAAAGTACATGTCATAACAAGGCATATGGTAACAAACATATTAATACAATGTTGCTATATACATAGCATAGTATTATGTAGGGACAACATGTGGTGTATTATCTGTGAAAGCAACAGATGGTACTAGTTCACTCCAGCTTATATTAATTAATATGTACATGAAGTAGTACTTATAATAGCAAATAATGTGATGTACTCCACAGATAATTGAGAAATCAGCCCATGTATGCACCATTCCTTATTATGGCATGTACTAGTCAGTATAGATCAAAAGCTGCTTGTAAACATTACCAAGCTAGACAAGAAAGCAGCATTGATTTATATAGTCTCAGGAGGAATTGAAACTCATGTAACCAAATGAGGTTAAAATAACCTATTCATTTTTACAGTGTATGTATATATATATATATATATATATATATATATATAATATCTCTGATAATTACTGTAAGATGAAACAAGCAAGAAGATACATAAGTTTAACTGTCTGTTAATTCCACAGGTTGGATGTTTGGTGATCCTCATTTGTTAACATTAGATGGACTCCAATATACATTCAATGGAAGAGGAGAATTTATTCTTATTGAGACTTTTGATAACAGATTTCAATTACAGGGACGAATGGTTCCAGCTGCGAATGTTGATAGTAGTGATTCATTAGCAACAGTTTTCTCTGCTATAGTTGCTAAGCAGAACGATTCTGACACTGTTGAATTTAGATCTACTCCAATTGGTATTCAACTATTAATTAATGGTTTAGTAGTTGAATTAGGTAGTTCAATACCTGAGGAGTTTAATAATGTCACTATATCTATTCGAGATGTAGATACATTTGAAAATGAAGTAAGAGCTAGTACATTAGGTGCTGTCTTTACTAGTGGTGTGTATGTGGAAGTTAAGCAAGAGAATAGATTTTTATCCGCAATAACAGCTAGTCTTCATCCAGTGTATATCAATTCCACCAGAGGTCTATTGGGAGTGTACAATAAAGACTCGAGTGATGATTTGTTACCTCGTAATGCACCTATACCACTACCACTAAATTCAACATTGGAAGTAATTCATTACTACTTTGGATTAACATGTATGTTACACTTATTATTTATGCAGATAATTGCATTAGCCTAGACAGTTGTAAGGTACTATGGGTGGACTTAAATTATTATTTTCCTCAATATAGGGATAATTAATAATGAGGCAGAAAGCCTGTTTACATATCCTCCATCAGCTGGCTTTGAGTTGTATTATTATCCTGGTTACACTCCTTTATTTGAGGCTGTATTTAGTGATAGTACATTAGAGGAACAAGCTAAAGAGATATGTGGAAGTGATAATAGATGTTTGTTTGATATAGCAACAACTGGACGTATAGAAATTGGGATTGCTACAATAGAACAAGTGGAATTCATTGATAATGTAACAGATTTGAGTCTACCAAGTTAGTAATAACAAGATATTTTGAGAAAAAATTATATTCAATTCAATTTGCTTTGTTAATATTGACAGAGAGATCAGTGTACAGCTGTTTTTATATGCACTGTCCATTTAATTATTTTAATGTATTTATAAACCTTCCATTTTGACATTGTGTATTTATATTTTCATTCTGTTTCTATTTAATGTATATTTACAACAAGAATGATATTTATTTCTCTATAGTTGTATGCAATCCTTCTTGTGTTCGTGGAGCATGTGTTGCTAATGATACATGCAATTGTCCATTTGGATATGATGGTAATCTCTGTCAGAATGAAGGTCCGTGATTTCATCATTAACTTCATAAGTTGTAACTTCTTTATCTTTAGTATTTACTGACTGTGGATCTGACAATCCTTGTAAGAATGGTGGTACCTGCACTCAGCATGTGTTCACTATAATGTGTGAATGTGAGCCACAGTATACTGGTGAATACTGTCAAAATTTAGGTAAGAATACAAAATGTGAAGTATATTTTACAATAAATTAGTAATTATCATAATCTTCATTTTAATTGCATAAACATTAGTTACTCTTTTATAGAGCAGTGTGTTAGTGTCAATCCCATATCAGTTGTTTATGTAAATCACAAATTACACTGATATAATAATGTACGCTTGTTATTCTATATATATCAAATTAACTAACTTCAAATCCATGTCTACATTTCAGATGATGACAATGTCATTCCCATTATTGTTGGTTCAGTCATTGGGGGAGTCCTTCTAATAGTTATTATTGTTGTCATTATTGCTGTTGTTATTGTTGTTTACAAGAAGTACCATTTTAAAGGTATGAAATATAAATAATTGTTAAATTGATTATTGCATGTGTAAACTGTCATTTATAGATTAAATGAATAGAAAGAAACAAGTGGAACTTAATAAACTTTGAATACTACTTTCTTTTTGTGTGACTAAAATTTTAGGCCCTTTTTATACATTTTTACTTTTGTTATGTTGAATATTTTCATCAATTTAAACAATTACGAAGGCTTATTTAGGTGTACATAATTAAAATGTGTTAGATGTCGGAGAGTTTATAATAAAAGTGGTTTTGCAAGATGTGTACAGTGGAAAAAATGTGTCTAATGAATCTAACTAGTTGATGGCCATCGTCTACCAGACGGGGAATCAAATCATGTGTGTATGTAATACTATGCATGTATTGTATAGCTATTTTACAAACATACATACATACATACATACATACATACATACATATATACATTCATATACATACACCCATACATATATAAATACAACATACAGTATTGTCTTTAATTACTCACAATAATATTAATTACAAGAATAATAAAAGAACATTTTTAAAAATGAAAGAGTATGTAGGGATATATATCAAAACCGAAAAAGCACAGGAATTGAACAAGATGGCTTTGGCAACAAATAGGGATATATATCAAAACCGAAAAACCACAGGAACAAGATGGGTTTGGAAATACCACTTCCACATAACAACCGTACATAAGTAATGCTTCTTTGTGTTTTGCCTTTACTTAAGTTGTGTATACTTATGTAGGGTTGCTCGTTAAGGGCGTGGGCAGCTGGGGACGAGACTAATGTACAACATGTGTGTGATATGAACATTATGTATTAAGATCAAAGTCACTTCCTGCTATAACTACCCAAACTGGGTATTTATTGCATTTAGGCGTGGTCTTGAGTTCAATACACTACTTGGCTTCACCTCATGCTGTATTGACCTCTTGACCACACCTGCCTCATACAATATGCCCTAATAAGCATCCACGTGGTACAATATCTATCGAAAGCAATTATATGATCTCTGCTGTGATAATTAATGTTCATAATAATTATATGCAATAATAGAGTTACCCAGAACTATAGCAAACAATTTCTTATTTTTATTTGTCTTCCATGTAGTCAGAAGATCAACAAATTGGAATAGAATTGATTGAAAGATTTGCTTTCTATGAGAGGTCTAAGCAAGCATTTGCTGTTGTAGCAACAGGAGAAGGATCATTATATGGAAATATCATTTTGAAAAAGGGAGTTTTACCACCTGAAGAATAACATTTTTATAATGCTTTTTAGTAGCCACACTGACTTTGATATGATTAATAGCTATTGTTGATTACAATAATAATTTGTATTATTTCAATATCTCCATGCTTCACTAATGATATTACCATCTTATTTGGAATTTTATAGTTATTATTTTAACTATACTAATAATGTGGCTATGTCCTAAACACACATAACAAACAAAGTATTCTTTAATGTTATATTATGTATATGTGATAATTATAAATGATTTGTGAACTTAGTGAATTTATTACTTAAGTAGTAAGTTTTCTTTTTTGCTTGTTGAGTGTTTGAAATTGACTATTACTCTATTAAATAGTTAATCAATTCATTTGAGCTGATGTATGTGTTACTGTATGACATTGTGTTTTTCAGTTCTAGTCACGATTATGAAGGACAACGAACGGTCATTGGAAGAAAAGTAGCAAAATTCATCACTAAGGAAATTCTGTACAATAATTGTGAAGTTTTGTTCAAATCTATTCATAAATACATGATAATACAAGTGCAATTTCATGATCCAAATGTGAGTGTATTATATAAAGAAGACCTTTATTTACACGACCAAGTGATATATACATTAAAACACACATTGCTACAGTCAAATGTGTTTTAAGTGATCTATTGGTGATCTCAGGAACTACAACTGATCTCTGCAGAGTAGCTACACGAGTAGAAGTGCTCAAGGTGTGCATTAAGTAACTTATTTACTATACACTATAGTGTACAATCACTTCCTGAGTTATATAAGCCATCGATCATGTGGTCAACAAACAACGTCTATTATTACCCTCATTTTTATAGATGATTGGATGGAACTTGTAATGGTCATGAAGTATCAGAGAAAAATGAAACAATTAGGACTAACAAACTAACACTATAATACTATCAATATTAAAATGGATTATGCACCTAGACTATACAATTTTAATTAAAAAAGCTAAAAGTTTAACATTTTGAGATGAATATTGCAAAATATATAATATTATATTAACGAAAAGAGCGAAAGGAGGCAAAATAGGAAATTTACAAATTCAATTGACATGTTTAGTTTGAATCATCATTAAAGAAGAGTAGTGCTCGTCTCATTTCATCAGGTTCAATGTAATCTTCATCATCTTCATATCTTCTATTCCTAACCTTCTTTCCTGGGCACCACCTGGATGATCTGTATTTCTTCCATACTTGATAAAATATAAGATTAATGAAACCAAGTAGGAGTTAATGTAGCTGTACAATACATTACTATATGTACAGCTGATCTGTTAATAGCTACAATAATTAGCTGGAGGGATAATACAGACAGACAACTAATGTCTATATAGTTTAACTTTGGACTTCTGAAAGGTTTAATTAAAGCTTGTATTAGAGTCAAAGAAGCTACTCCTAATAATTGCAGAAACAACATCAGTGATATGTTGTATCCTCTTAATGATGCATATACAATATATATGTACACCACTACTATCACACGAACTCCAAACCAGTAACCCATTCCATTTCTATATGGTCCATGGAAGGACTCAACAAATGGTCGAATATAGTTAACATATCTTCTCCATTTCATACAGTAGACACCAAATGTGACAAATAGTATGTAAGGGATAACGAAAAACACCAATGTGACAAGAGCGAGACAGAATAGTATGATATGTTCTTTGTCATGAAGATAAAAGACATTACCATCTCCATACCACACTGTGACAGTACCATTCATTTCAGTTTCAACAGGAACAAACACCAGGATATCAATAGTAGTAATGAGTAGTTTAGAGAATGAGAAGTGAATGAGTGTAGCCAGTACTTGAATCGATGAAGCTGCTGTCAGGTTTGAGATGCGAGTAGAATATCGACTCAATATGGTAAATCCGAAAAGAAGAATCCACAAATATATTGGATATATGAACTGTAGACCAGTCTTAATAGATGGTGTCATTCCATCATACAAACACAATGGAAATCCAAGATTAAGATTCATCAATGAAACATATACTCTCAATGCATACAAAAAAAACTCATTTCCTTGTAAAGAGTCAATACTTGAGACTGTAATAATATTACATGTCAGGATAATACCAGCTAGTGGTCCTGCAGCTATTGTGAGATGTAGAGTAAGTAAAACAGTCACTATAACTACACCAGAAATGCCATATCCAATTAGTGTTAGTAACCAAATGTTAGAACATCTCTTACAATCTGTTATACCAAATACTACACTCAGATTAGCTTGACATTGTCCACACAGAACCCCAGTTTTACTATAAACACAAAGATAGTCTAACTGTGTAATATCCACTAAAGTAATTGTACTTCTACAATTCCCTTGTGGACATATGGTAGCATATCCTAGTCCAGTAGTGTTTCTGACTGATATGTCTCCAAACCAGCTACCAATAGGTCTAGTGATAGATGTAGTTGTGATATTACATTGTACATCATATATTACATTAGTTACAAAATGATTACATGTGGAAATTCCACCAATTAACATGAATCCTTTTGGACATGAATTAACTTCTACATCAGCAAACCATGTAGGGGGATTACCAGGAGTAGCAATAGTGAAGAGTCCATGCGTCCGCTTATCATTTGTATTAAGTATGTTGTATGTTATCAAAGTACAATTAGAACCCGAGAGTGGAACAAGACACTGGCTGGATTTCAAGCTAAGTGTTGTATTAATATTATGTGCATTCATATGTACATCATTGGACACAAAACCAACTGCTGGTGAATACACTATATGACCCAAACCATCTACTGCAGCAAGATACAATGAAACAGATTTACCAGGATAGGTCTGAATTGTATGTCTGATGCTACTAGAGACTGCATAGTTTATAATAGGACTGTTAGATGTTTTGTTAGATGGTTTACATGAACATATTTTCACTGGTTCTGAGGACATTTGTTCCAATCTATTATTAGCTGTTGCTGATGATTCAAAGGTAATATTCAGTAACTTTCTGATGTCAATATTTTCTGGTGTATTCAAAGAATAGGATTGCAAACAGTTATATAATGGTTGGCATAGATACTGTTACCAGCAAGTCCTGCTTTATTATCAATGAATGTCATATTAATATCCAATTCTCTATATTCTGTTTTGTTACTATTAATCTGTATTGCACATATTGTATTTCCAGGAACATCCTCACCATCACTATATATAGCTCCTCCATATAATAATGCTTCATTATTAACAAATGTTGCATTTAAGTGTTCATGTAATATAAGATATGAAGACTGATGAAGAGATATGGCAGCTCCATTGCTACCAACATTATTTTGGAATAGTATTTCCTCTTTTAAATTGAGATTACTATTGTAAACATTGATAGCTGGTGACAAGTTGTTAGTGAAAATACTTTTGCCAGATATTGTTACATTTTTCCAATTGACAAATGTCATTGATGCGACTGTGGAATATAATGAATTACCAGCATGTCCTTGCAAATTTTTATCAGATGTGCAATTGTCCAATACTAATGACATTTTTGAGCTTCTAACCTTATTATTTAAAATGGCATAAATTGCTGAACCTGCCGAAGTGGCATAATTAGTGCTAAATGTGCTGTTTTCAATGTGTATAATATACTGGTCATTTTCACTAGCATCATGAATGTTGATGTACATAGTTCCACAAAACTTAATATGATTGTTTGCTGATAATGGTACATCATGAGGACTAAACACGGGATTACCATTTATTGAAAATAGCACTCCATTTATGTATATTGGATAGACATAGTGATAGGAGAGATCTTTTGGTAAATGAGATCGATTGCAATAAAAACTATGGATACTCAAAGCTGTACCACCATTCAGTATGGATGAATTTGTTGGTAAAAAGCTATTTCCAGACAACTGTGAATCACTCACATGTATGTGTGAATTCTTCATTCCATTTAGAAATATTACAAGGATTCCTCCAGCAATTGAACCGTAATTGAATCTCCCAACATGAACATTATGAATAACAAAGTTCACCAAATACCTCTGTGCAAATATTACTGTTATAGCAGCAGCTCCTATAATAGGTAAATTGCATGCTTCATCATTCTTCATGTAGTGCATGGACTGGATTTGAGGAATGTTATTGATGTGTCCTGAAACAAAAGTTTTTTTTCCATTAGTGTTTGTAAACCACAATTCTGAAGAATCATAACTTTCTTTCAGAGTCATTACAGAGTCTTTAAATACAACTATTAAACCACTTCTTGTACATGAGAAATCAGAACAAAGGATCTGTGCTGGTGCTCCACCTATTAAATTAGCATCATCTAATATTCCTATTGTGTTTAGTAGCATTAGTCCATATCCATAACCTTCTCTTATATCGACATGTATAATTGATAAATTCTTACAATGATTAAACACCATTACTGCTTTCTGTCTCACTCCTAAGTATGGACGGGTATCATTAAATATTCTTACTGCTTGTGATGTTATTGTAGCTCCACAACCAAAAAACTGTAAATTCTTTATCCCGAGATAAGTCATGTTGAAAAAGCCAAATCCAACGCTTGAATCATTTTTATGAGTGCAATATACAATAGGTTGACCAGTAGAAACATTCCCTACTATAGTTAAGTAGGAAATATTTTCAATCTGACAAAACCAAGGTCCATATAGAGTGTAATTCAGCTGGTTTAAATGTAATGTCACATTGTTATGAAGAAGTGTTGTGGAATTATCACACAACCATGATTGTAATTCATGACTTGTAGAGATAACAATGTTTCTCTGTGTTGAAGAATTTGTATCATTAGGGGTTGCAACAGTCCACAGATTGATAGAGAAAATGATGAATATAATACTAACACTAACAAAAGAATAGAGAGAAAAAATGAAATGAAGCCAAACAAATGTATCATATAATTCCTGTTATTACAATAATTATTGTAATTATTACATTTATTAGTAAAATGTTATATAATAAATGATCTTAATATCATTGCTCCTATAAGACACTAAAGTAGCCAATATATCCCTCTACATCCTACAACATTAATTATACATGGTAATTATATGAACTATAATCCTGCATACAAAGTGAATTTGTTCTATTTATAAAACAAGAGAATTAACTATGAGCACTTACAACTTCATCTTTAAAGGTTTGAAGTAGAAAATGAAAATACTAACTTCTCTATATCTGCATGAATAGTGAAAAAATCTGTAGCTTTGATGTGTTATTTATAATCAATGGACAACAGTTGTTTACACTGTATGATGTGTACAAATGATTACATTACAATAATAAACAACAATTGACTTTTACAGCAATAACAGGTATTTTAAATTACTTATTATGTAAAATAAATGATAGTAGTTTACAATGTATACGTATAATGTGTGTATTACATAAAACAATTTTCAGTAATAAATAAAACATCTTTCACTTTACAAAACTGACTTTCATAACAACAACAGATATGTGAAAGTAATTGAATTATGAAAAATAAATGAAAGTAGTTTACTATATCTGCTATGTGTGTTTCATAAAACAAATAATTACTTTTCAAAACATCTTCACAATTTGCCTATATGAGTTTCATTAACAGGGTTAATTTAATTTCCGACAGAAATACTTATGACTAAGTGATAGTAACCAAATGCTAATAATGTACCTGTGCCCAATACAAACATGCATGATGTACATAATAAACAGGAATTATATATTAATATTTTATAAGTAATACTACACACACATCAACTCAAATATAGACTTAAATAATTTGTGAGAAATGACAAATTTGGTGAATTCACTCCTTAAGGTTTAAGTTCTCATTAATATTTCTCATTGAATTTTTGAAATTGACTAATATCGATATGATCGATTAATTATTAATCTGATCTGATGTATGTTTATTTTGTGTTTTTATGGCCCGTAGGGCCATCCCTATGATTGCTTTCCCACGGGTTCGAACTATATATATATAATTATATATAATTATATTATATATAATAATATAATGTATTCTTGTGTCACCTACGCGAGTATGCGTTGTATACGTAGTTAAGGAAGTTACATCATCCCCGGGGGGCTCGGTCAATTAATGGGCGTGGCGCGTAAAAGAACGCGCGATCAAGCTCTACAGATCCCAGCAGAAAGAAAACTGTGTAGCTTACGTAGAAACTGGAACAAATAGCTAGCTATCCTACCTGAAATATATTCTTTAAGTTCTACAAGAGGTAAACAGAGTAGATAATCAAAATAATAACTATAATAGGCTGATGTGTTTCAGGCATCATAAAGTTAGCCATGATTACTGAATGCTGGACACCACAAAGCAGTCATAGGGATACTTTTATCTTCACTTAAATTTGTAAAGCAAGCAATCATAGAGATGTTTTTTTTCTCTATATACACTTGTTTAGTGTTACAGTCACATTTATTATGGACAACACTCATTGAAAAGATGCTAGCTGTACATAATGCATGAGGCAAATGAGAGTGCAATATGTAGCTATATACATGGCTAAGAGCTTTATAATATTTACCTGACCAAGTCAAACACATAATGCACTGTCAAATATGATTTATTGCTGACATGGCTTAGAAGTGCATAAAGTGAGACATATTCACACTTAAAATGTACAATACGTGATTTAAATGGTCAATCACTTCCTGAGATTTCTTTAATCTGATTGGCCATAGGCCATGTGATGAACAAAAACAATGTCTATTATTTTTATTGATGATTGGAAGCATTTTAAATTTATGAGGTCATGAAGAATGAGAAACAAATGCACAATTTGAAACATACAAATAGAACTCACAAATTAGCACTATATTAAATAAATAACTTAATAAGAGAAATAATGTGCACAAGATACATCTACCTAGTTAACACACCAAATTATTATTTATTGCTAATCTAATAAACTACCACTGTTTTCACAGCAGCTACATGAGTAGAAATATACAAACTTAGTAATAAGTAACTTATTCAAACTTAAGTGTGCAATAAGTCTTTAATGCCCATCCGCTTCTTGTGTTTTGGATTAGCCATAGGTCGTGTGATCAGCAACAAAATAATGTCTAGTATTTTTATTAATGATTTAAATTTGTAAGGTCAAGACAAATGCACAATTTTGAAACATACAAAATAGAACCTACAAACTAATGCTATAGTATTAATACTGAAACTAATTAATACCTAGACTAGTTAATACAACATAAATAATAATTATGAAAGTATAGGCCTAATGCATATTTTAATAAAAAGAGACAAGATGCAATTTTTCTAAATTTTAATATAATTCTGTTCAATGTAATCTTCATCATCTTCATATCTTCTACTCCTAACCTTCTTACGTGGGTACTACATGGATGATCTCTATTTCTTCTATACTCAATAAAACATAAGGCTAATGAAACCAAGTAGTAATAAAAGAGTAAATAAAGCTGTACAATACATTACTATATGTACAGATGATCTGTTAATAGCTAAAATAACTAGCTGGAGGGATAATATAGACAGACAACTAATGTCTATATAGTTTAACTTTGGACTTCTGAAAGGTCTTAATTAATGCTTGCATTACAGTCAATGAAGCTACTCCTAATAACTGCATGAACAACATCAGTGATATGTTATATCCTCTTAGTGATGCATATACAATATATATGTACACTACTACTATTACACAAACTCCAAACCAGTAACCCATTCCATTTTAATACAGTGCATCATGGAAGGACTCAACAATTGGTTAATCAATCTCCTCCATAAGGGATAATGAAACACACCAGTGGGATAAGAGCAAGACAAAATAGTATGATACGTTCCTTGTCATGTAGATAGAAGATATTACCATCTCCATACCACACTATGACAGTACCCTTCATTTTAGTTTCAACTGGAACAAACACCAGCATATCAATAGTATTTAATGTGTAGTTTAGAGAATGAGAGGTGAATAATGTAGGTAATACTTGAATTGATGAAGCTGCTGCCAGGTTTGAGATATGATAAATCCAAAGACAAGAATTCACAAATATATTGGATATATGAACTGTAGACAAGTCTTAATAGACGGAGTCATTCCGTTATACAAACACAATGGAAATCCATGATTAAGATTCATCAATGAAACAAATATTCTCATGGTATGCAAAGAGAAGTCATTTTCTTGTAAATAGTCAATAGTTGAGACTGTAATAATATTACATGTCAGGATAATACCAGCTAGTGGTCCTGCAGCTATTGTGAGATGTAGAGTAAGTAAAAAAGTCACTATAACTACACCAGAAATGCCATATCCAATTAGTGTTAGTAACCAAATGTTAGAACACCTCTTACAATCTATTATATCAAATACTACACTCAGATTAGCTTAACATTATCGACAAGAACCCCAGTTTTACTACAAACACAAAGAGAGCTTAACTCTTTCACATATCCTAGTCCAGTAGTGTTTCTGACTGATATATCCTACCAATAGGTCTAGTGATAGATGTAGTTGTGATATTACTATGTACATCATCTATTGTGATTACACGTACAAATTCCATTTGTTATCATGAACCTTTAGGACATGAATTAACTTTTACATCAGGAAACCATGTAGGAGGATTACCAGGAGTAGCAATAGTGAAGTGTCCATGTGTTCACTTATGAACTGTATTGTGTATGTTGTATGTTATTAAAATACAATTAGTCTAAGAACATCCCTGTCCACGCATTTGTGAGACCCTTGGGATGAGGCAAAATTGATACGAGAACAAAATGTATGTTTTGAAAATTCAACATAGGACCAACAAAAGAGATTTGCATGTTAGCTACAGCATTGATAACAAACAAGATATGTATTGTAATTATACATACACAGAAGTGGAAAATGTAACATTTTAACAATAGTCAAGCTGTGTAGCATTTTCTAGTATATACAGTTTAAAAACCTGCATGACTTGTTTGTATTGTTTGTATGAGCTAAATAATAATTCCTAAAACTGAACTATAAATATTTAATAGTGAACTAATTATTATAATTGATGTATGTGTACTATGTTTATACATATTACATGTATTGTATGTTACTGTATATTATAAGTATTGTACTGTATTTTAGGATGCTGTAGTGTAGAAAATGTGAACATGAATCATTCCTTTATTGAGCATGAAATACTTATTGCAGTGTGTTACCTGAATATGAGGGTAGTGGGTATGAAATATTTATGATTGCGTGTTGAAGAAGGTGCATGTATGCATGTTTAAGATGAATCAGCCACATGGGGTGTACATATTAACAGTTATTCCATTGTATTACATTATTCATAACATATACTATAGATATAATTATACAGTTTATAGTAGGGCTGGGACGATTAATCGATTAATCAATTAATTGAAAGTTCTTCTGATTATTGATTATAAGTCTGTGATTATGCAAATTATTCCAGAAGACATACTTTTCAAACATGTGACGGCAAATAATGTACAATATGGAAGAGCTTTTTTGATGATCAAATGGGAAGAGTTTCCTGTATTAATTGACTTAATTGGCCTAAATACTTTCGCTGATTTTAATCGATTATCAATCAACTTGAAGTTAGTGATAATTGATTCCAGAATCTCAGCCGACTCCCAGCTCTAGTTTATAGCAAAATGTTTTGGGGAGGTATGGGTCTCATGGTTTTTTAGAGGGAAGAGTATTTTTGACCTACTTTTCAAAAATGAATCCTTTTCTATCAATGATTAAACTACTATTTTACAGTATTATATGGGGTATGTGTTCTTTTATCATCAACATGATAATGGTTTTGTTTGTATTCATGTTACATAGTTAAAGGTAATGATATCTGTAAAATCATGATAACTATATATTGTCAAGTAAACTCTATTATTGGTAGTGGTTTTAGTGGATATAGTTTTTTGTGTAAATCTATCAAACTATTTTCCTGTGTTTTAAGAGTATCCTCTAGGAAATTTGGACATGGTAGAATTGATTTTTGTAGATGAATGTACTCTAGTGAAGAATGGAGGAAGATGTTGTATTAGTTCAATCCTGTTTATAGGTAGTGAATCAACATGGAAATAACTGTGCCTTATCTGGAGTAGTCTGATGGTCTTGTGTAACTCTAACATGTTGGTAACAAGAGGTAGTACTTGTTCATAAAACAACGAAGCACATTTCATGTAATTGTAGCTGAAAGAATGATCTAGTTTGAAGTTTAGTTTCAGTTCAGTGAGGTGCTTCTTCTGTGACATAACATTAAAGAAAGTTCTTAGCTGTTCATTGTTAGTACTTGAATGAATATATTCAGCTCTTGTAGACTGGTGTTGTGCGAGAAACCGGTTGTCAGTAGGGACAGGTATGTACTAAAAATAGTACTCACATATATGTTCCTATTACATTCAATCTCCAGATATTCTATTGTTTTGTTTAGTGTTAACATATTTTGTAGACTAGTACACATACTATCAACAAAGTCATCATTATTTATCTACACTCTCAGATATTTAAGTGTAGTATTACTCTGTAGAATAGTAAAGAGTTCAGTAACACTCTCAGATGTGTCTATATAGTAGTAAGTCAAGTTGTTGTAGACTAGGATGAGAGTGAAATAAAAGATGTGGTTGATGTGGATGGTTTAGTTTAATGCAGTGTAGTCCTTTGATATGTGGAAGGAGTGATGCTGACAGTTTATGAGAACTCCATGTGATAATCTCCAGAGTATTAAGTGGTGTGTTCACATCTAATGATGATTGTAGGATGTGATCTTTTATAGACAGCTTAAGCGTTTGTAGTGTGTGATTTCCTTTCAGTAAGTGTTGAATTGTTCCATCAGACAGAGGAAGAATGGAATTAAATTCAAATGAGAATGATGTTATTGTTTTATTTCCTGCTACTCCATTAATCAAACTAGTGATAGTTTTTAAACCGACAGTAGGATTGTAATTGTATTTAAACAGAAGGTCCATTCCTATAAGTGTAGAATTCATTGATATACATGTCTCTAGTTCAGAATACTTGTCTGTATGTAAAATGGAGTTTGTACTATCATCTTTTAATTTCAAATATTCTGTAACCAAGTGCAGTACTTTTATGAGAGGAAGGTTGAGTAATTGTAATATCACAAGACAGAGATCAACTGGAATAATGTATAATGTACAACACAACTCCTGAATATTGTGTAAGAATGATAGTTTCAATAATTTGTACACTGAATCATCAGTTGTTCTACTGAACATTACCTCTAGTATCTTACACTGGTTCTGTTTTGAGTTGTTTGTTAGTGTATTAGTAAGGATTTGTAATTTCTGGTCATTTAGTTCTGATTGGTGCAAGTGATTCCATGATATGTTAGAATTGTTAGAGGACAGTAAATTACCAAATCATATTGCTGATGTTTGATTTGTCCATTAGCCCACATATTCAAGAGTTGAAGACAGAGAGTTGTTTTACCAATACCAGGAGGACCATCAATGACTACAGTAAGAGACTGGCCACTCTCATTTAGTTTAAGGACATCCTCGATATCTCTGAATATAATTTTATTATAATGAAGTGTGGTATTTCATTAATATTTCCTCTTAACACACACCAAGCTGTCTGCTGTACTGTTTGAGGATCAGCTTCTCTGTTGTGTGATTCTAACAGTGCTAATCTTCCAACTTGTGGTGGCCAGTCTATAAGTACAATAGGTTGGTGTTTATATTTATCTCTCAATATTGTTGTACATCAGGCTCTAATGTACTAATGGATGTAGCTTCATCAGTGATAGAATGACCTGTAGATATGAAAGATAATAATAGTGATGAATGTTGTTTATGTGTAAAAAGGACTGACCTAACTGATTTAAAATGGAGGTAGCAATATCTGTTAGTGTGTGATGTTGTTGATTTTGTAATACATGACAAATGTCATGTAGATACTGGTCTGGATCAGAATGTGTTTGTAGTTGTCTTTCTAACACAAGCACCAGTTCAGTAGAGTTTTTATAATCTTCTCTTATCGAAAGTAAATTTTTCTTAACCTCAAATGGTATCAGGTTTTGAGAATACCATGCATTTGTCACTCTATTAGGTGTAGTGCTTAATACATCAATCAGATGAGCAGAGCGAACTCGTAATACTTTCCTTGGTTTCTGGTCAACTACAAAATACATATTAACATAACAAGTTATACACTATAAATCATTTTACTTACCAATTCCAATCTCTTTTCTCATTATATTATTAGCTATAATTATTACTACAGTCTTCACATTTATCAACAGCTGAGGTGAGATATACCCAAGAGGCAGTGCTAGTGTTATTAATCCACCATTGTAAACCTTCTTCTAATGCAAAGTGGTAGTCATGACCAGTGTTAACCATTGTTTTGAGTCTCCTTCTCTCATCCAGGGACACACCAAGATAACTAATAAGTTCAGTCCATTTCTCTTTAACAACAAAACCACTCTTAACCAGAAGTCGTAGAGCATTGCTTGATGTCAACTCTAAATTATGTCAGTATAATAATGATATCATACAACATTACAAATTAGTTTTACCTGTTATAGGACCAGGGTTGAGTTCAATATCTCCTGATAAAATGAGGAGAAGTAGTCCACAGACTAGAGAGAAGGTTAGACCTCTAATCCACCTGAGTCCATTTATCCTGCTGTTATCAGTGGTTACATCACTGGTGTGAGACGTTTTAGTAGAGTGAGTATAATATAATATCTGATGATAATACCATGATCCTATACTTGATCTCCATTGACAGATATCAATCATGATAACTAGTAGAGTATATATGAAGTAATCAGAAAAGACTCCACACTGATAATTAGAAAGGTGACAATATATGTATATAAGGATGTGGTATTTTATGTAAACAACCACACCTTAATGAGTATAATTATGCATATAACACTCAGGTGTTATATGCTACGGTGGTACCTCCCAGGGCCGCTGAGAGTTGAAAGGGGCACAGGGCGCGCGAAACGTGCCAAAATGTTTTTGCTAATTAATTATTCATAGTGGATGTGGTTAGTTAATTAATTGCATGTTATTAACAATAATTGCTCATTCAGCATTACACGTGTCACTGTTTCAGGTATAAATAATTATAACTATTATTGTTTTATCTAGCTTGACGTTAAATTATAGATTCCTATAATTGAGTAAGCTCATCTATGTAATAATGGTCAAAACATTTGGGGCCCCAAGAGAATGTGAGGCTCTGGGGCAGTTGCCCCTGTTGCGCCCCCTTCTGCTACCTCCAAACAGGGCTATAGTATTTTATACTATGGTAACACAAAAGTATGCAATTAAAGTATGAAAATCAAGTAGGACACGAAAGTCAATGATTTGGGATTTTTTTACTTAGCAGGAAGATACCAGTTTTGCTTGATCTAATAACTGCAATAATAACTAATTAGTTATTACTCGTGTATCTATTTGGGTTTCTTAATTTTATAACCGATCGCGAAAAAGTATGCAAACAAGATCAGGATGATACTGCAGGAAGGGATCAAGTGTGTCATAAAATTAAACAAACCACTTCCATATAATTATGCATAACTACCTACACTGCTGTGAAAAGCAAATTGTTGTACTTATGTATGATTATATGGAAGTGGTTTGTTTAATTTTATTAAGGTACAAGACACTTGACCTAGCTACACTACCATCCTGATATTATTTTCATACTTTATCAATTTTGACATCCCTACTACATTTCGTAATTTTTTGTATAAAACTTTTTTATTATTCTTGTTGATAAAATGCTATATTATTATCTATGGTATGACTCAGGAGTATTTTCATATCATATATTTTTCACTACAGCTATGATGATGGATCTTGTACATTGAGACAAAGCAAAAAACCTTAAAACTCCAATATGGGATGTATACAAGAAAATTTAAATGAAGTCAGTTCACTTCAAATGTATATTCTTACTTGTAGTTTATGATAAAATGTTTTTGCAAATTTCTATAGCTAACTTGTTTATGTTAAATAGGATCTGCTTGGTGGTACTACTAGACTTTACAGACACTCTGCTACTTGGTTGTGCTGCCTGTTCAGCTTCTTTAAATTCCTTACAATGGTGACTCTCCAAATGAAACCTCAGGTTAGTGGTATTGCTTGAATATTTTAGTATCAGTTTGTACAATTGACAGTGCACTTTAGTTTGTTTTTTTCTTCTTATCAGGCTCTATATATTTCCCATTCTTGCTAGGGAATACAAAAAAAATCCCACACAATGCCTTTTAAAGCCTTTCAAGCCTTTCAATCTCGTACATTACTAACTCACATGGTAATATTTTATGCGCGTGCGCGCAACCCACGTGTGTGGTCACGCGCATGCGCATACACCACGTGGTTGCTATATCGTGATCGCATATACTATCGCGATGTATCGCATTATCGATACTATCGCTCAGCCCTACTATGTAGTTAAGAATATTGTGTGTATTATATTGTATAATGTCACATGTTAGATATAGCTACATTGTAAATTTTAAAGACATGTCAAAAGTGGCTTGCTTGTTTTTAAAGTAATTTTCTGTTAATTAACACTCATGAATAATTAATGACCTATATTTTCGCCATCTGTGAATTTTTTGACTGAATGTCTGTATATGCATATGAACAATATATTGAGAACAAACGTATCCCTATGATTGTTTTGTGGCAGCTATCACTAATTGGTGACAGCACTAGTGTCTCCAGTATTCCAAACACTAAATCCTCAATGAAATTGAAGCCACAGTCTTTCAATAAATCATTGCTGATGATGTCTGAGACTCAATAACCTTTCATACCTAATTATCTTTAAGATCCTTGCATCATATTTTATAATGTTGCTTTGCTTCAGCAGCTATTTCTTACAGTTTTTACCACCTGCTTTGAGTGCTTTCTTCCTAGTAGTTGTAATGTGTAACTCAGTATGCGTTTTTTTACATGCCACTCCTATTAAATGATCAAGCCCCTGCAGAATGACAAAACTTTCTTAACTACATATGCAATGCATAAGCACACTGTATAACATATGCGCCACAAGGAAATATATAAATATAGGTTCAACTCCGTGGAAAACAATCATAGCTGGCTCTGTACACCATACAATTGAGAAGTTATTTATATGTATTAATTAAAAATATATATGTATGACTATTACAATTGACTTCTCCTACACATAAAGCTGTATATCAGTGATAAATCATTTTCATTTTTGATAGCATTTGGCTCATTCAGGAATGTACAGAAACCATTCTCTTAACACGTCAAGGGACCATAGTAGTGTGTAATTATTCTAGTACAGAAATAATAACTATAATTATAACTATCTACATGTATGTTAGATGAAATATCAACTCATGTAACTACATACTTTAAGGGTCAACAGTGTTGCCTCCACTCACCAAGTTTAAACTGTTAATTAACCTTATGTTTACTGGTTCATAAGAATATTGTGTTATATATGTCTTTAACTTGCAAAATACAAACTACATGTATGTGATTATGTTCATAATAAGTTATAATTAATTAAAATTACGAAGTGTTTCTGAAAAAAAGGTTGTAATTATAGTTTGATAGTGGCTATATGTTAGGCATAATATTATAATAATAACTTCAGTATTATTATTGACATCTAGAAAGAACACCAGACGACAGCCCATCACTATAGCAACCATATTTGAGGTCTGATTACCAGTCTGTGTACCAAGTAGAAGACAAGATAATGTTTAAATTGAGCAATTATATCAGGTCAATAAATTACTTATATACCTCTCTTACAGTTGGGTCTTGCTGCTTTATTTAAATATGCAAGTGAAATTAAGTCTGCATCCCAATACGATACATACAACTAAACATCAGACCTGCATCAGAAACATTTTGCTAATTTGTTTTTATACAGCTACATGCATATATAATATAAGTACTGTTAACGTGTTATAAGTATTATAGTTAGCTATGTATTCTGTACAGTCATCTACTACTCACATCAAATCCAATCGAAGGTTGACGCTTCATGTAACCAACACAAACTGTACTCTACTTCATTGGTTTATATATGTTGTAGTAGGGTTCTTTGCAAGGACGTAGCTTAACTACTAGTGAAAATATTTCAGATGATCTAAATCCTGACCAAATTAACGAACACAGTTTCACCATCAGGAGGGACTGGATATTCTATAAAGAAAGGTTTAAACAATTTTAAAAAAAAGATTAAAAAAAATCATCCGCAGTTGTAACAAATGGGTAGCTACAATTTAAAAAGTAAAAAAGATAACAACTATATTTACTATATAAAATATAAAAAAATACTTTCAGATAATCAGGAGATGTAGGGGGTGTCTACTATGCTTCATTTTGTTTTTGATCTAATCGATATGTCTGATAGTTGAAATGAGTCAGAAGAAGATGTAGGGAGTTGTATATTTATAATATTAATAATCTTTAAAGTGAATCCTGTCAAAATGACTGTTTCTGGTAGTTCAATTGTTATATGTTCACTCTCAGAACTAAATGAACAGAATTTATATGAATTAAAATTTACATTACTGGTATATCATAATTATTCATACCCTTTTAAGATGATATTAGTTAGAGTTTGCTCTTCGTTCTCTTCATTAAAAGATATTGTAATATCTCCAATTGTTCCAACAGAACAATTAGTATCTAGTTTAAATCTACAAGACAATAATTTAATGAAATATTATAATTTAATAATAATTATCTTACTTCAATGTCTTCACACTGACTGGTTGCCTTAATCTTGCAGTACAAACATGTTGCTCATACTCACTTTTCCATTCTTGACTAACAATTGCCTTTAAAAAGGTTTGTGGTGCTATAGAGAAAGATACACATGATTTGTAAGTAAGTCCTGCTGAATGCTGTATATATTACTACCTAAAATTCCATTTTCTCTGTGAATATATTTCTCTTCATCATTAAAACTACACTTCCTCAATCGCACTGTGAAGTCTGTGTTTGTGTTGGTAACACTCGCTAACTTCAAACGCAAGTATCTATGAATAAATGAACAAACAGTAAATGAATGGATGACTGGACATAATAGAGATTAAGGTGGATTGAAGGTTGGATGAATGACATACAGAGTTACTGTATATAATAATTTACCTAACAGCAATGGTAGGGAGTATGATATATTGTCTACCATAACAATAATATCCAGTATAATCGATAAATGTATTCCAATGGGAACTATCACGAGATATTTTCAGTATATATGAGAATCCAAGGTTTTCAATTGTTTCTGTGAGTTCTTCAGGATAGGGATCAAATATAATACAGTTTAAGAGATAGATGTCATTTAATGCTACAACAAATTCAGGAAGCTTTGTTGATCTTGATGTTTGACTTGTGCAAATTGGTTGAGATAGACTATTGGACAGTATTACACTACTCAATGGCATTTCAGGATTTCCATAATACTCCATTTCTGTTGCATATCCAAAGATTCTTCTTTGGCATAAACCTGGTCTACCTCCACTTACTCCCGGCCATGGCTGTACCCTACCTCCTCCTGGCCAGACTCTTGGCCTTACTCCTATTCCTTCTCGTCCTACTCCCACTCCTGTGATTGGACCGCCTCCAAAAACTCCAGGTTGTAGTCCACCTCCTGGTAAGACTCCTGGTTGTAATCCACCTCCTGGTCCACCTAAAGGATCTCCTACTGTCTCTTGGTTAGAGACTTGTTTCCAGGTAACATTCCCCTGTAAAAAAGCACATTCCTTGTAATCAAACAAATTCTTGTTTCTTTCTGTGGAAAATGAATAAGTTGACTAAATAAATGTAGTTATATGAGCTTTCTAACCAATTCTTCCTCTGGGTCTCATTGCTTCCCAGTTGCGCTTCACTCGAATTTTCAGAGCAGCAAAGACTTCAGTCTCACTGAAACATCCGTTAGGTTCTGACAAATCCACTAAAAACTGGGAAGGTATCTCTGATAACCGAACACACCTCAACAAACCGCTCTCGATAACATTATTTTCCTGCATCCAGAGTAGAACAGTACGATATATTGACATCTCTTCTACTAGAAATGTATCTCTTTGAAGTATCTCTGATAATGCACCCTCAGAAAGTGTGAGAAGTGAATGTTCTTGTAGGATGGCAGCTGCATTCATGTCAGAAAACGTTAGACATGACTCTTGAAGCTAATGAATGATTAGATACATGTACAATGATATACTAGAAATGATTATACATGTACATTGTGCATGTGTATAAGTATAACTATATCCTACCTGTTTCAACTCTAGTCTACATGCTGATATGTATATTGGTATTACTGTTGATAAATTAATAAGAGATGATAGTTGATTAACTAAAGCATCTTTAAGAGCAAGAAAACTAAAACGATCTGCAGCTTCCATCAGTTCTACTACACCCTATCATAAAATAAATACATGTAATTACATCAGACCAAATTTGCAAAAAGGGACATTCCCCATAAATTAGTTTTGCTCTAATGCTTATACCCCACTAACCCTCATGTGTGTAAGTACAAAGTTACTGTAGTAATTGTGTCTATTTGTCTGGTAGTATTTTCAAAGTGCTAATGTTCATAGTTTTGCTGGAATTTTGGGAACTGGAAACTTTAAATCATGCAAGGATCAAAATTGACAACAGGTGTTTGCTAAAACCTCTCTAGTTATGACAATTTTTGTAACTCATTGATGTCTGTAAGCAAAAGAGTTCGCTGAAACCAAACTCATCTCGCTTGAAGCCTGCTTGAAATCAAAAACAATTCAGGTAGTGACTGCTACAATATCAATCATAGTAAGCTTTCTGCCATGATGGTCACAATTATTCAGTTTAGTACATGTGGAGGATCTTTGTCTTTGTTCTAAGCAACAGTAGAAACAGAGATTTTTTTTGTTGACAGCAATATTTCATGGATGTTCTTGGACTATATTTGGAGCACAAAGTTGCTGTTTCCTGCCATGATTTGAACTCATAACTTGTCAGTATCACTGTAGATCATATATATAGCATGATGATGTACAATAGACTGTAGAGCTGACTTTGTTTTGTTCAGTCTTTTACCAAGAATGAATGACTGAATGTCTAAAGCCAAAGATTATTAAATTGTGTGATTAAGATCACTGTATGGCTATGAATCCCTCAGTCTGTTCACTAGGGATGTGCGATACCACTAAATAATAGTATTGCGTATCGCTGCCAAAAATATCACGATACGATACAGTATCACGATATTTGAAATAATATTGAAACACTTATAAAAAGTAAATAAATGTCCTATTTGGATGTATTTGTCAAGAAATGGTAAAAGAAATCAATGAAAGTTATGCACACTAGCTTTTTTATAATTACTTTTAGGTATCAAATTACACAAATTAGAAAAACCATGTTTACTAAACTGTCCATTCCAGTGTATCGATACACTTAAAAGCTAATATTGTATCACGATATTGAACGAAAATATCGATATTTCGATATATCGATACGTATCGCACATCACTACTGTTCACAGACCAAAATTCCTGTGTACTGACTATAGTTACTGCAATATGGTGAGGTTTCTCCATTTTAGTATTTTTATTTTGTACAGGAAGTCACTGAACTTTGGTATCTAATAAGAGCTATTATTAATCTTCTTAGATATCATATTGTGTTGGTTTCCTTTACTAAATGTAGAAATAGTCAGTAAT
The DNA here is from genome assembly GCA_947044365.1 of Petrosia ficiformis. NCBI lineage: Eukaryota > Metazoa > Porifera > Demospongiae > Haplosclerida > Petrosiidae > Petrosia > Petrosia ficiformis. Next base: position 5,336,130 of record OX345644.1, on the reverse strand, counting down.
TAAAGGTATAAGTGTATGATCAATGAGACCCTTTTTGCAAATTTAGTTACATATTTAAAATGTTTACATTTATTATACATGTGTATCATTTTTTATTTTCATGCAATACTCACTTGTAATGTAACTCTATTTAATTCCACATGTCCTGTATATGCATAGTATAGAAGTAACCGGAAAATAAATAATGATATATCTATTAGTTCTATTTCACAATTCTCTTCTGACTCTCTCATGGAACCAAACAGAAGAGAATCAAAATACTCTGACTGTGCAGCTAGTACTATCCTGAAAATAGACATGAAAATGATACATAAATAAATACATACACACATACAATGTGTACATACATACATGTACATACAATCATACATACAAACATGTACATACATACATACATACATGTAAATACATATATACAATAAATCAGACATGGGGCCAATTACAATGCAATGTAATATATTACTATTACTATCACCTTAAAAATCACTATTACTAATACCTCCAAAGTCAGTGTGATAGGTTAATTACTATCACTATTGCCTTAAAAATCAATATTATTACTTTAATACCTTCTAAGTCAGTGTAAATGTATAAATTACTATTACCTTAAAAATTAGTATATTACTATTACTATTACTGCCAAGTTAGTGTTACTGTTATGGATTACTATAGCATTAAGGTTTCTTTGAAATTATTCTTTTTCCAGCTTTAAACTAAATGACCATTGCATTTAATGTTCATGAGTTTCTCAAAAATAAAATCAGTAAGTCTGCATGTTTCTGGCTGAAAAAATTTCCCTCCAATATTAAAATGTCTTTCTGTTGGCTCTACTATAAATGAACATTCTGGTATTACTTAATGTCAATTACTACTACTATTGCCACAACATTGAGATTGTATATTACTATTACTATTACTAATACAACTGTCTGTCTATCACTTTTATTATTTCTATTACTTCAGTTTGTTAATTACCTGTCCGATATACATATATACATACATGTACATACCTATGTGCAACAATTCTGTGCATACAAATTTTGAAAGTGACATCACAATGATTCCTATCTTGTAGGAGCTTCAAAAATCTTGAAGACATTTGTGTTGTAAGAATAATAGATACTAATAGGAGAATGAGAGAAGGTATGACAATAAATGAAGAACTCTCTCTCTCTCTCTCTCTCTCTCTCTCTCTCTCTCTCTCTCTCTCTCTCTCTCTTGCCCTCTTCTTCCTGATTCTTACTCTCTTCTATTACTCACATGAAATGTCACCATTCAGATAACAAAGATCACTATCCAGTAATGTTTCAAACTGTTGATCTTCATCACTATAAGTTAATGTCCTAGCTACTTCAGCATTTCCACCTGAAAGATTTATAAATTGAATATTGTATCAAAACAACATACATGTTATGTACACATATACATACATGTACCTAGTTTACCTACATGTGCATACATGCATGTACATACTTACATACATGTACATACTTACATATATGTACATACTTACATACATGTACACTGTATTAACATGTATCTAGTCTATCTAAATACATATATACATACATACATGGTATTTACATGTGCATAGTTATGTACATAGTACATACCTGCTTGCCACAATCTATCTATCATTAAATCAAGAAGACCTTTGAGATAACCTGATGAATCCTCATTTGTTAGCCCGGGAGAGGTGAGGTTGTGCTGATGAATAACAGTTGTTTGAGTAGAATTAACTCTTGGAGAAACAGTTGAAGCTGATGAAGGAACTTGGTTAAACAAAACAGGACTGGGAGGAGAGGATATCGAAGGAGGATTGGACATAATGATAGGGGTCATATTCTGTGAAGAGGATACAGGAAGAGGATTAGAGGGTTGGTTGGTGGTCGTAGTCCACGAAGAGGATACTGGAAGAGGATTAGAGGCTTGGTTAGGGGACAAAGTACTTTGAAAAGCGGATGTTATTGGAGGATGATTAAAGACTTGGTTCACAGGCATAATCCTTGGAGGATAACTCATTGCTGCTCAACGATCGCGTGATCAGTTCCTTTCTCTTGGTAGATCTGAATGTAATGTAGGAAAAGCAGAGGGATCAAGTCAAGAAGGCGATCCTAATTGGTTTCGGGATCGCGTACTTATTTTAGTCCGTCAAGATAACTATCAGGAAAAGCCACACCCTTTTATTAAAAAAATTTTATTAGTGCAAATAAGTCATGTGATCTTGACCAATCAGTTTATAAAGGAGTTAGCCCAACTTGTGGAAAATTATTACCAATCATATTCTTGGATAAATATATATGCAAACTGATCCCTTGCTAAAACCCCTATTCTTGGAATCATGCAAAGGAGTATCTAGCTCTTTTATGGTAGAACATGGAAATTGACGAGTGAAGTGCATTGAAAAATCAAAATAGCTCATAATAAGTGTGGTCAATTTACTAACATAAGTCATCACTAGCTATATATTGAAAGTTTCTCTTGCTTCCTCTTCATTGTACTGTCAAAGTACTCAAATCCTTGTAAATAGTCAATAGTTGAGACTGTAATAGTATTACATGTCAGGATAATACCAGCTAGTGGTCCTGCAGCTATTGTGAGATGTAGAGTAAGTAAAACAGTCACTATAACTCCACCAGAAATGGCGTATCCAATCAATGTTAGTAGCTAAATTTCAGAACACCTCTTACAATCTGTTATACCAAATACTACACTCAGATTAGCTTGACATTCTCCCCAAAGAACCCCAGTTTCACTATAAACACAAAGAGAGCTTAACTCTGTTACATCAACTGAATTAACTGTAGCTTCACAATTCCCTTGCGGACATATAGTAGCATATCCTATAGTCCAGTAATGTTTCTGACTGATATATCTCCAACCAGCTACCAATAGGTCTAAGTGATAGATGTAGTTGTGATATTACAATGTACATCATCTATTGTATTAGTTATAAAGTGATTACATGTACAAACACCAATCCTTTAGGACATGGATAAACTTCTACACCAGCAAACCATGTAGGGGGAATTACTAGGAGTAGCAAAAGTGAAGAGTCCATATGTTGACTTATCATTTGCATTGAGTATGTTGTATGTTATTAAAGTACAATTAGAACCAGATTTCAAACTAAGAGTTGTATTTGTACTTTGTGTCTTCCCGTGTACATTACTAGACACAAAACAAACTGCTGGAGAATACACTATAGTATGATTTGAACCATGTACTGCAGCAAGATACAATGAAACAGATTTACCAGGATAGATTTGGATTGTATGTTTGATACTACTAGAGACTGCACAGTTTATAATAGGACTGTTAGATGTTCTGTTAGATGGTTTACATGAACATTTTTTCACTGTTTCTGGGGACATTTCTTTTAATCTATTATTAGCCTATGTGAGTTTCATTAACAGGCTTAATTTAATTACCGACAGAAATACTTATGACTAAGTGATAGTAACCAAATGCTAATGATGTACCTGTGTCCAATACAAACATGCATGATGTACATAATAAACATTAATTATATATTAATATTTTATAAGTAATACTACACACACATAAACTCAAAAATATACCTAAATAATTTGTGAGAAATGACAAATTTGGTGAATTTATTCCTTAAGCAGTAAGTTCTCATTAATATTTCTCATTGAAATTTTGAAATTGACTAATATTGATATGATTGATTAATTATTAATCTGATCTGATGTATATTTATTTTGTGTTTTTAGTGTTACAGTCACAATTATTATGGACAACACTCATTAAAAAGATGCCAGCTTTACATAATGCAGGAGGCAAATGAGAGTGCAATATGTAGCTACATAGCTAAGACCTTTACAATATTCACCTGACCAAGTGCTACATTGAAACACACAATGCAGAGTCAAATATGATTTATCGCTGACATACAGAGAAGTGCATAAAGTGAGACATATTCACACTTAAAACATACAATAAGTGATTTAAATGCTCAATCACTTCCTGAGATTTCTGATTGGTCATAGGCCATGTGATGACAAAAACAACGTCTATTATTTCATTAATGCATTTAAAATTTATGAGGTCATGAAGAATGAGAAACAAATGCACAAATTAGCTCTATCAGAGTGCACGGTAGTACTCTCTATTGAAAAAAAATGGCCACCCATACATTTCAATTGCAAGTGATGAGCTGAAAGCTCTGGTAATATATAGATAATACAGATACGTTTTCATTATTATTTCATACACACATACCTATTCATATCTAGTGTTGTTATAACTAACAACAACATCTAGACAGCTACAGATCCTCTTTAAGGTAGAGAACCGGCGTTTGGCAAAACTGGCTGAATGTTCATCATAATTATTATTATGATTCTCCAGACAAATCATTTTATTGTTTGTTGAACTATTACAATGATTCTAGCACCATTCCAGTCACATTCATAGTAAAATTCTGGTCTACAAGTATCGAGATGATATCCTCAGATGCTATGAAAGAAGAGAGTCTCAACGATTACAAAGACGAATTGGACGCCATTTTCATAAGTGTATTAATTAATTAATGGTAAACAGAGTAGATAATCAAAGGCAAACAAATATACATAGCTTAAGGTATAATCTAGTATTAATGTATAAGGTATAATGTCAAACATAGAATTAGTTTCAAATAAGTTTAAACAGTTAATAAGAGGGAACACATCCCTCAGTGGCAGCAAGTGAAATGTCTGAATTATCAATTGGACGATTTAAAGATGATCTGCTGCCACGAATACACATTACTGAGGATCTGAGTAAGGCAAATGATATCCGACACCTCAGCCATCCCATTACCATTGGATAGTGATGTTGTCGTTTTTGGGCAATCATATCAGCCAATCGTTTATAGAAGGTTGTTGCTTCTTTTCCCATTCCTCCATTAGTAGAAAAAACTAGGGGTGTAAAAACTCCACACTCTATTTCTCGGACCCTTTGACCATATTCTCTCTTCTTTGCTTGCTCATGTCTTTTGTAGGCATCAGTGGAACGATTACTAGGTGCGTTGGCGTAAAAGACCCGTACATCGAAAAATGCATCTTGTGAATAGTTCCAAAAGCCTCTAGCACGAATATCCAATCGGGCATTGTCGTCAGTGTTGGCCGAGCGTGCAGTAAGGGTCTCTCCAGTTACCGGTTGTAATGATGGTTCTGTTGCAACATTGTGACAGACCTCTGTAAGTAGTGTGGCAGTAATGTCACTGATTTCATTATGCCGAATCGTGGGAAATCCCCCCATGTGGCAAATCATTGCATGATCCACAGTGAATCGGGTCCCACATTTACATGCTCGAGGGATGCCGCTCAGCTGCCAGCCATATCTCAGGCATAGCGCATCTCTAAATTCCCTTTTATGGAGATAAAAACCATGTTCTTCAAGAGGTAAAACAGATAACCAGGAAGAAGCCCCTTTTTCTTTAGCTAGTTGGGCACAGCGGTTTAACTCAGGAGTTAAGTTGTTCTGCACTCTATCAGCTTGTTGAATGTATCTCAAACGATTATGTTTCCTAATGTTTTTCTTGATACCCGAAATTAATTCAGGGTAGACTGTCTGGTATGTTTCTTGAGACTGAATCAAATCCACTAGGGGGTCTGTTAAAAGCTCTGAAGCTTGAAATGAAGGTAGTGATAATGTTGCAGGATTAATAAGGTCTAAACCACCAAGCCTTACTGGGAGGGCCATTAGGTCTCTCTCAGCAGTAGAGCACGAAGTGCGTCCTGTTATAGCTGGAATAAGATGCTGATAGATAGCTGCTTCAAGAGGGAGTAGGAGATCGTGTAAATTAGGGATTGTTCTCATCAGATAAGTCCACTGACTCGACATACCATGTGTAAATGCTGCATAAGCAGCATGAGGTTGAGAAACTGCAACTTTGGCCAGGCGCTTGATTTTTTCAGTCCATTCTTCCACTTTGTTATTCACATATTCTTTGGCAAAGGATCTAGAGCCAATGACTGCTCCAAGATGACGTTTGCCTTCAATGGTAATCTGGACTCCAGTGCCATCAAAAACCTCAATCGCACAGTCTTCATGCTCTTTCTTAATTATAGTGTATTAATTAATCGAGCAAGTGTGTAATTAATTACGCAATACTCATACGCATTTGTGTACTCGGAACATGGAAGCTGAAAAGGAGAAAGTGCTTGTTGCTTTGGAATCATATCATTTTTGACCTTCATTGATGAACAAAATTTAATGAACAAATTTTATGATACACCAGTATTTCTGCAATGTACAAAAAATATTCATACCCTTCAGAAAAAAAGAATGGAAACAAGAATAATAAAACAAGTGTATATAGAGAAAAAAACATCCCTATGATTGCTTTACAGATTTAAAAGTATCCTTATGACTGCTTTGTGGTGTCCAGAATTCAGTAATCATGGCTGACTTTATCAAGAACGAAAGACAACAGCTTATTATAGTTATTATTTTCATTATCTACTCTCCTGACCTTTCAAAGGACCTTGTAGAACTTTAGGAATATATTTCAGGCAGAATAGCTAGCTATTAGTTCCAGTTTCTACGTAAGCTCAACCAACAGCTTTCTTTCTGCTGGTGTGTAGAGCTTGATCGCGCGTTCTTTTACGCGCCACGCCCATTAATTGACCGAGCCCCCGGGAATGATGTAACTTCCTTAACTACGTATACAACGCATACTCGCTTAGGTGACACAAACATATATATATATAATATATATATATAATATATATATATATATATATAAACATACATCGAACCCGTGGGAAAGCAATCATAGGGATGGCCCTACGGGCCATAAAAACATTTTCAATAAAAATGAAAGAAGATGTAGGGACGTCAAAACCGAAAAAGCACAGGAACAAGATGGCTTTGGCAACAAAATGAAATACCACTTCCACATAACAAATCTACATAAGTATACACAGTAAAGGCAAAACATAAAGAAGCGATACTTATGAACGGTTGTTATGTTGAAGTGGTATTTCATTTTGTTGCCAAAGCCATCTTGTTCCTGTGCTTTTTCGGTTTTGACGTCCCTACATCTTCTTTCATTTTTATTGAAAATGTTTTTTTATTATTCCTTATCTGTAAGGATGGCCCGAAAACAAAAGGCCGCCCGTGCATTTCAATTGCAAGTTGTAAGCTGAAACCTCTGCTAATATATACAGACAAGTTAAAATATGCATATAACTTATAATATTGAGTATTTTTATAACTAACAATACCTTTTAGATGCCCAGAGATTGTTGCTAAAGTAGAGATCTGGTGAGTAGCAAAACTGGCAAAATTTTCATATTACTATTATTATTATTTCTCTTTTTCATAAAAATAGATTTCCACATTTCTGGAGCTATTGAAGTAGTTTTAGCACAAATACAAATTTATTTTAAGTTAAATAAAGGGGAACAAACTTCATATACTGTTCTGTTTCTTAATCTAGACAACGAAAACGAATCACATTACAATACGTCTAGTGATAGATGTAGTTGAGATATTACAATGTACATCATCTATTCTATTAGTTATAAACTGATTACATTTTCAAATACCATTCATTAACACTAATCATTTAGGACATGAATCTACTTCTACATCAGTAAACCATGTAGGAGGATTGCCAGGAGTAGCAATAGTGAAGAGCCCTTGTCCACTTATCAATTGTATTGAGTATGTTTTGTGTTATCAAAGTACCTGAGAGTAGAACAAGAGACTGGCCAAATTTCAAACTAGCTGTTGTATTAATAGTATGTACATAACTAGACACAAAACCAACTGCTAGTGAATGCACTTTATGATGTGAACCATCTACTACATAGTACTTACTCTACATCTCCCAACACCTGCAGGACTGGAATTATCCTGACATGTAATATTATTACAGTCTCAACTATATAAATATAGACAATATAATGCAATACCACTTCCCCCTACATAAGTATATATAGCTAGAGTAAAGGCAAAACACAAAGAAAAGATATTTACGCTTGTATAGTTGTTATGTGGAAGTGGTATTTCATTTTGTTGCCAAAGCCATCTTGTTCCTGTGCTTTTTTCGATTTTGATATATATTCCAACATACTCTTTCATGTTTTGAAATGTTTTTTATCATAATTATGATTACATTGATACGTGTTATATAACTAGATAGCAGATATGTATGTGGTCAGACAATGTGACTAAATTTAAAAATGTGTTGTTTGATGTATGTAACCTTTCCTTTCATGGATGGTATCCTTAGTTTAGCATAATAATGTGCATTATGTAATCTATTGTATTTACAGATGCGCTGATAATCATATGGGGTATATTGCTCATCATGCAAATTATTGGTGTCAATAAAATTCAGCACAAACTTACTAATAACAGTGCATATGTATTAAGAAAACAACATGTTATATAACTTTCAAAATGAGGTCTGTACTGTACTGAAATACTATGAAAAATTATAAACAGGAAAAGATTATTGTCGTACGATAATATTTATTTAGAAGGTAACATAAAAATGTAAGTTTGATTGAAATATTATTTAATAAGAAATCAACAAACCTTTCACATATCTATCTTTTGTTGTATAGATTAAAGTTTAAATTATAAAAATTTATGAACGTTTATATAGACAAAGTGTATGTTATATGTAATTGGCTATTATGAACTACCTGATATACAAGCACATTATTGTAGAGTTGCAGGAGTGTGAAAATTGGAAATGAAAACAAGTCAAGTAAAACAGAATAAAATAAGCAATAGTTTGGAATTTTTTTTTCTTATCAGGAAGATACCAGGCTTGCTTCATGTAATAACTGCAAAAATACTAATTAATTATTACTAGTATATTTGATTTGATTTTCTGAATTCTATTTACCTTCAAAACAAACAGGAAATATCGATATCACCAGATTAACTAATATTAGTATCAGTATATTTGATATCGATGCATCTCTAATTGTATTTCAAGCTGTGGTACTAGTTATTGCAAGTTAATCAGTCATAATTAAGGTTTATAGTTACTGAAAATGTAGATTTTAATTATTATCCTTGTTGCAAAGCGTAGGCGGAATCATATAATACTGTTATGCGTCGAGAAGCCCGAATTAAACCCCGTTATGACTAACATAATCATGGAGTGGTGAAATGAATAACCTAAAATGACAGTAATAGAGATTTGTTCAGAGTTTAACCCTGACAACAAGAGACCATATGGTTTGTGTCCCTAAACCCTATGGGGCTTATCAGTACATAGAGGCATTCGCAATCATATTGTGTGTGTGTGTGTGTGTGCGTGTGTCTGTGTGTCTTGTGTTTGCAAAGTTAGAGTAATGAGAATGAAATGTTTACGACAGTGCATGTGTTGAAGAAGGAGCTTCTTGGCATGTTTGAGAACAATGTGGTGTAACATATTGACAGTTATTCAATGGTTACTATACAATTAGTGTACATAACATATGCTATAGATAATGTAGTTTATAGCACACAATATGATTACCTTTGTTCCCATGTTGTTTCAGAGATAAGACTATATTTGAGCAAGGTTTCAAAGGGTCAAATTAATATTTTTACATAGTTAAAGGTACTGATATCTGTAAAATCATGATAACTATACAAAGTAAAACTCTATTATTGGTAGTGGTTTTAGTGGATACAGTTTTTTGTGTAAATCAATCAAATGTTTTTCCTGTGCTTTAAAAGAAGCTATGATGTTAGATGTATGTATCCTGAACAACCAACTAGTTGTTTAATTTTCGTAACTGCACTAACCAATAGATTTGTTATTTCTATTTTTACAGTGCACAAAACTATAAAATTTAAAGTGATTGTGATATTTCCTCACTTATGTCAAAATTTTCACTTGCTTTCATCAAGGTTTAATTCAGCTGACATTTTCTCCAGAACATTAATTAGTTGCTTGTCCATGTACCACATTACAAGCCAACTACCACTCAGTGGTTTTGATCAACCATCAGCTCCTGGTAAAACAGTTATTGACATATTCCTTCATGGATCTAGTACAAGCCGTATAAATTATGAGCCTACAGTTCAAGGCAACTGAAAGTGAATACATGTCATAGTTCAATTCCCCTGTAATGTCTACCTACCTTCCTGCCTATGACCTACCTACCTACTTACCTACCAACATATATACTTATCCGCCTATACAGTTTATAAATAGTTAAAACAAGGTATATAGAGAAAAAAGTATCCCTATGACTGCTTTGTGGTGTCCATCATTCAGTAATCATGGCTAACTTTATGATGCCTGAAACACATCAGCCTATTATAGTTATTATTTTGATTATCTACTCTGTTTACCTTTTAAAGAACCTTGTAGAACTTGTAGAATATATTTCAGGTAGAATAGCTAGCTATTAGTTCCAGTTTCTACGTAAACTACACAGCTTTCTTTCTGATCGCGCGTTCTTTTACGCGCCACGCCCATTAATTGACCGAGCCCCCGGGAATGATGTAACTTCCTTAACTACGTATACAACGCATACTCGCGTAAGTGGACACAAGAAAATATATATATATATAAACATACATCGAACCCGTGGGAAAGCAATCATAGGGATGGCCCTGCGGGCCATAAAAAACTTAAAGATATACACCAGTGGTCACATACTCATTCATAGCCTCCGTATACATCTCTCTGTGGGTGATGTAATCATTATAATTGTACATTATATTATACATTATAATACTTATGTGCACATATAACTGGTGACCCCAAGTACTCTGGGTTTAAATATACAATATACATAACCTTTTTGTAAGATTCAATTAGGCAAGTTAATCTCCTTTGGAGGAGCAGTGGAAAGCCACTCAATCACAGCAGCAACCTTTGTACTATCAATATATGAGATAATATTATCTATGTCAGGAATGATCCTTTAGTACTAACATAGATCATATTATCAATAATATATTATCGATTATCAATTGATTATCACATAGTTCAAAGGTTGCCATTATGATTGAGTGGCCTTCCACTCCTCTTATAAAAGTGATCAATAGATTACACTTATAGACAGCTTAATAAAATATTACAATAGAAATGGCAAGGATTCAGTTTTGCAGTTATTTTCTGTTGACTTTGATGTTTCTTCTTCCTGTGTGCTATGGTATTCCATTGGATGAATTCTTTCCATTTGGGGATAATGTTGGAGATTTAGTATTTCCTCCCAATGATGATGGGTCAACATCTTTTGACGTTAATTTTGGATTTACATTTTACAATAAAACCTACCAAACAATATTTGTAAGTGCATATGTGTAAGTACATTATGTGTTTGTTTAATCATTATCCTCACCAAAAAGGGTATGCTAATCATAATTATTGTGTGTGTTTGCAACTGGAATTTTGGGAACATTGGTGGCTCAAACAAGCTACTGGCAGACTTCAACTTATACAAGGATCAAAATTGATAAGAGGCTTTCGTTAAAACCTTTTGGTTATAAAGTTATCACAATTTTTTATAACTCTATGTTGTTATTTCCAGACTTGAGAAGACTCTTGGGGACGACTAGACATCTAAACTAGGGTTGCACCCATACTAGAATAGGGATCTGAATAGATATGCCTATATTGAAGATATAGGAAGAGTATCGGTAAAGGCAACTGCATTGCCTACTGCTTATACAATATTTTTAGACTTTGCAGATTACATTATTGTCAAACTGCACAAGTACATTCTGAAGATACATGTATGTGGCAACCAAGGCTGAATATGCATGGCTGTAACTACATGTACTTTGAGCTGAATGTATAGCACACGAACTGTACCTTGTGTGAACAATTGTAAACTAGATAAATACAACTATATATTTCACAAAGACAATATCGGATTGGATCTGCATAAAGGAAATTTGGATTATGAAATATAGGCATATAGGCAAATTGCTGTATAGCTGTAACACTAATCTAAACATAACTGTTCCTTTACCATGGCTATCACTAGCAAAGCACTGCATCAAACCAAACACAATTGAAGTAGTCGTTGCTACAAAATCGAGCACTGGCTCCCATAAAATTTTCAAATATCTTTCGAATAAATTTTATAATTATTATAGGTCAGAATAAACATTCCTATAATTATAATTGACTGAAAAATAATATGATGCTATTCTCATATGATTACATGATGTCTTCAACAAGTACAACTTGTACATGAAATACATGTCATACATTGCACAAACATAAAATTGTTATGCGGAAATAAATTACTTTTTAAAATTAATAAACGTGGACTACGCAGGACCATTGCCGTTTTGGCACAGTAATAGCTATACATGCACTAAGAATTAGTACATGTTATTATTTGTTTTGATTGTATAACATGCATGCATGTATTGGTAATACAGCAGATATACCTGTAGTTGCACTCGCAATTTTTAATGTCATTATAATTTTTAATTTGTAGTTGAACAACAACGGAGACATCTCTTTTACTCAATCTCTGTCGAGTTTCACTCCACAACAATTTCCGTTGGATGCTGGTGTTCCTATTATAGCACCATATTGGGCTGATGTCGACACTCGTGGTACTGGTAATGTGTGGTATAGATTAACTACTGATCCCGAGATAATATTGAGAGTTAGAAATGAAATAGCTGTAGCTTTTCCACAACTTTCAACATCATTCATTGCTCAAGAAGTGGTTGTAGCGACATGGGATCGTGTAGGATATTATAGTACTCGAATCGATAAGGTACTAACCAGTAATTTAATTAACTTTGTCTGTTCTATTAATTAATTATTACTAGAACAAACAAAATTAATTAGCTATACTATATAGCTACTTATTAACTTTGTTAATCTATACTCACTATAGACAAATACTTTCCAGTGTATCCTAGCAACAGATGGTGTACTTTCATTTGCTCTGTTTTTGTATGCTGATGGTGGTATTCAATGGACAACTGGTGATGCTAGTGGTGGTGTAGGGGGATTTGGAGGCACCCCAGCACAAGCAGGATTTGATTCAGGAAATGGTGTTGATTTTACAGTTATTAATGGATCATTTACTAATAATATTGTCAATATTGATAAGATAAGTAATGTTGATAGACCTGGTGTGTTTATTTTTCAAGTTAATGGAAGAATTCAAAGTGGATCAGAATGTGATGACTCGCTCACTGGTTAGCTCAACTATTTGTATCTACATTTTTTTAGTAACTGTATTATATTTGATAATGTCTCCATAGGTTCATATTCCATCTCTCCTAATTATGGTAATCAACTAGGAGGAACCCCAATAATAATAACAGGACCATGTTTTAACGAGTCCTCATCTATCACATGTCGTTTTGGTGAAATTGAGACTCCTTGTGTGAGGATTTCAAACAGGGAAGCGTTGTGCATCTCACCAAAGCTTGATGTAAAAGGACATATACCTATCAAAGTGATTATTGGAAATGTTGAGTATGTAGATGATAGTGTAACATTCTACTCTCGTAAGTTGCTTTACGTCTGTCTTTTGTACATGCATGTACTTTTTTTTTCATGTACCTTACATCCGATTTTATTTATAGAACATTATTCTGATCTTGCTGATGTATCAATAACAACAATTGGAAATGACTTAGTAATAAGTGATGATGAGACTCTTAATATCAGCTGGTTTCCACCTGCAATCTTTCCCCTAGCAAACTCAGACAATAAATTCCAAATTCATATTACTCTACAGGAAGCTAATGCTGAATATACAGCTAATGCTCTTTCATGGACAATTAGCACTGTTCTAAAGGCTAGTTTGTCAAATGATGGTAACACAAAAAATGTACTTCTTCCAAATCTTCCAAGTGATGATGCCGACAGCTCTGTACCAATTCCATTCCAGTCACCATATTCACTCGCATTCATTAAGGTTTCAATTGATGTTTCTTCCATTCCATCAGACAACAGCACCTACTTGAATGCACTAAAAACATTAATTCAATTAGGTAGTGATAGTCCATCAAGATGGAGTCACGTGCTTTTCAGAAAGACAGAAACAAAGCCAGATGAAGAATCTTGTTCACAATGGATATCTCAAACGCGTGATATTATAAGGACTGATTTGGATGCATGTCCATGTAACACATTACAAGCTGAACTACCACTCAGTGGTTTTGATCAACGAACCACTCCTGGTAAAAGAGTTATTGATAGATTTCTTCATGGACCTAGAACAATCTGTTATGAACCCAGAGCTCAAGGCAACCCAAGGTGAATAATTATAATTTTCTCTACAGTGTCTATCAATATAATATTCTGTAAAATTAATCTTAATATTAATACATCTGCAATAATCATTGACAAAGTGGTGCATTGTTTGGAGAGTTGGAGAGTGGTGTGTGGTTTATAGAGGTGAATAGTAATTCAACTACAGATGTAGTGTCTGGTCTCAGTCTATGCATAGTCTAATCATTTTTATAAAATTATGCATAATTATATTATTGACACTTATATATGGAATAATTAAACCCAATTAATCTTTGGCTTTTGTACTATATATGTGATGCAATAGGAAGGAAGCTTAAGTATAATTATGTAAACACATAGGTATAATAATTATATAATTATTATACCTATGTGTTTACATAATTATACTTAAGCTTCCTTGTGCCCAATTGCATCACATATATAGTACAAAAGCCAAAGATTAATTGGGTTTAATTATTCCATATATAAGTGTCAAAGTATTTATGCATAATTTTATAAAAATTATTATTATAGTGATAATTATATAATTGTATATATCTATATATACTAGCTAATTTTTTTAACAATTGGCTTTAGCTTTGTCTCGAATTAATGTTGGTTGTACTGTCCTATACAATATATACATAATTATAATATATAATTACATACAACTTTATATGCATATATTTTAACACACCTACAAGTGCTATATCAGATTAATCACCGAGCCCGAGGGCGAGGCGATTATAAATCTGTTATAGCACAAATCGGAATGTTATAATGAATATATATGTTTGGAAAGCCAAAACTATTTAACTGTGTGTAGCTTCTCCAAGTGTTTCTGGACCAGGTAAGTGTTGTCTCTGGTTGAGGTCATGTTCATATCTGATTTATAGAACCAGTGGTTACTTTGCTGTTTTGCTGTATCGGGACATATTTATATTATACTGATATTTATATAATTATAGTTATGTATGAATGTAACAATTTTATAGGGGATTTTCTAATGGAATACTTAATCCATCTCAAGAGTGTTGCTATGATGAATATGGCAACTTAATAGTTGGTGCTCCATTTGGTGGATCTGCTGATGCACAGTCATCTCGTTTTAGTTGGGAATTTCACTATCTATTTGATATCTCAACATATCTTGTTTGTTGTGTTGGATCTAATAGTGGATGTGTGAAGTACTACAACAAGCGTCCTTCTGATAATTGTTCAAATTTTGATCTGGCTGCTGCAGGTATATATTTATCATATGTATATCACTGTAGAAAGTAATAGGTTATTATAACCTTCAATTGGTTACATGAGTTTTGATGTAATTATATTTTCCTCTAAGCTGATTTATTTTTCCTGCTAGCTAATATTTACACGTCATGCACAGTTCATTTGATCTTGACCTATATTGACTAATATAATGTACATGTCATAACAAGGCATATGGTAACAAACATATTAATACAATGTAGCTATATACATTGCGTAGTATCATATGGTGTATTATCTGTAGTTCATTCCGGATTTTATTAATTAATATGTACATGCAGTTGTACTTATAATAGCAAATAATATGATCTACTCCACAGATAATTGAGAAATTAACACATGTATGTACCATTCCTTATTATGGCATGTACTTTATATACTGGTTAATATAGATCAAAATCAAAAGAAATTAGTCTACTTGTAAACATTACCAACCTAGACAAGAAAGCAGGATTGATTTATATAATCTCAGGAGGAATTGAAACTCATGTAACCAAATGAGGTTAAAATAACCTATTCATTTTTACAGTGTATGTATATATATATATATATATATATATATATATATATATATAATTTATCTGATAATTACTGTAAGATGAAACAAGCAAGAAGATACATAAGTTTAACTGTCTGTTAATTCCACAGGTTGGATGTTTGGTGATCCTCATTTGTTAACATTAGATGGACTCCAATATACATTCAATGGAAGAGGAGAATTTATTCTTATTGACACTTTTGATAACAGATTTCAATTACAGGGACGAATGGTACCAGCTGCGAATGTTGATGGTGGTGATTCATTAGCAACAGTTTTCTCTGCTATAGTTGCTAAGCAGAACGATTCTGACACTGTTGAATTTAGATCTACTCCAATTGGTATTCAACTATTAATTAATGGTTTAGTAGTTGAATTAGGTAGTTCAATACCTGAGGAGTTTAATAATGTCACTATATCTATTCGAGATGTAGATACATTTGAAAATGAAGAAAGAGCTAGTACATTAGGTGCTGTCTTTACTAGTGGTGTGTATGTGGAAGTTAAGCAAGAGAATAGATTTTTATCCGCAATAACAGTTAGTCTTCATCCGGTGTATATCGATTCCACAAGAGGTCTATTGGGAGTGTACAATAAAGACTCGAGTGATGATTTGTTACCTCGTAATGCACCTATACCACTACCACTAGATTCAACATTGGAAGTAATTCATTACAACTTTGGATTAACATGTATGTTACACTTATTATTTATGCATTTTACAGCAATAGCCTAGACAGTTTTAAGGATTATAGGTGGACTTAAATTATTATTTTCCTCAATATAGGGATAATTAGTAATGAATCAGCAAGCCTGTTTACATATCCTCCATCAGCTGGCTTTGAGTTATATTATTATCCTGGTTACACTCCTTTATTTGAGGCCGTATTTAGTGATAGTACATTACAGGAACAAGCTGAAGAGATATGTGGAAGTGATGATAGATGTTTGTTTGATATAGCAACAACTGGACGTATAGAAATTGGGATTGCTACAATAGAACAAGTGGAATTCATTGATAATGTAACAGATTTGAGTCTACCAAGTTAGTAATAACAAGATATATTAAGAAAAAATTATATTCAATTCAGTTTGCTTTGTTAGTATATGCACTGTCCATTTAAGAAGTGTATTTATAAACCTACCAACAAAAATCATTTTGACATTGTGTATTTATACTTTCATTCTGTTTCTATTTAATGTATATTTACAGTTAGAATAATATTTATTTTCCTAGTTGTGTGCAATCCTTCTTGTGTTCGTGGAGCATGTGTTGCTAATGATACATGCAATTGTCCATTTGGATATGATGGTAATCTCTGTCAGAATGAAGGTTGGTGATTTCATCATTAACTTCTTAAGTTGTAACTTCTTATTTATCATTAGTATTTACTGACTGTGGATCTGACAATCCTTGTAAGAATGGTGGTACCTGCACTCAGCATGTGTTCACTATAATGTGTGAATGTGAGCCACAGTATACTGGTGAATACTGTCAAAATTTAGGTAAGAATACAAAATGTGAAGTATATTATATACAATAAATTAGTAATTATCCTAATCTTCATTTTAATTGCATATACATTAGTTACTCTTTTATAGAGCAGTGTGTTAGTGTCAATCCCATATCAGTTGTCTATGTAAATCACAAATTACACTGATATCATAATAATGTACACTTGTAATATATCAAATTAACTAACTTCAAATCCATGTCTACATTTTCAGATGATGACAATGTCATTCCTGTTATTGTTGGTTCAGTCATTGGAGGAGTCCTTCTAATACTTATTATTGTTGTCATTATTGCTGTTGTTATTGTTGTTTACAGGAAGTACCGTTTTAAAGGTATGAAATATAAATAATTGTTAAATTGATTATTGCATGTGTATACTTTCATTTGTAGATTAAATGAATAGAGAGAAACAAGTGGAACTTAATAAACTTTGAATACTTTTTGTGTGACTAAATTTTTAAGCCCTTTTTATACATTTTTACTTTTGTTTTGTTGAATATTTTCATCAATTTACTTTTTGTATAACAATTATGAAGGCTTTTTCATTAATTAAAATGTGTTAGATGTCAGAGAGTTTTCAGTAAAAGTGGTTTTGCATGATGTGTATAGGGGAACAATATTCTAGTTGATGCCCATCGTCTACCAGACGGGGAATCAAATTATGCGTGTATGTAATACTATGCATGTATGGTATAGCTTTTTTACAAAGATACATACATACATACATACATACATATATACATTCATACATACAGCCATACATACATACATACATCATACAGTATTGTCTTTAATAATATTAATATTAATTATAAACTTGAAGGTTAGAAATTAAAATTATAAAATTAAAACTACAATTAAAATTAAAATTAAAAATTAGAATGGAGCGGCAAGCTTAAGTACAGTAAGTTTGGACTGGAACTGTCTATAGGCAAACATCATTCACTCAAGAAACAACTAGTTCTCCCACTATTAATTTACATAAGACTATAAACTGATAACATCCCCATTATAAGAACAGGATCAAAACAACAAAACTATACTACAGCATTTCATATTAGCTGTTATGGAAATATGATGTAACATGTAATTCATGTAACCAATTAAATAATAAACAAGATATTTGGAGAAAAATGTATCCCGCTTTAAGGTTGTCATCATTCAGTAAACATGGCTGACTTTTTCATGCCAGAAACACAACAGACTATTATAGTTAATTATCCACTCTGCTTACTTTTAAAGTTTCTTGTAGAACCTGAAGATATTGTAACTATCTAGATCAGCTATTAATTCCAGTAATTTTATAGTTTGAAGTCTAGTTTGAGTTCAGTGAGGTGGTTCTTCTGTGAGATGAGATTAAAGAAAGTTCTTGTTTGTTCATTATACTAGAAGGAATATATTCAGCTCTTGTAGACTGGTGTTGTGTGAGAGACCAGTTGTCAAGAGGGACAATGTGCAGCGCAAGTTAGTGGTTAGTGGATTAAAAAAAACTTTGACACGCCTCTTTTGATAAAACTAATAGATATATAGATAGATAAATTTATCAGAGAGTACGGTAGTGCTCTCTATGTAGGGATGGCACGGAAAACAAATGGCTGCCTATACATTTCAATTGCAAATGATGACCTGAAATCTCTGGTAATATATACAGATACACACATACCTGATCATATTTAGTGTTTTTATGACTACTAACATCTTCTAGATGGCCAAAGATTGTCGTTAACCGGCGAGTGGCAAAACTGGCAAAATCTTCATAATATTATTATTATTATTATTATTATTTTTCAGACAAATCATTTTTTTGTTTGTTGAAATATCACAATGATTCTAGCACCATTCCAGTCGCATTTATAGTAAAATTCTGGTCTACAAGTATCAAGATGATATCTACAGATACTATGAAAGAAGACAGTTTCAATGACTACAAAGATTTGATCTCGAATTGGACGCCATTTTCCTAAGAGGAATTTAATTACGCATGCGCATTCGTGTACTCGGAACATGGTAGCTGAAAAGGTGGAAGTGCTTGTTGCTAAGAACATTTGTGAGCAAATACATTTTTATAATAATGAATATAATAATAAAGCCATTGTATAATAATACTGTATACTATGATAAGCATGGGAATACTGAACGGTTGACACAGTGACTGACACTACTTCTTGTAGGATGGCAGACAGTGCTGTAAGTGAAATAGAGAATATACATCATCTGTAAATGAAAGAGAATGATAATCAATACATAAATACAAAAGACTGACTTTTATTGATGAACAAATTTTAATGCATTTACGATTCATAATGATAATTATATATCAACCTACAAAAACACCATTTAGAAAAAAAAACAATGGAAACAAGAATAATAAAAAATGTTTTCAATAAAAATGAAAGAAGATGTAGGGATGTCAAAACCCAAAAAGCATGCAAACAAGGTTGGGAAGCTAACATAGGACCCAAAATTACTTCCATATAACCCTACATAAGTACAGCTCTTTGTATTTTGTTTTATAGCAGTGTAAGTACTCATGTAGGGTTATATGGAAGTAATTTTGGGTCCTATGTTAGCTTCCCAACCTTGTTTGCATGCTTTTTGGGTTTTGACATCCCTTTCATTTTTATTGAAAACATTTTTTATTATTCTTGTTTGAATAGGAATGCTGCATCCACAATACATGTAGGTTTTCATGCAGGTCATACATATTGTATACATACATAACAGAACAAAAAATAACAAAAAAATAAGTAATAAATAAATAAATAAATATAAAAGTAAAAAGTAAAGATAGAATAAAATAAAATAATAATAGCTAATTGATTAAATAAAAATAAAATAATAATAGTAACATGAAAATAAACATTAAAACATTTCAATTAAAAATTTCAATTAAAATAAACAAAAAATAAAAATAAAGATACAATTACCAAATTAAACATTGGTCAAGATGGCATCATGAGTCTCAAACACGATCTAAAAGAAGGAATGTTTGGTTTCAATCGAACATTAAGAGGTAGGTGAAATGCACCTTGGTACTCGAATCAACTCCTGTAAAATTCACTTTTGGGCTGGTTGATGTGTAGGTTGATTGCTCTACGAGTGTTAGTGTACCCGGATGAGTTGAACATGAACTTTGATGACAAGTAGTTAGGTGCAAGTTTAAGAGTACACCTGTAGACTTGGCACAACATGTTAATGTTATGGCGTCTTTGATGTCTCGAGCTCAGTGGAGAGCTATGGGTAAGTGGAGGTTTGCCCAGGATGACACGCATTTTGGGAGATACTGGAATTGCAGGAGTGCCAAACTACTGAACAATAGTCTAGGTGTGGGAGTGGAAAAGAGGATTTTGCGGGTAAGCATAGGGAGATATATAGCGGCTGGAATGTCTAATACATGCAATAGCAGCAAGAGACTTCCTACGCACATAATCTGTGTGGGACTTCCAGGAGAGATTGCTGTCAATCAACAGGTCTAGATACTTGATAGTATCTGTCTTAGTAATTTCGGTTCCTTGCAGTTCAATCTTTATTGAACTAATTTCTGGCTTCATTGCCCTCCGGGATAAAATTATAAACTGTGTTTTTGCAACATTAATATGAAGACCATTGATGTTAATCCAGTTTGCAATAAGATCTA
Source organism: Petrosia ficiformis (assembly GCA_947044365.1). Taxonomy (NCBI): domain Eukaryota; kingdom Metazoa; phylum Porifera; class Demospongiae; order Haplosclerida; family Petrosiidae; genus Petrosia; species Petrosia ficiformis. The sequence goes on along the minus strand of OX345644.1, from coordinate 5,314,982 downwards.
AATCTGTGTTGCTGTCTGAATAGTAGATTGTAGTGTCGTCCGCAATGTCACGCCCTTAATTATTCAAGCTAGAGCGCTCGACCTGAAGATGCAGATTAGATAGCTGACAAGAAAAAGTATAGCCTTGTTAGCATTTGAAGTCTGGATTTGGCAACATGTTAGTGAGTTTACTTGGCTACAGATTTCAAATAAAACAGCCATGCCAGTTAGTGGTATTCAATTTCTCACTAACAGAACACTTGAACATGTTAGTGATATTGAGTTTCTCACTAACAGAACACTTGAACATGTTAGTGATATTGAGTTTCTCACTAACCAGAACACTTGAACATGCCATGCCAGTTAAGTTTCTCCTAACCAATGCCTGTTTGTTTTGAAGGTGACAGCAATTTAATATAATCATGGTTATAGCACCTACTTGAAAACACACTGTATTACAACTTGAGCACATGTACTGCCTGTGAGAAGAATCCTACTGAATCTGCATTTCTAAACTTCTGTGATCCAAATAGTAAGTACATTTCTCATTCTAAAGGTTTTATTTAAAACAATAATCTTATATGTTCACTAGTACTTATATCCCACGTTGAGGAGAGTGATCATAACTGCAAATTTAGGTTTGTTGTTAAGGTTGTAGTCTTTTCCGTGGGCGGATGCTACTCCAATCAGTTTCTAGTCTTGCAAGCTTCTTGCTGCATACAATCTGGTTCCATTCTGTATTTTTTGGAAGCCACACCCACCCGGGGGTATAATTATTGGGCCTAAATGTTTTCACTGATAGTTTATTTTCAGAAACAAACCTAAACACGGCCCACGGGTGGGTGGGAAACAATGGCGGGTAACTGTAGTTGGTCTCTGAGAAAGATCGGAGTTTGATAGTGCCTAGAAAGGTAGATTTTATGGTTTCAGTGAAAAGCTACAGAATTCAGCTTTCTTCAGCCTCTTGTAACTATAAAAGTAAAATGAATTTCCAGAAAACGGCTCTCTTTGTTTTCATTGTACTTGGTGCATGCCATGATAGGTGGGCGTGGCTTTCTCCGTTTTGTACTTATTGCGATTACAAAAATGGACATTTTATATATGTTTTATCACTTCCAGGACCCTATAAAGGTGATTAGAAGATATGAAGGTTGCCATTACACCAGGTTAGAGTCATATTATATAATATTCTATTTTGAAACTGATTGGAGTCGCATCCGCCCACTCCCTAGTACTACCTTAAATGCTTACAATATTAATCTCGACAATGTACTTGCTTTTGTTTCAGAAAGTGCTCAATACATGAGAAAGGCTTACAAGGATACTCTTCATGGGATTATTCCGAATTCATATCATGTTTGTTGTGTTGCCCATATGTTGAGTTTAGTGCTAGAAATTTTGCCTACCATTTTTAAAGAAATGAATACATTAGTTACACTAATTAAAAGAGTATTTTGTCAGAGTCCTCTCCGTTGTCGTCTGCATGTTTCGTGATTTTATGGAACGTAGTGGAGTTAGGCCTAAACTACCTGTTTATACAGTATTAACCAGATGGGGAACTTGGGTGAATGCTGTGGCTTACCTTGCTGAATATTTAGATGTTTTAGGAGAATTCATTTCCAGTGGAGAAGTAACGTCTGGCTCTGCCTGTTTTGGTGAACTCAAGGCACTGTTATCTACTAATGTTTGTCGCTTGAAAACTGAAGCACTGTTTATAAAGAAGCATGGAGGAATGATTGTATCTACCTTGGAGAAGTTGGAATCAAAACAGATTCCCCTTGCTCACAGTATTAATGGTATCATGCACGATCTTTCTCACTATATGGAATATGGGAGCTTAGAGGATGACGACTTTGATTCTGATGTTAATTTATCTCTTGAAAATTTAACCAGTTCTGAAAGAGCTGCCTGTGTGTCTGCCTTTCAGGAAGTTTTTATTGCTTCATGCAGCTACTAAATTCAATTCTCTGTGGGAAAATCATCCCGCTCGTCATTTCTATGAACAAGTTAGAATTTTTGATCCAAAACAACTACCTCTAATATCCACTGATCAACAAATGTATAAATATCTTTTTGGTGAAACTGACATCAGTGGCTGTGAATGGCACAAATATACCTCTCTGAGAATCGCAGACTTACCTGAAGAAATAAATTTAATTGAATGGTGGAAAGCTCAGAGTTCCAACTTACCTACACTTTCTAAAATAGCTATTCCTTTTATTTGGGTTCCAGTAACTTCATGTGAAGTGGAAAGATCATTCAGTCAATATGCTAACATTCTATCGCATGATCGTCAAGTGTTATCAGAAGAAAGTGTACGTACTTCATTTACTTTGAAGTGGAATGGTGATTTAACTGAATAAAAACATAACTGTTAACTTTTTTTGTACATGTAATGTTTAATGTGATTATTTAGTTGTAACGAATTTTCATGGAATTTCTTATTTTGAATCACGCCAAAAAAATGGAAAAACCTTTTTTAAAAATCCGAAAACACAAATTTAAAATGTGGAAAATCCGGGACTCTGATGATTACCCATGCACCGTGGTATAATAATAGTAATTATAGCATGGTATATTTTAGTCAATATATTAGGAGATGTGTTTAATTTTATAAATCCTGTTATCGTGTTAGATATAAACTGGTTTATAACTTCTCAGTGTATTGGTATAGTGTCAGATATTGTAACTATAGCAATGAGCTATCATACATGTGTAATAAACAAAACAGCTCCTATTATAACATATATTAATAATTGCATGTTACAGTAATTATCATTGTGAACAGGATGTAATATAAATTATAAATATACAATTATTATTATTATAACCATTTATTATATATGTTGATATTTGTACTAGATAGGTATATAGATCGTCAGACAATAGAATGTGACTAAATTAAAAATATCATATTTGATGTATGTAACCTTCCTTTCATGGATGGTATCCTTAGTTTGTAGTCTATTGTATGCACTAATAATATAGGCTATCAGTAAGTGGTGAACATAGCTCATCATATGCATTTTTGGTATCGATAAAATCAGCACGAAGTTACTGATAACTGTGCAGGCATATTATGTGTTGTCTTGTGTTGATTGTTGAGTTGCTCAAGTGTGAAAATCAAGTAAGGCACGAAAGTCAATGATTTGGGATTTTTTTACTTAGCAGGAAGATACCAGTTTTGCTTGATGTAATAACTGCAATACTAACTAATTAGTTATTACTCGTATATCTATTTGGGTTTCTTAATTTTATAACCGATCGCGAAAAAGTATGCAAACAAGATCAGGATGATACTGCAGGAAGGGATCAAGTGTGTCATAAAATTAAACAAACCACTTCCATATAATTATGCATAACTACCTACACTGCTGTGAAAAGCAAATTGTTGTACTTATGTATGATTATATGGAAGTGGTTTGTTTAATTTTATTAAGGTACAACACACTTGACCTAGCTACACTACCATCCTGATATCTTTATCAATTTTGACATTCCTACTACACTTCGAAATTTTTTGTATAAAATTTTTTTATTATTATTCTTGTTGATAAAATGCTATATTATTATCTATGGTATGACTCAGGAGTATTTTCATATCATATATTCTTCACTACAGCTATGCTGATGGATCTTGTACGTTGAGACAAAGCAAAAAACCTTAAAACTTCAATATGGGATGTATACAAGAAAATTTAAGTCAGTTCACTTCAATATATATTCTTACTTGTAGTTTACGGTAAAAATGTTTTTGCAAATTTCTGTTAATGAAACAGAACTAAACTTTAACCTGCTATATAGTGAGCTCTCAATTTTTGTTGTTGTTCACACCAGAAAGGTCCTGGAATTGGTTTCACAAGTGAAAACAACATTCTCTGAAGTTATCTTTTCTTTCAGTCTCTCCACTAGCCATTATCATAATAAATAATTTATTGTACCCACCTGGAGACTATATAGGCATTTTTGTCAGGTCAATATGTACAGTACTTAGCTTCACCAAACGCTCTTTACGTATGGTCGGCATGGAAACAATTTGGAATGGCAAATTATAGTGTGGTTAATACATTAACATGAACACGATGCTTGAATGTGTATTCTATGTAGTGCATGTGTACTATGAGAATCAGAAGAACTATATACATAGTAAAGTATCACCATTAAATTAGATATAATAATGAATATAATGCACAGTGTACTCAACCAAATTTGCATTGCTCCTTTATGTGTACATAGTATTTTGTCGATGATATCACAATGTACAATATAGAACTTACAAACAAACACTGTACTATTAAAACTGATTATCAAAGGACATAAGAAGAGAAAAATGTGCAAGAATTACCTAGACTAATTACAAAAAAGTGTGCATAAATAATTATTCTCAAATGATAAGCCTAACGCTTATTTTACTAAAAAAGAGACAAATAATGACTTTTCTAATTACTGAATATAATTCACTTCAATGGTTTAGTTTCAATCATCATTAAAGAAGAGTAGTACTCGTCTCATTTCATCAGGTTCAATGTAATCTTCATTTTCATATCTTCTATTGCTAACCTTCTTTCCTGGGCACCATCTGGACGATCTGCATTTCTTCCATACTTGATAAAATATAAGGCTCATGAAACCAAGTAGTAATAAAAGAGTCAATGAAGCTGTACAATACATTACTATATGTACAAATGATCTGTTAATAGCTACAATAATTAGCTGGAGGGATAATATAGACAGACAACTAATGTCTATATAGTTTAACTTTGGACTTCTGAAAGGTTTAATTAATGCTTGTATTAGAGTCAATGAAGCTACTCCTAATAACTGCATAAACAACATCAGTGATATGTTGTATCCTCTTAATGATGCATATACAATATATATGTACACCACTACTATTACACGAACTCCAAACCAGTAACCCATTCCATTTTTATATGGTCCATGGAAGGACTCAACAAATGGTCGAATATAGTTATTAAATCTCCTCCATCTCATACAGTAGACACCAAATGTGACAAACAGTATGTACGGGAAAATTAAAATCACCAATGTGGCAAGAGCGAGACAGAATAGTATGATATGTTCCTTGTCATGAAGATAAAAGACAGTACCATCTCCATACCACACTGTGACAGTACCATTCATTTCAGTTTCAACAGGAACAAACACCAGGATATCAATAGTAGTAATGAGTAGTTTAGAGAATGAGAGGTGAATGAGTGTAGCTAATACTTGAATTGATGAAGCTGCTGTCAAGTTTGAGATACGAATAGAATATCGACTCAGTATGATAAATCCGAAAACAAGAATCCACAGATATATTGGATATACGAACTGCAGACCAGTCTTAATAGATGGTGTCATTCCATCATACAAACACAATGGAAATCCAAGATTAAGATTCATCAATGAAACAAATATTCTCATGGTATACAAAAAGAACTCATTTCCTTGTAAATAGTCAATAGTTGAGACTGTAATAACATTACACGTCAGGATAATACTAGCTAGTGGTCCTGCAGCTATTGTGAGATGTAGAGTAAGTAAAACAGTCACTATCATTACTCCAGAAATGGTATATCCAATCAATGTTATTAGCCAAATGTTAGAACACCTCTTACAATCTGTTATACCAAATACTACACTCAGATTAGCTTGACATTGTCCACAAAGAACCCCAGTTTTACTATAAACACAAAGATAGCCTAGCTGTGTAATATCAACTGAAGTAAATGTAGCTTTACAACTCCCTTGTGGACATATAGTAGCATATCCTAGTCCAGTAGTGTTTCTGACTGATATATCTCCAAACCAGCTACCAATAGGTCTAGTGATAGATGTAGTTGTGATATTACAATGTACATCGTCTATTGTATTAGTTATAAAATGATTACATGTGCAAATTTTACCAGTTAACATGAATCCTTTAGGACATAAATCAACTTCTACATCAGCAAACCATGTAGGGGGATTACCAGGAGTAGCAATAGTGAAGAGTCCATGTGTCCACTTATCAACTGCGTTGAGTATGTTGTAGGTTATTAAGGTACAATTAGAACCGGAGAGTGGAACAAGAGACTGGCCAGATTTCAAACTTAGAGTTGTATTAATAGTGTGTGCATTCATATGTACATCACTAGACACAAAACCAACTGCTGGTGAATACACTATATGATCCGAATCATCTACGGCAGCAAGATACAATGAAACAGATTTACCAGGATAGGTCTGGATTATATGTTTGATACTACTTGAGACTGCACAGTTTATAATAGGACTATTAGATGTTTTGTTAGATGGTTTGCATGAACATATTTTCACTGGTTCTGAGGACATTTGTTTTAATCTATTATTAGCTGTTACTGATGATTCAAAGGTGATATTCAGTAACTTTCTGATGTCAATATTTTCTGGTGTATTCAAAGAATAGGATTGTGAACAGTTATATAATGGGTTGGCATAGATACTGTTACCAGCAAGACCTGCTTTATTATCAATGAATGTCATATTAATATCCAATTCTTTATAGTGTGTTTTGTTACTATTAATCTGTATTGCACATATTGTATTTCCAGGAACATCCTCACCATCACTAAATATAGCTCCTCCACATAATAATGCTTCATTATTAATAAATATTGCATTTAGGTGTTCATGTAGTATGAGATATGAAGATTGAAGTAGAGTTATTGCAGCTCCATTACTACCAACATTATCTTGGAACAGCATTTCCCCTTCTAAATTGAGATTACTATTGTAAACATTGATAGCTGGTGACAAGTTGTTAGTGAAAATACTTTTGCCAGATATTGTTACATTGTTCCAATTTACAAATGTCATTGATGCAACAGTAGAATATAAAGCTGTATCAGCAGTTCCTTGAAGATTATGGTGAGCTGTACAACTGTCCAAGGTCAATGACACTTTGGATCTTTCGACCTTATCATTTAAAATGGCATAAATTGCTGAACCTGCTGAAGTGGCATAGTTAGTATTAAACATGCACATTTTAATGTATATAATAAATAATTGGTGGTCACAAATATCATGAATGTTGATATAAAATGCTCCACCATACTTAGTAATATGATTGTTTGATGATACCGAAATGACATTCCCATTATGCATAAAGGACACTTGATTTACGTATATTGGATAAAAATAGTGGTATGGAAAATCTTTTGGTAAATGAAGTCGATTGCAATGAAAGCTATGGATATTCAAAGCTGCACCACCATTTAGAGTTGAGTTTGGTAAAAGTCTATTTCCAGACAAATCTGAATTACTCACATGTATGTGTGAATTCTTCATTCCATTTAAAAAAATGACAAGCATTCCTCCACCAACTGAACCTAAATTATAATCCCCAATTTTGACTTCATGAGCAGTAAAGTTAACCCAATAACTCTGAGTAAAGATTACTGTTATACCAGCAGCTCCAATAATAGGTAATTTACATGCTTCATCATTCATCATGTAGTGCATTGATGGGATCTGATGAATGTAATTAATGAATCCTGAAACAATAGTTCTTTTTTCATTAGTGTTTGTAAACCACAATTCTGAAGAATCATAACTTTCTTTCATAGTCAATACAGAGTCTTTAAATACAACTATTAAACCAGTTCCTGTACATGAGAAATCAGAACAAAAGGTCTGTAGTGATGCTTCATCAATTAAATTAGCATCATCTAATATTCCTATTGTGTTTAGTAGCATTAGTCCATATCCATAACCTCCTTTTATATTGACATGTACAATAAACAAATTCTGACAATGATTAAATACCAATCCTGCTTTCTGTCTCACTCCTAAGTATGGATGAGTATCATTAAATACTCTTACTGCTTGTGTTGTAATTGTAGCTCCACAACCAAAAAACTGTAAGTTCTTTATCATAAGATGAGTCATGTTGAAGAAACCAAATCCAACACTTGAATCATTATTATGAATGCAGTGTATGGAAGGTTGTCCAATAGAAACATTCCCTACTAAACTAAGATGAGGATGATTTTCAACGTGACAAAACCGAGATCCATATAGAGTGTAATTCAGCTGGTTTAAGTGTAATGTCATATTGTTATGAAGAAGTGTTGTGGAATTATCACACAACCATGATTGTAATTCATGACTTGTAGAGATTATAACATCTACATTTGTTGATGAATTTTTACCATTAGTGATTGCAACAGTCCACAGATTGATAGAGAATGTGATGAATATAATACTGACACTATCAAAATAATATAATAAATGAAACCAAACATTTGTACTATGTTGATTATAATTATTTTTAGTATTGTTTAATATCACTTCAATAAGGAACTATGACCATTAAAAATTTGAATCTTTTAATGTCGTTGCTCTTATAGTTACTAAAGCAGTTAATATATCCCTCTACATCCTATAGACAGTAATTATGATTGTAAGTATATTTGCATTAACTATAGAAAGTGAATTTGCTCCATACATATAACAAGAGAATCAACAATGATCACTTACAACTTCATCTTTATAGTTTTGGAGAAGAAAATGAAAGATGCTCTAATTTTTCTATCTGCATGAATTCTGGCAAAAACTGTAGCTTTGACGTTTTTTATGATCAATGCAAAGGACAACAGCAATAATAATAAAGTTGTTTACATTGTATGATGTGTGTATTGTATGACATATGAACAAATGATTACGTTTCAGTAATGAACAAAACATCTTTCAATTTACAGAAATGAATTTCGCAATAATAACAGATATTTAAATTATTTGAATTATGTAAAATAGATTACACTATATATATGATTGTGTGCATGGACACAACATATGTACAAATGATTACTTTCAGTAATAAACAAAACATGTTTCAATTTACACAATTGACTTTCACAACAATAACAGATAATTTAAATTACTTTCAGTGTACGCAATTAACTTTGGCTATTTTTGAAAATGTCAACAACTGAAAGTTTATTGACAGGCTTGTTGTATAAGATTGATAGGATACTTACGACCAAACAATAGCTAATGTGTCAATGTCCTATATAAATATAATGTATATAACAAACAGACAATTATATATTATAATTATATAATATAATAATCATTATAAGTAATATTACATATACATAAATGAATCAAGACCAATATAATTTGTGAGAAATGACTAACTATGGTTGTATGTAGGTTATGGTATGTAGGAAATGTGACTCAAGTCAAAGTGAAAGATTACATTTCTCAAGAATGTTATAACTCCATAAACTACCTATAGCTGAGAGATATCTGATTTATAGCATAGTGAACATGTCAAAGGAAGCCTTTATATAGCATGGAGGAGACACACTAAATACAAGCACTTAGTCCACTTAAATTATCTACAATAAAAGTTAGAAACAGGTATATTCAAAGCTGGAGGAGGCGCTTGGGCCATAAGCTTAAACTACACAATTACAGTCAATTCACTGTAACCACACAATGCATATGCACAGATGATTCACAAAACAATCCTGTTAGTAAAACTGTCAAAACATACATGACTTGTTGACAATAAAGTCAACAGTGTAAATTAAAGTGAAAGATTATTTTATACAATACACACTTGTCCTTGCATTAATCATAAGGAAAAGCCAAAAATACAGTTTTGCCATAATTCAAGAGATAGAGAAGTTATATGATGGTATGTCTGAAGGATAACCTGCAACCGATATTATCCAGTATTTGTGTGGTGCACTGTGGATGTGTAATTTGTATTGTGTGCAACTATTGTAACAATAAAATTAGCTAAAATCTCACCGAATAATATTTCATAGTACTAGTGTGGTTAATATATTAACACTTCTGGTCATCCTTGCTACAATACACAATGCAATATACTTCTCTGTTTAGGAGACAGATTTCTACTTAATGTATACTATATTCCACAAATCAAATATATATGAATATTAAAATCTTTAATATCAGACCTTCACTACTAACAGTTGTATCACAACAGTTGCATCACTTAATACTGGAATATATAATACATGCACTCCATGTAATGTGTACTATGACAATCAGAAGAACAACCATTAATAAAGTATCATGATGTTAATGTGATATTCAGGATATAATGTACAATTGTTCAACCAATTTTGCATTGCTCATTTATGTATATACACATAATTATTATTTTTATTGATGATATCACAATGTACTATCAAAAATGATTATAAAATAACTCAAGAAAAGAAAAAAACGTCCAAAAAATACCTAGACTAATTATCACAACGTACACAAATAATTATTCTAAAATGAGAATGGTTTTCAATGTGAGAATACTAAGGTCCATATTTTTTTTTTTTCATAGTAGTTATACAAGGAAAGCAAAAATGAAATAAAAAACAAACGTAATAAAGTTGTAAATTAGGAAACTACAACAAATTAATAACTGAGACAATTAGTTGACCTCGTGGACTGGTAAATCAGCCCCGTCAACTATACCAACACTTCTCCATATAAAGTGTAATTCAGTTGGTTTAAATCTAATGTCATATTATTATGAAGACATTTTGTGGAATTATCACACAACCATGATTGTAATTCATGACTTGTAGAGATAATAAAATATTGTCAGGCTACTAAAAATAGAGGATTGAAAATTGTGAATTAGCGGTTAAATAATACTTATTATATATATATATATATATATAATTTATATATATGTATATATATGTAATATATATAGCTATATATATATATAATTATATATATATATATATATATATATATATATATATATATATATAAATTATATACATATAATTATATATATATAGTTGATTTTTCCGTATAATTAATGCGAGGGAGAACAACAAATATTTTAAAAGTGTGTATAGCATAAAATAATCTTTCACTTTAATTTACATTGTTGACTTTAATGTAAAATGTCAACAAGTCATGCATGTTTTGACAGTATGATAATTACTAACAAGAGTGTTCTAAGTGAATCATCAGTGTATATATGTTTTTACAGTGAATTGACTCTAATTGTGTAGTTTTGGTTATGACCTAAGGGACTCCATCATCTTTGAATATACCTGTTTCTAAATTTTGTTGTAGATAATTTAAGTGGACTAAGTCTTTGTGTTCAGTGTGTCTCCTCCCTGCTATATAAAGACTTTAGTAGCTGCCCTCAGTATTTGTACAGCTATGTTCACAGTCGCCATTATTTGATTCACATTCATCAATATCTGTACACAAATTATCATTAGGATAATATCCATAGTAACAGTCACACACACGACTACTCGGGATATTATAGCATTCTTGTTCACAGTCACCATTCTCAGTTAGACATTCATTGATGTCTTCACAAAGAATTTTTAAAAATACAATCCACATACAATTTCAAGACAATACAAGAAACTCTTTACACTTAGTCTTAAATATTGTTAGATTACATGCAGACCTTACATGATCTGGTAGTGAGTTCCATATGAGAACACCCTGATAAGCAAAAGATCGTTTCAGGATGTTTGTTCTTGGACGAGGAACATATAGTCCACGGTAGTTCCTTGTTTCGTGTTGATGTATTCGGCTGGTTGATACAAATATTTCATTGAAGTAAGAAGGCGGGTAACCTCTGATACATTTATAAACCCAGATAGCCAAATGATAATCTCTCCTCTCACCCAGGGTCGTCACCCAAGTGACTCCATCAGCTTTGAATATACTTATTTCTAACTTTTGTTGTCGATAATTTAAGTGGACTAAGTTTTTGTGTTTAGTGCATCTCCTCCCTGCTATATAAAGACTTTGTTTTGACTTATAAGAAAACTTTAATTGCATTTTTTTGAAGCCATGCCATAACTCAGATATCACTCAGCTATAGGTAGTTGATGGAGTTATAAAAATCTTGAGAGATGTAATCTTTTTTCTATGCCTTGAGCCAAATTTCCTACAGCCCATATCCTACCTATAACTAGATTTTGTCAATTATATAGGCCTTGATTGATTATATGTATGTGGAATATTTTTATAGTTATAATATTATAATAATATATAATTCCCTGTTTGTTATATGTATTTGTATAGGACACAGACACATTATTAGTAGTTGGTTGCTATTGCTTGGTCCTGACTTGTTGACATTTTGCAAAATAGCCATAAGTGTGTAAACTGAAAGATATTTTGTGAAAGGTAATTGTTTGAACAGTGTAAACTTAATTTAAAATATCTATCTATATATATAATAATTATATAGATATATAATTATAATATTATGATTGTAATATAATTATATATATGTATATAATTATAATATATTATAATTAATAAATATAAGATAGTTAAGAAAGGTAAGAAACTTAACAATTCATTATCCTCGCAAAATCTTGTGTTATCAAACTAATAACATTTATAACATTCAAACGTTATGACAACACTCAATATGTGTTTGGTTACTCTAAAAGCTTTTAACTATAAACTTTGTCTAAAGTTTCAATTATATAAAACAAAGAATATAGTAAATCCAAGTATAATATTATAACAGTTGTGATTAGTATGTGTACACATAGCCATGTTAAATATATCATTTTGAGATAATTATGTTAGAAAATAAGCATCAGACAAGTACATAAACACAAACCAAGTTTCTGTTTCATGAAGCTCCACTCTATAAAAATAAGAGTATAGATATGATGTGATGAACATGATATAAACACACAACATTAATAATTATTGGGTTAACAACTACTATAGCAACGAACTGAAATTAATTGATAAATTTTCTACATTTCAAAAACAACTCAACTTAGAGCCTACTATATTATACAACAAATAATTATGATACACAATTATATAATCTAATATATACATTCAAGGTTGTACATACATGTATAGTCCAAGCTTAGCATGCAATGGCTATAGCTAGTTATTATATATATATATGGCATCCGAGATCTGAAAGGTGTATATTGTATATATTAGAGCAATACACTATGATTTTAGAATTCTTGTTCAACTCACAGGTGTGATTAGGTATAAGAAACAAATACTTTGCATTTAAGTTATACCATACAGTGAATTCAAAACAGAGAAAAAAATCACTTTTAAATGCAATACAAATTATTTTTAATAAGTGTCTATCCAAGAGAATAATAATTATTAGCTCATGTTACTTTAAATCGTCACTAAAAAGAAGCAGTGCTCTTCTCATTTCATCGGATTCTTTGTTATTATCATCATCAATGCTATTCAATCTTCTGTCCTTGCCTTGGGACTTTTTTATTCTTGGACACCACCTGAATGATGAATATTTTATTGCTACATGAAAACATATTAGGCTGACGAAACCAAGTAACAATAAAAGAGTCAATGAAGCTGTAGAATATATTGCGATATGTCCAAATAATCTGTTAATAGCTAAAGTAATATTAACCTGGAGGGATAACATAGATAGACAACTAATGTCTATATAGTTTAACTTTGGACTTCTGAAAGGTTTAATTAATGCTTGTATTAGAGTCAATGAAGCTACTCCTAATAACTGCATAAACAACATCAGTGATATGTTGTATCCCCTTAATAATGCATATACAATATAATATATGTACACCACTACTATTACACGAACTCCAAACCAGTAACCCATTCCATTTTTATATGGTCCATGGAAGGACTCAACAAATGGTCGAACATAGTTAGTATATCTCCTCCATCTCATACAGTAGACACCAAATGTGACAAATAGTATGTAAGGGATAATGAAACACACCAATGTGATAAGAGCGAGACAGAATAGTATGATATGTTCTTTGTCGTGAAGATAGAATATGTTACCATCTCCGTACCACACTGTGACAGTATCGTTCATTTCAGTTTCAACAGGAACAAACACCAGGATATCAATAGAGTAGTTTAGAGAATGAGAGGTGAATGAGTGTAGCTAATACTTGAATTGATGAATTTGCCGTCTGGTTTGAGATACGAGTAGAATATCGACTCAATATGATAAATCCAAACACAAGAATCCACAAATATATTGGATATACGAACTGTAGACCAGTCTTAATAGATGGTGTCATTCCATCATACAAACACAATGGAAATCCAAGATTAAGATTCATCAATGAAACATATACTCTCATGACATACAAAAAGCAACCATTACCTTGTAAATAGTCAATAGTTGAGACTGTAATAATATTACATGTCAGGATAATACCAGCTAGTGGTCCTGCAGCTATTGTGAGATGTAGAGTAAGTAAAACAGTCACTATAACTACACCAGAAATGGCATATCCTATCAATGTTAGTAGCCAAATGTTAGAACATCTCTTACAATCTGTTATACCAAATACTACACTCAGATTAGCTTGACATTGTCCACATAGAACCCCAGTTTTACTATAAACACAAATATAACTGTGTAATATCCACTAAAGTAATTGTACTTCTACAACTCCCTTGTGGACATATGGTAGCATATCTTAGTCCAGTAGTGTTTTCGACTGATATATCTCCAAACCAGTTACCAATAGGTCTAGTGATAGTTGTAGTTGTGATATTACAATGTACATCATATATTACATTAGTTACAAAATGATTACATGTGCAAATTCCACCAATTAACATGAATCCTTTTGGACATGAATCAACTTCTACATCAGCAAACCATGTAGGAGGATTACCAGGAGTAGCAATAGTGAAGAGCCCATGCGTTAGCTTATCAACTGTGTTTAGTATGTTGTATGCAATTAAAGTACAGTTAGAGCCTGAGAGTGCTATTAGAGACTGACTTGATTTCAATCTTAGCGTTGTATTATTATTGTGTTTCTTCATTTGTAAATTATTTGAGACTTCTGCAACTGCTGGTGAATACACTAACTGGTGTGATTGATCAACTGCAGCAAGATATAGTGAAATAGCTTTACCGGGATAAGTGTGGATTGTAGGCCTGATACTACTGGAGTCTGTGCAGTGTATAATAAAAGTAGTATAGTTCATGTTAGACGAGTTACATAAACATATCTTCATTGGTTCTGAAGACATTTGTTGCATTCCATTCTGAATTGGATCAAAGGTAATACTTAGTAACGTTCTGATGTCAATATTTTTGGGTATATTAAAGGAATAGAATTGGGAACAGTTGTATAATGGGTTGGCTAAGATACTATTACCAGTAAGTTTGGCTTTATTCCCTATAAATGTCATTTTGATATCCAATTCATTACTGCTTGTTTTATTGCTGTATATCTGTATTGCACATTTCTGATTTCCAGGAACATCCTCTCCATTACTATATATAGCTCCTCCATATAATAATGCTTCATTATTAATAAATGTTACATTTAAGTGTTCATGTACTATAAGATATGAAGACTGAAGAAGAGATATGGCAGCTCCATTACTACCAGCATTATCTTGGAATAGTATTTTCCCTTTTAGATTGAGATTACTATTGTAAGCTGTGATAACCGGTCCAAAGTTATCATGAAAATCACTGTTGCCAGTTATTATTACATTGTTTCAATTCACAAATGTCATTGATGCCACTGTAGAGTATATAGAACTACCAGCAGTTCCTTGTTGATTATGGTATGCAACGCAACTGTCCAATATTAACGACAATTTAGATTTTTTTTACATTATCATTTACAATGGCATAAAATCCTGAACCAGCTGATGTGGCAAAATTGCCATCAAATGTGCTCATTTTGATGTATATAGCATAATTGTCATCAGATGTGTCATGAATGTTGATATACATTGCTCCACCATACTTTATAAGATTTTGTGATGAGGATGGTGCATAAGGATTATTAACTGGATTACCATTTATCACAAAGAAAACTTGATTTAAGTATATTGGATGAAAATGGTGATATGATAAATCTCTTGGTACATACAATTTAATACAATGAAAGCTGTGGATACTTAACGCTGAGCCTCCATCTTGGGATGGACTTATTGGTAAATTACTAATTTTAGCAAACACTGAATTGCTCACATGTACGTGTGAATTTCTCATTCCATTTAGAAATATAATTAGCATTCCTCCAGCAATTGAACCAATAGTCCAATGAGATGATTTAAAATCCCCAATTGTAATATTATTAATGTTGTTTTTCACACTTGTTATAGATTCTGCATTAGTGTTTGTAAAGTACAGTTCTGAATAATCGTTACTTTCTTTCACAGTCACTACAGTGTCTTTAAATACAATTATTAAACCACTTCCTGCACAAGAGAAATCAATATTAGTTGTACAATTCAGAATTATTCCATCTACTAAATTAGTATTATCTAATAACCCCATTGTGTTTAGTAACATTAGTCCATATCCATAATAACCTCCTGTTATATTGACATTCGTAATTGACAAGTTCTGACAATGATTAAATACCAATACTGCTTTCTGTCCCACACCTAAGTATGGTTGAGTATCATTAAATATTCTTACTGCTTGTGATGATACTGTAGCTCCACATTCCAAAAACTGTAAGTTCTTAATCACAAAATAATTCATGTTGAAGAAAGCAAACCCAACACTTGAATCATTTTTATGGGTGCAGTGTATGGAAGTTTGCCCAGTAAAAGCATTCCCTACTAAAGTAAGATGATATCGATTTTTAATGTGACAAAATTGAGGTCCATATAGAGCGTAATTCAGCTGATTTAAGTATAAGGTCATATTGCCATGAAGAAGTGTTGTGAAGTTATCACACAACCATGATTGTAATTCATGACTCGTAACGATAATAACATCTTTGTCAGACAAGTGATGTATAGCAACAACGGTCGTAACTGCCAGCAAATTAATGATGAAAATCACACTAAAAATAAAAGAATGAAAACCAGAAGAAATGAAAATTGAACAAAGTCATTTGATTAGTGCAATCACATTACTGAAATTAGTAAATGAAATTATAGCTACTATATTTATTATAATTTATAATCATAATTATGATTATGCATTAATTTTTGCATGGCAATAAAACATGATGTCATTATATGCACAAGAAGAGTGGAAAAACTTACCAATTCATTATCTTTGCACAATTCTTGTGGTTCCAAACTAAAAGTTAATTTCTTTTATAATGTTCATTTTGTTATAATCATTTGTTCATTATTATGATTGACAACATTCAATATGTGTGTGGTTACTCTAAAAGCTTATAAATACAAACTTCATCTCAAATTTCATAAAACTGAGAATATAGTAAATCCAGACAATTCACCATAACTATTATAACAGTTATGATTAATATGTGTACACATACACATGTAATATAAATCATTTTGAGATAATTGTGATAGGAAATAAACATCAAACTAGTACAAAACAATTTTCTGTTTCATGAACTAATAAGTAATACAATTCAACACTAAGAATACATAGGTGTACGAACTGGGGGGACACTGTGGAATAACAAATATATGTATGTGATGAAGATCATTACTATAAAAACAAACTGTAATTAATTAAAGTTTTTGGAGAAAACAGTTATTTATATAATATATATATATATACATATATATATAATTATATATATATATATATAATATATGTATTAGTTGAAGCACCGGTGCGAGTGTTGTATGAAAAATATAGCACGAGGGGTGGGGTCGAGAAGCTCATAAAGCACGAGGCATAGCCGAGTGTTTTATGAGGCTTCGAGACCCCACCCCAGTGCTATATTTTCCAAAGCAACACGAACGAAACCGGTGCTTTAACTGGTTTATAGTACAGTATTAGTACTTTGGATTGATACAATGGAGAAGAAGAATGAAGTACTTAGCGTTCTTGCACTAAACCCGAGGTAAGCGCGTTGTTTTCTAGTGTTATAAACAACATCCGGAAAATATAGAACAGGATGTGGTCAAAAAAGTGGGGAACAGTCGGTACCTTTGATGTTAGGCGTGAAAGTGCTTTAAATATATATATATATATATATACATGTATATATAATATATAGTTTTATCTGCATAGATGAAACAAAATCAAACAGTAGCCGTGGTAGCGCAGTATATAATTATTATTATTATACACAACATTATTATAGAGTGAGACAGAGAGACATAATAGACACCTTAACAACTTTCACACTTATGTGCACATAATATATACACAATTACACAAACAAACATAGATACATACATAAATACATACATACATATACATACATACATACATGCATACATGCATGCATACATTCATACATACATATTATATATATATGCATACATACGTGTCTAAATATAGGGTTTTCATTTAGATTTATTGTAATGCAAAATCGAAGTTTACAATACTGTACTTATAATCAATTAACAATAGTAGATGAGAAATATTAACACCATAGTGAGGTAATTATGTTTTCCATTCTTGTTGTATACCGGAGAGTAGCTTATAATCTTTTCTGTATAGGGCATTTGAAAAACGCTCAGTACAAATCATACTTTTGTGAAGTATCTCACTATTTGGATTTTCGTCTGCAAATTGTTTGAATATCATATTCTCTACTCAAATGTGTGTTTAAATTTAATACTGTGCAGTATAAAATTCTGTATCTACGAAACCTTTGATCTCTAAATTTAATGTAATGATGATGTATTAGAGGTTGTGTAGGTTATATTATGTATGGTAACTTCTAATACACACTCATCACATTAAATTTCCTTTCAAAAGATCCATAGAATAAGAATTTAATAACCCTCGGTTTAAATTTAAACAAATATTTCAGCACTCTATTTTTAACAGTGAAAATGAATGACAAACTTGGTGACACACATAATTATAATTATATATAATATAATATATATATAATTGTCTCTTTTTGACATACATCATGTGTGTATAGGACACAGCCACCTGTGCATATTACTCACTCATAAGTAATGTGTCAGTAATAATTACCTTATAGTTAGGGAACCTTTTACAATACACATGAATTGTTGACATTTTGTAAAGTGTGATACACACATCATACAGTGTAAACTACATAATTCTGATTACTTTAAAATATCTGTTATCGTGTAAATTTAAATATATTTTGTTTATTTTTCTTGCTTTCATTACAAATGATGAGTTTGGTGAGTACTATAATTTTAGCAGCTTATTTACATCATGACTAGCAAATTCTACATGTAACATTCAGTACTATAAATAGTAACAAAACCACACCCCCTTTCAAGGAGGACATACAATGAAATACAAGGAAAACTATTTTGTAAAGACGCCCTAATAACCACTAACAATTTATGAAGATAATTTTATGAAATGTTTTATCAGTTTCAACACCATATTAGCACTTCCAATCACAACGATGTCATAAAATAAAGCTAGTAAGCTTTCAGTTACATATTTGAGGCATGCAGTTGCTAGCTATATGGTTAGCTTTATGTTTGTTTTATGCTTTATGCATAGTGATCACAAAGACTGGCATACTAAGCCCCTCCTACTCTACAGGTGACCAGACTCTCACTTGACCTCACACACCATAGGCGTATCCAGGGGGGTGCTCAGGGTGCTCCGCTCCTATCGATATCCCAACGACTGGTCTCGATCGATCGAGTAACGAGAGTTCGCCATTTGAAAGTGGGTGTGGTCAAACATTTCTGCGCTCTTCGCTCGCGCATAACATACCTTATCAATAAGCACCCCCATCAGTGAAAACCTGGATACGCACCTGCACACATAGAGCAGATGGGGCTGGCTACTTGAAACTAATTAGTGACAATATAACATTTGGTCATGAATCCATGGTGATCTAAATCATCTGCACAGTATAAAATTTGATTCTGACTAGCTATCATATTTTACTATATAGATATCTTCTGCTGAATGTTACCTGTAAAGCCATAGTTACACGGAGGTAGAACTTAAAATGGTACGATTCATATTAAATAACTGTAGGAAAGAAAATTCATTAATGATTATATCGGAAATAATTTGAAGGGTATACATGATATAGCTATATGTACTAACAACTTATCAGTTAATACTATGTATAGTTTATCATACAGTGTTTATTGTAAAATTATATGTTGTAAATAACTACTGTACATAAATAATTCAAACATTTCAAGGGTATATATGTTCTATATTGAAAGAGTCCAAATGGTACCTCATAGCTACTGGTTTGTGATATTTTTATGTATTGTATTTCACATACAAAATGTTTCTGTTGGCAAGCTAAGTCATTCTGATAGTCCTAAGATATCGTCATTTAAAAGTAAATGGACACTCTGGATCAGTCTGAAATAATGTGTATGTCTGTGAAACAGTGTTTGAGACTATATATATGCAAGATGCGATTGAAAATGTGGATGCTAAAGATATGGTTGATAGGCTATTGAATGATCCATTGATGAAATTAACAATAAATCAGAAAGATGTCATTGCTTCTGTACAAGCAAATGTGAGCACTCCAAACAATGATAGACAATTTTGTTTTAGATCACACTAAAATACAAGTGTAGTGTTGGACACGATGTATCTTCTAAATATACACATTATTACTATATAATAATTGTCTAGGATACCTCTCTATACTATTATGCCGTGTGATGCATTACCTACTTTGACTGCAATATATATATATACATTATTTCACAAACTAGCTAGAATAATTATTGCCATTGCAAGTCTAGTACGTATTGTGTGTGATTCTATCATTCTAATTGATATCTATAAAAGTAAAAGAAGTCTGAGGGCTATTGGCTTTCTCGCTCACTATTATATGGACGTTACAATAATTTTAAGCGGAGGTGAAGCAGCATTATTCTGTGGGTTGGGTTCAAACGACTATCCACGTGGTGATATACGCATGCTCAGTTATGTTCCCCGCCAAACAAACAGCTCTAAGTTTCTGAAGCTGGTGAACCGTTGTATCCAACTGTGTAAATTAAAGGCTCGGTAGCTGTTTTCAGTGTATAGTGGCTGGTCACAATAGCTTACATAGTGAGATATAATAAGGGATATATATTATATGATATATATATATATATATATATATATAGACTAGCTCTTTGCTTATTCTATCTTAATAATTCTACAGCCTACAAAGTAAGCATCTATATCTCAAGTAGACAATTGCTACACCACATGTCCCTGAAGGAAAAAAGGCAGTGTCTAGAGTACCAGTACAAGTATTTGTAATTTATATCTTAAAGTGCTGGATGGTGGGAGTGATTGATAAAACCATAGGTCTAGGTGGCCCAAATTTGCTGTAACATAGGGTCCCTTGTCATTAGGGTTTTAAATCTGAACAAAGTAGATGTAGTAAACCTCTTCCTCTCCACAACCAATCATACTACTGGGTAATGCTCCCAGATCTTTCTCGGGATTGTGGGCTCACTTCCTGGCTCGTTAATGATATTCATTACACCATGCCCATGGACTGCCACTCTGTCTATAAATCACAAGTACCAATACCCAAAAAAAAACGTGTTAAAAAATGAATTTAGTTAAATACTTACAAACAAAAACAGATGTTAATTTGTAACCTGAGCTTTATACTATTACTAAATATGATATACTACACTAGACAATTACTATACCAACAGTCAGTCTAAGTTGAATTTGCCAACTATTTATTTCTATATAGACTATCAGTAGGTTCTAGTTTATTATAGCAGGCAGTATATCACCAAGTAGTTTATCTTTGGTGGTGCTTCCAGAATTGCCACACATACATTTTATAAGTCCTCCTTACTTTATATATCTAATTTTGTCTTCGTAATAATTTACTCAATTGAATGTATAAAACCTTAGTTTATTTTCCTTTTTATAGCAAGTATACTTGCGAATGAAGATGTTTGTCATCCTGTATCTAGTGGAGGCTCAGAAATATAAATCTGTGGATAGTGTTAGCAATTACAATGGGAGATATTGAAGCATATATGTTTCAAACGCACTGGACAATTGCTACTTGCCTCATCCCCAGAGTCTCACAATTTGTGGGCAGGTAGGCAGAGAAAAGAGCCTGGACAACATTGAACCCACATTGCCAACATTCTCCAACACACACAGAATTTGTATGTCCAGATACTATATGTGTCTCTGAGAAATATGATTGATATACAGGAAAAAGGCAGTTTCCAAAAACTCAAAAACTTTCTCCACTATCAGTGATACCATGGAAGAAACAACCAAAACCATGCAGCAACTTCATACTTCATCATTCTTACTTACACAATTCACATACTTGGTAGCAAATAGACTTGCAACCAGAGAAAATGTGTGTTTTGAAAATTCAGCATAGGATTCACAAGAAAGATTTTCATGTTAGTTGCAGCATTGATAACAAACAAGATATTTATTGTAATTGGGTATATTGTAGCTTTTTAGTAGTATTGTATATAGTCAGGCTGTGTAGCATTTTCTAGTATATAGAAATTTTAATAAACCTGTATGACTTGTTTGTATGAGCTAAATAATGATTCCTAAAACTGAACTATAAACATGAAATAGTTACTAATTGATGAACATGTATGTGTACTATTATTATACATATTACATGTATTGTATATTACTGTATATTATTGTACTGTATTGCATATAGGATAGTATAGTGTAGAAAATCTCCAGCAAACTTACGAGATGAAACATAATTCATACTAGTGAGTATGTATTGAGTATCAGAGCTTGAAATACTTATGATAGTGTATAATCATATTACCTGAATGTCATGCCTTTAAAGAATAGTGAACATTAAAATTAAGATATCATGTTACCAGAATACCATGTTTTTAGAGGGTAGTGAGTATGAAGAAGGTGCATCTAGGCAGGTTTCAGAACAATCTGCTACATGTGGTGTACATATTGATAGTTATTCATTAGTTAATATACAATTATTGTAGTACATTATTCATAACATATGCTATAGAGATATGTAGTTTATAGCAAAATGTTTTAGGGAGGCATTGGTCCCCTTTGCTCCCAAAAATGGACTATTTTATGTTAATTTAGAATTTATGTTCAATTTTGCGTCAAATATGAAAATTTTTGATCAAAAACGAATAATTATGTAAAATCATGACAACTAGACAAAGTAAAATTCTATTATTGGTACTGGCTTTAGTGGATATAGTATTTGTAAATCAATCAATGATAGCATGTTGCCAGAATACCACGTTTGTAGAGGGTAGTGAGTATGAAATAGAAGGTGCATGTAGGCATGTTTGAGAACAATCTGCCACATGTGGTGTACATATTGACAGTTATTCAACAATTACTATTGTACATTATTCATAACATATACTATAATCTTGGGGAGGCATAGGTCCCCTCTGCTCTCATAGTTTTTTAGAAACAAGGGTGTTTTTGAACTAGTTTTCCAAATGAAGATAGTCTCCTGTTCTATCAATGATTAAACTAATATTTTACAGTATTACATGATTTATGTGTTCTTGTATCATCTAGTTGATAATGGTTTTATTTGTATTCATGTTACGTAGTTAAAGGTAATGATAAATTATCTGTAAAATCATGGTAACTACACAATGTCTAATATCTATTATTGGTAGTGGTTTTAGTGGATATACTGTTTTGTGTAAATCAATCAAACTCTTTTCCTGTACTTTAAGAGTATCCTTTAGGAGATGTGATCTTTGATCTTTGAGTAATGTACTCAAGTGACAGATGGAGGAAGATAGCCTGTAAGAAATGTTGTATTAGTTCAATCCAGTACTTGTTCATAAAACAATAAAGCATATTTCTCATTATCAAATTGTAAAGATTGATATAGTCTGAAGCCTAGTTTGAGTTCAGTGAGGTGGTTCTTCTGTGAGATGACATTAAAAAAAGTTCTAATCTGTTCATTGTTAGTATGTGATACTGGAATGAATATACTCAGCTCTTGTAGACTGGTGTTGTGTGAGAGACCAGTTGTCAGGAGGTACATGTATGTACTAGAAATATTACTCGCATGTATATCACATTCAATCTCCAGATATTCTATTGTTTTGTTTAGTGTTAACATATTTTGTAGACTAGTACACATACTATCAATAATGTCATTATTCTCTATCTCCACTCTCAGATATTTAAGTGTAGTATTACTCTGTAGAATAGTCAATAACACTCTCAGATGTGTCTAGTAGTAAGTCAAGTTGTTGTAGACTAGGATGAATAAAAAATGTGGTTGATATGGATGATATGTATAGGATATAGCCCTGGTTGGAGGCAGTTATGGGCATATAACAACCGCGAGATAATTGTCGAGGGCATAGCCCGAGACAATTATCTCAAGGGTGTTATATGCCCATAACTGCCTCCAAAGGGCTATATGTATTTTTTACCATGGTAACATAAACGTATGCAATTAAATTACATTTGATATCACTGTTGTCAAGTAGAAACCATAGTACTATCCCAATTAGCGTTGACTGTAAAAACTGTGAAAATACAATTAGATGATTTAGTGGCTAGACACTAAATCTCCCTGTCTACAGGCATGTTATGGGCATATATCTCCCGCGGTACATCAAAGGGTACCATGGCGATCGCCCACGCACCATGGTATAAAGTTTAATACAGTGTACTCCTTTGGTATGAGGAAAGAGTGCAGTTTATTAGAATTCCCAGAGTTAATCTCCAGAGTAGTAAGTGGTGTGTTCACCTCTACTGTATTCAGTGATGATAGTAGAAGTGGATCATTTATATTCAGTTTAAGAAGTTGTAGTGTGTGGTTATATTTTAGTAAGTGTTTAATTGTCCTATCAGGCAGAAGAGGAATGTTATCAACTTCAAGTGAGAATGATGTTATTGTTTTATTTACTGTTACTCCATTAATCAAACTAGTGATAGTTTTTGAAATGACAGTAGGATTGCCATTGTACTTAAACTGAAAGTCCATTTCTAGAAGTGTCGAATTCATTGCTATACATGTCTCTAGTTCAGAATACTTGTCTGTATGTAATATGGAGTTTGTACTCTCAATTTTTAATTCCAAATATTGTGTTAACAAGTCCAGTTCTTTTTTTAGAGGAAGGTTGAGTAATTGTAATATCACAAGACAGAGATCAACTGGAATATAATATAATGTACAATAGAATAGAATTCCTGAATATTGTGTAAGAATGATAGTTTCAATAATTTGTGAATCATCATTTGTTGGAAATACTTCTAGTGTTTTACACTGGTTCTGTTGTGAGTTGTTTGTTAATGTATTAGTAAGGATTTGTGTTTCATGGTCATATAGATTTGGTAAGTGTAAGTGATTCCATGATGTGTTAGAATTGTTGAGGAAATAACTGAGACACAATATGTCAAACAGTGGTAATCTCTCTTCATTGAGACACAATGAGTGGTTATGGATTGTGCTAATACTTGACATAATGTTGTGTTCTGTGATTCATACAGGAGTTGGAGAAGGAGAATGTCAAGTTTATCAAAGTAGTTGAAGAATAATGAATACTACCCCAAAGTAATCTGGAATGATAACAATCATCAAATCCAAATTGTGGTATCCTCTTACATTGTAAGTAAACATCTTTGTTGAAAAACTGTTTGTAATCCCGATGTTTAAGGTGTGTTAGACCTGCTAAAAACCTCAGACATATTCGAAAGTGATCATCATTAAAGTGATCATTAAACACTTTCTCTGTCTTCTCATACTCATTCCTGGATACTCAAGTAAAGGAATTGATAACTTTTCTCTCCATACACAGTAAATGTTGTCATTAGTCCTAGATAGTCTGCCTTGACAACTGACTCATTCAGAGACTGCTGGACTTGAAATGAAGAAAATGTCATTCTTGGATTGATTTCTTTTGGAGTGATTTTGACAGTTTATGAGACCTCCATGCGATAATTTCTAGAGTAGTAAGTGGTGTGTTCACCTCTAATGATGATTGTAGGACGTGATCTTTTATATACAGCTTAAGCGTTTGTAGTGTGTGATTTTCTTTCAGTAAGTGTTCAATTGTTCCATCAGACAGAGGAAGAATGGAATTAAATTCAAATGAGAATGATGTTATTGTTTTATTTCCTGCTACTCCATTAATCAAACTAGTGATAGTTTTTAATATACTGACAGTAGGATTGTCATTGTACTTAAACAGAAGGTCCATTTCTATAAGTGTAGAATTCATTGCTATACATGTCTCTAGTTCAGAATACTTGTCTGTATGTAAAATGGAGTTTGTACTCTCATCTTTTAATTTCAAATATTCTGTAACCAAGTGCAGTACTTTTATGAGAGGAAGGTTGAGTAATTGTAATATCACAAGACAGAGATCAACTGGAATAATGTATAATGTACAATACAACTCCTGAATATTGTGTAAGAAGATAGTTTCAATAATTTGTACACTGAATCATCAGTTGTTCTACTGAACATTACCTCTAGTATCTTACACTGGTTCTGTTTTGAGTTGTTTGTCAGTGTATTAGTAAGGATTTGTACTTCCTGGTCATTTGTCACTGGCAGGTCCAAGTGATTCCATAATGTGTTAGAATTGTTGAGAAAATAACTGAGACACAATATGTCAAACAGTGATAATCTTACTCCACAGAGACACAGCAAGTGGTTCTTCATAGATTGTGCTAATACTTGACATAATCCTGTGTTCTGTGATTCATATAGAAGTTGAAGAAGGAGAATGTCAAGTGTATCAAAGTAGTCAGAAGACAAATGAATAAAAGTACCATATTGGAATTGAATTTGTGGATGTTGTTGAAATCCGGAATGATAACAAGCCTCAAATCCAAATTGTGGTTTCCTCTTACATTGTAAGTCAACTTCTTTGTTGAAATACTGTTTGTAATCCTCATGTTCAAGGTGTGCTAGACCTGCTACAAACCTCAGACACATTCGAAAGTGATCATCATTAAAGTGATCATTAAACACTTTCTCTGTCTTCTCATACTTAGTTATCCACCATGCTGCTAGAAATTCCGGAATACTCAAGTGAAGGAATTGATAGTATTCATCATCATACATAGTAAATGTTGTCATTAGTCCTAGATAGTCTGCCTTGACAACTGACTCATTCAGAGACTGTTGGACTTGAAATGAAGAAAATGTCATTCTTGGATTAATTTCCTTCAAGCTGAGGTAAGCAAACTTTACACATCTTTTGGAAAGGTGTAGCTATGACTGGTGATGGTAAATAATGAAGGCTGTTCATTAGGTCAGGTTCAGTAAATTGACTTTTTTTCACATATTTTCTGATAGTTTGTAGGATAAAGTTCTCATATAATTGGGTGAGTGTTGTTGCTAACTTTCCATTTTTCTTACAATAAACTAAGATGACTATGGAACAGACTAGTGGTATGTAACACAATGACTGCAAATTACCTCGTACTTCAAGATCTTGGACGAGTTTCTCTGCTATATGAGGTGGCTTTTCAAGTGTTTCGCGAACTACATTTTAAAATTCTTCTACTGTAAATGTTGTAGAGTCTAAGTCAAGCAGGGAAGAGGAGGCATAGCTACGAGAGGTAACAATTACTGAACATTTGACTAATAGTTCTTTACAAATGATTCTAGTTGCTAGTGAAGATTGTCTGAGTTCAACACTTAATTCATCCCAACCATCAAATATTATCAGTAGTCCTTCACTATGTCTCTTTTGAAACCATTTTGTTACTGTGACAACTTCATCACATCGATAAACAAACAGTTCTTGTAGTGTACTAGCTTGAGCTTCCTTGTCATATCTTAGAGGACAGTAAATAACCAAATCATATTGTTGATGTTTGATTTGTCTATTAGCCCACATATTGTAGAGTTTACGACAGAGAGTTGTTTTACCAATACCAAGAGGACCATCAATGACTACAGTAAAAGACTGACCACTCTTACTTGGTTTGAGGACATGCTCGATATCTATGAACATAATTTTATTATTAGTGAAGTGTGGTATATTTCCTTTTAACATACACCAAGCTGTCTGCTGTATTGTTTTAGGATCAGCTTCTCTATGTTGTGATTCTAATAGTGCTAATCTTTCAAAGAAGTCCTGTCCAACTTGTGGTGGCCAGTCTATAGGAACAATAGGTTGGTGTTTATATTTATCCCTCATAATATCACAATATTGTTGTACATCAGGATCCAATGTACTAATGGATGTAGTTTCATCAGTGATAGAATGACCTGTAGGTATGAAAGATAATAATAGTAATGAATGTTGTTTATGTATAGAAAAGACTGACCTAACTGTTTTAATATGGAGGTAGCAATATCTGTTAGTGTGTGATGTTGTTGATTTCTTAATACATGACAAATATCATGTAGATGCTGGTCTAGATCAGAATGTGTTTGTAGTTGCCTCTCTAACACAAGTACCAGTTTACTAGCTTTTTTTATAATCTTCTGTTAGCGAAAGTAAATTAGTCTTAACCTCAAGTGGTATCAGGTTTTCAGCATACAATGCATTTGTCACTCTATTAGGTATAGTGCTTAATACATCAATTAGATAAGCAGAGTGAACCTGTAATACTTTCCTTGGTTTCTGGTTAACTACAGAATACATATTAACTTAACAAGTTATATAATTATAAAGCAATTCCAATCTCTTTTCTCATTATATTAGCTATATTACTACAGTCTTCACATTTATCAACAGCTGAGGTGAGATCTACCAAAGAATCTGTGGTAGAGTTATTAATCCACCATTGTAAACCTTCTTCTAATGCAAAGTGGTAGTCATGATCAGTGTTAACCCTTGTCTTGAGTCTCCTTCTTTCATCCAGGGACACACCAAGAAGATCGATAAGTTCATCTTTAACAATAAAACCACTTTTAACCAGAAGTCGTAGAGCATTGCTTGATGTTAAATCTAAATTTTGTCAGTATAATAATCATATCATACAACATTACTAATTACTATTACCTGTTATAGGACCAGGGTTGAGTTCAATATCTCCTGATAAAATGAGGAGGAGAAGTAGTCCACAGACTAGAGAGAAGGCTAGACCTCAATCCACCTGATCCTAGTGACTCCATTTATCCTGCTGTTATCAGTGGTTACATCACTGGTGTGAGACTTTTTAGAAGAGTGAGTATGATATGATATCTGATGATAATACCATGATCCTATACTTGATCTCCATTGATAGATATCAATCATGATAACTAGTAGAGTATGAAAAGAATAGTAAATATTTTCACTTCTATTGAAGTACTGATGATCATAGTATCTTAGAAAGGGGTGTGTTTGACCATATATGGATATAAGGATGGTAATTCATGTAAACAACCACACTCTAATGTGTATATCTATTTCACATCAGTGTGGGTGTGCGTGCTTTGTTTAAAAATAGATCATAAATATTTAGTAATAGTATATTGATAGCCGCTGAATACTTTATGAGATAATTAGCCTGCATACAGTAATTTTCACAGTTGCAATTGGTGGGTTTGGTGAGTACCGATTTTAGCAGTTTATTTCATAAAACTGGCTATAATTAGTGACAAAACTACACACTTTTCCACTTTTAATAGTGCCAAACAGGATATAACCCGATACTTCCTAGGATGATGTAATGCAAGGAAAACTATATGAAGAAACTACTAACTCTTTATAAAGTTGCATTATAATTTTATGAACCATTTTATTACCATGTTAGCTCTATATGGAGTGAAGTTCAGAAATAAAGAATGGTCATAGTGATATGATGACATAGTGTCATGTAACCAAGCCCTCTCTTGACCTAGTGGGTGGAGCTGACTACATGAAACTACGTAGCTAGTGATGATGACATTAGATCTGATCATGAATCCATGATGGTGGTATGAATCATCTTTAGAGTAAATATTTGGGGTTCTGACTATCATGTTTTACTATTTAGATATCTCCTGAACTGAATGTTACCAGTAAACACATTATATTCAGATAGAACATTAAAATGGTGTTATTTAACTGCAGAAAAGAAGATTCATTAATAAATTAAGGTACCTATTTATTGTACTGTCAGATATAATTTGGATGGTATACAATCATGGTACTAACCAATCAGTTAATACTATGTACTTAATGATATTGTGTGTATTATATTGTATAATTTCACATGTTAGATACAGCTACATTGTAAATTTTAAAGGGTTTGTAGACATGTCAAAAGTGGCTTGCCCGTTTATAATTAAAGTAGTTTTCTGTTAATTAACACTCATGAATAATTAATGACCTATATTTTCGCCATCTGTAAATTTTTTGCCCTGATATCACTGAATGTCTGTATGTGCATATGAACAAGATATATTGAACACAAACGTATCCCTATGATTGTTTTGTGGTAGCTATCACTAATTGGTGACAGCACTAGTGTCTCCATCTTTCTGTGTACTCCGAACACTAAATCCTCAATGAAATTGAAGCCACAGTCTTTCAATAATTCCAAATAAATCATTGCTGATGATATCTGAGACTCAATAACCTTTCATACCTAATTAATCTTTAAGATCCTTGAACATAATTTATAATGTTGCTTTTGCTTCAGCAGCTATTTCTTGCAGTTTTTACCACCTGCTTTGAGTGCTTTCTTCCTAGTAGTTTGTAATGTGTAACTCAGTATGCATTCTTTTACATGCCACTCCTATTAAATGATCAAGCCCAATGACAAAACTTCCTTAACTACATATGCAATGTATAAGCACACTGTAACATATAAGCCACAAGGAAATATATAAATATAGGTTCAACTCCGTGGAAAACAATCATAGATGGCTCTGTACACCATACATGTATTGATTAAAAAGATATATGTGTATCTATTACAATTGACTTCTCCTACACATAAAGCTGTATATCAATGACTCATCATTTTCATTTTTGATAGCACTTGGCTCATTCAGGAATGTACAGAAACCATTCTTTTAACAAATTAAAGGGACCATACTAGAGTGTAACAATTTTAGTACTGAAATAATAAATATAGTTATAACTATATATCCATGATAGATGAAATGTTAACTCATGTATGTTCATGCTTTAAGGGTCAACAGTATTGCCTCCACTCACCAAGTTTAAACTGTTAATTAACTTTATGTTTATTGGTTCATAAGAATATTGTGTTATATATGTCTTTAACTTGCAAAATACAAACTCATGTACGTGATTATGTTCATAATAAGTTATAATTATTAAATTTAATTATAATTACAAAGTGTTTCTGAAGAAAAGGTTGTAATTATAGTTTGATAGTGGCTATATGTTAGGCATAATATTATAATAATAACTTCATTATTATGTTATTTAAACATTGACATCTA
Organism: Petrosia ficiformis; assembly: GCA_947044365.1. Taxonomy (NCBI): domain Eukaryota; kingdom Metazoa; phylum Porifera; class Demospongiae; order Haplosclerida; family Petrosiidae; genus Petrosia; species Petrosia ficiformis. The sequence continues at coordinate 5,283,813 of OX345644.1, read as the reverse complement.
GAAAGAACACCAGACCACAGCCCATCACTATAGCAACCATATTTGACGTCTGATTACCAGTCTGTGTACCAAGTAGAAGACAAGATAATGTTTGAATTGAGCAGTCAGATTGGTTTATATCAGGTCAATAAATCACTTATATACCTCTCTTACAGTTGGGTCTTGCTGCTTTATTTAAATATGCAAGTGAAATTAAGTCTGCATCACAATACGGTACATACACCCAAACATCTGACCTGCATTAGAAACATTTTGCTCATTTCACATAGCTACATGCATATGTAAGTACTGTTAACTTGTTATAAGTATTATAGTTAGCTATGTATTCTGTACAGTCATGTACTACTCATATCAAATCCAATCGAAGGTTGACGCCTCATGCGTAACTAACACAAAATATACTCTATTTCATTGGTTTATATATGTCGTAGAGTTCTTTGCAAGGACGTAGCTTAACTACTAGTGTAAAATATTTCAGATGATCTAAATCCTGACCAAATGAACATAGTTTCATCTATCATGGCGGCACTCGATATCCTATAAAGAAAGGTTCAAACAATGTTTTTTAAAGTGATTTTAAAAAATCATCTCCATTTGTTAAAAATGGGTACAATTTAAAAGATAACAATTATATTTACTATATAAAATATAAAAAAATACTTTCAGATAATCAGGAGATGTAGGGGGTGTCTACTATGCTTCATTTTGTTTTTGATCTAATCAATATGTCTAATAGTTTAAATGAGTCAGAAGAAGATGTAGGGAGTTGTATATTTATAATATTAATAATCTTCAAAGTGAATCCTGTCAAAATGACTGTTTCTGGTAGTTCAATTATTATAAATTCACTCTCAGAACTAAACAAACAGAATTTATATGAATTAAAGTTTACATTATATCATAATTATTCATACCCTTTTAAGATGATATTAGTTAGAGTTTGCTCTTTCTTCTCTTCATTAAAAGATATTGTAATATCTCCAATTGTTCCAACACAACAATTAGTATCTAGCTTAAATCTGCAAGACAATAATTTAATTAAATATTATAATTTAATAATAATTATCTTACTTCAATGTCTTCACACTGACTGGTTGCCTTAATCTTGCAGTACAAATATGTTGCTCATACTCACTTTTCCACTCTTGAATAACAATTGCCTTTAAAAAGGTTTGTGGTGCTATAGAGAAAGATACACATGATTTGTAAGTAAGTCCTGCTGAATGCTGTATATATTACTACCTAAAATTCCATTTTCTCTATGAATATATTTCTCTTCATCATTAAAACTACACTTCCTCAATTGCACTGTGAAGTCTGTGTTTGTGTTGGTAACACTCGCTAACTTCAAACACAAGTATCTATGAATACATGAACAGACAGTAAATGAATGGATGACTGGACATAATAGAGATTAAGATGGAAATTGAAGGTTGGATGAATGACACACAAGAGTTACTGTATATAATAATTTACCTAACAGCAATGGTAGGGAGTGTGATATGTTGTCTACCATAACAATAATATCCAGTATAATCAATAAATGTATTCCAATGGGAACTATCACGAGATATTTTCAGTGTATATGAGAATCCAAGACTTTCATTTGTCTCTGTGAGTTCTTCAGGATAGGGATCAAATATAATATAGTTTAAGAGATAGATGTCATTTAATGCTACAACAAATTCAGGAAGCTTTGTTGATCTTGATGTTTGACTTGTGCAAATTGGTTGAGATAGACTATTGGACAGTATTACACTACTCAATGGCATTTCAGGATTTCCATAATACTCCATTTCTGTTGCATATCCAAAGATTCTTCGTCGGCCTAAACCTGGTCTACCTCCACTTCCAAAGACTCCCGGCCATGGCTGTACCCCACCTCCTCCTGACCAGACTCTTGGCCTTACTCTTATTCCTTCTCGTCCTACTCCACCTAAAGGATCTCCTACTGTCTCTTGGTTAGAGACTTGTTTCCAGGTAATATTCCCCTGTAAAAAAGCACATTCCTCGTAATCAAACAAATTCTTGTTTCTTTCTGTGGAAAATGAATAAGTTGACTAAATAAATATAGTTATATGAGCTTTCTAACCAATTCTTCCTCTGGGTCTCATTGCTTCCCAGTTGCGCTTTATTCGAATTTTCAGAGCAGCAAAGACTTCAGTCTCACTGAAACATCCGTTAGGTTCTGACAAATCCACTAAAAACTGGGAAGGTATCTCTGATAACCGGACACATCTCAACAAATCACTCTCAATAACATTATTTTCCTGCATCCAGAGTAGAACGGTACGATATATTGACATCTCTTCTACTAGAAATGTATCTCTTTGAAGTATCTCTGATAATGCACCCTCAGAAAGTGTGAGAAGTGAATGTTCTTGTAGGATGGCAGCTGCATTCTTGTCTGAAAACGTTAGACATGACTCTTGAAGCTAATGAATGATTAGAAACATGTACAATGATATACTGGAAATGATTATACATGTACACTGTACATGTGTATAAGTATAACTATATCCCACCTGTTTCAACTCTAGTCTACGTGCTGATATGTATATTGGTATTACTGTTGATAAATTAATAAGAGATGATAGTTGATTAGCTAAAGCATCTTTAAGAGCAAGAAAACTAAAACGATCAGCAGCTTCCATCAGATCTAGTACACCCTATCATAAAATAAATACATGTAATTACATCAGACCAAATTTGCAAAAAGGGACATTCCCCATAAATTAGTTTTGCTCTAATGCTTATACCCCACTAACTCTCACGTGTGTAAGTACAGAGTTACTGTAATAATTGTGTCTGTTTGTCTGGTAGTAATTTCAAAGTGCTAATGTTCATAGTTTTGCTGGAATTTGGGAACAGGAAACTTCAAATCATACAAGGATCAAAATTGACAGCAGGCGTTTGCTAAAACCTCTCTAGTTATGACAATTTTTGTAACTCATTGACGTCTGTTAGCAAGAGTTCGCTGAAACCAAACTCATCTTGCTTGAAACCTGCTTGAAATCAAAAACAATTCAGCTACAACATCGATCATATAGTAAGCTTTCTGCCATGATGGTCACACTTTTATTCAGTTATTCAGTTTAGTACACCTGGAGGATCTTTGTCTTTGGAGCACAAAGTTGCTGTTTCCTGCCATGATTTGAACTCATAACTTGTCAGTATCACTGTAGATCATATATATAGCATGATGATGTACAATAGACTGTAGAGCTGACTTTGTTTTGTTCAGTCTTTTACCAAGAATGGATGACTGGATGTCTAAAGCCAAAGATTATTAAATTGTGTGATTAAGATCACTGTATGGCTATGAATCCCTCAGTCTGTTCACAGACCAAAATTCCTGTGTACTGACTATAGTTACTGCAATATAGTGAGGTTTCTCCATTTTAGTATTTTTATTTTGTACAGGAAGTCACTGAACATTGGTATCCAGTAAGAGCTATTATTAATCTTCTTAGATATCATATTGTGTTGGCTTCCTTTACTAAAATGTACAAATAGCCAGTAATTAAAGGTATAAGTGTATGATCAATGAGACCCTTTTTGCAAATTTAGTTACATATTTAAAAAGTTTACATTTATTATAATTATATTAACATGTGTATCATTTTTTGTTTTCATGCAATACTCACTTGTAATGTAACTCTATTTAATTTCACATGTCCTGTATATGCATAGTATAGAAGTAACCGGAAAATAAATAATGATACATCTATTAGTTCTATTTCACAATTCTCTTCTGACTCTCTCATTGAACCAAACAGAAGACAATCAAAATACTCTGACTGTGCAGCTAGTACTATCCTGAAAATACACATGAAAATGATACATAAATAAATACATACACATTACACACATACAATGTGTACATACATACATGTACATACAATCATACATACAAACATGTACATACATACATACATACATGTACATACATATATACAATAATTCAGACATGGGGTCAATTACAATGCAATGTAATATATTACTATTACTATCACCTTAAAAATCACTATTACTAATACCTCCAAAGTCAGTGTGATAGGTTAATTACTATCACTATTGCCTTAAAAATCAATATTATTACCATAATACCTCCTAAGTCAGTGTAAATGTATAAATTACTATTACCTTAAAAATTAGTATATTACTATTACTATTACTATTACTGCCAAGTTAGTGTTACTGTTATGGATTACTATAGCATTAAGGTTTCTTTGAAATTATTCTTTCCAGCTTTAAACTAAATGACCATTGCATTTAATATTCATGAGTTTCTCAAAAACAGAATCAATTAGTCTGCATGTTTCTGGCTGAAAAACTTTCCCTACAATACAAAAATGTCTTTCTGTTGGCCCTACTATAAATGAACATTCTGGTATTACTTAATGTCAATTACTACTATTACCTCAACATTGAGATTGTATATTACTATTACTATTACTAATACAATTAACTGTCTATTACTTTTATACCTCAGTTTGTTAATTACCTGTCCGATATACATATATACATACATGTACATACCTATGGGCCACAATTCTGTGCATACAAATTTTGAAGGTGACATCACAATGATTCCTATCTTGTAGGAGCTTCAAAAATCTTGAAGACATTTGTGTTGTAAGACTAATAGATACTAATAGAAGGATAAGAAAGGGTATGACAATAAATGAAGAACTCTCTCTCTCTCTCTCTCTCTCTCTCTCTCTCTCTCTCTCTCTCTCTCTCTCTCTCTTCTATTACTCACATGAAATGTCACCATTCAGATAACAAAGATCACTATGTAGTAATGTTTCAAACTGTTGATCTTCATCACTATAAGTTAATGTCCTAGCTACTTCAGCATTTCCAGCTGAAAGATTTATAAATTGTATCAAAACAACATACATGCATAATATTATGTGCATAATATTATGTACACATATGTACCTAGTTTACCTACATGTGCATACATGCATGTACATACTTACATACATGTACATACTTACATATATGTACATACTTACATATATGTACACTGTATTAACATGTATCTAGTCTATCTAAATACATACATACATACATACATGGTATTTACATGTGCATAATTATATACATAGTACATACCTGCTTGCCACATTCTATCTATCATTGAATCAAGAAGATCTTTGAGATAACCTGATGAATCCTCATTTGTTAGCTGGGGAGAGGTGAAGTTATGTTGATGAATAACAGTTGTTTGAGTAGAATTAACTCTTGGAGAAACAGTTGAAGCTGATGAAGGCACTTGGTTAAACAAAAAAGGACTGGGAGGAGAGGATATCGAAGGAGGATTGGACATCATGATAGGGGTCATATTCCGCGAAGAGGATACCGGAAGAGGATTAGAGGCTTGGTTGGTGGTCGTAGTCCATGAAGAGGATACTGGAAGAGGACTAAAGATCATGTTAGAGGTCGTAGTCCATGAAGAGGATACTGGAAGAGGATTAGAGGCTTGGTTAGGGGACAAAGTACTTTGAAATGATGTTATTGGAGGATGATTAAAGCGGACTTGGTTCAGAGGCATAATCCTTGGAGGAGAATTCATTGCCGCTCAACGATCGCGTGATCAGTTCCTTTCTCTTGGTAGATCTGAATGTAATGTAGGAAAAGCAGGGGGATCAAGTCAAGAAGGCTATCCTAATTGGTTTCTGGATCGCGTACCTATTTTAGTCCGTCAAGAAAACGATCAGGAAAAGCCACACCCTTCTTTTTTCTTTGTTTATTAGTGAAAATAGGTCATGTGATCTTGACCAATCAGTTTATAAAAGATAAATGGGTTAGCCCAACCAACACGTACTTGTGGAAAATAAATTGCAAATTATCATGAGCAATCATAATTATTCTTTGATAAATATATATGCAAAGTGATCCCTTGCTAAAACCCCTATTCTTGGAATCATGCAAAGGTGTATCTAGCTCTTTTGTTATGGTAGAACAGGAAAATTGACGAGTGAAGTGCATCGAAAAATCAAAATAGCTCATGTAACAAAGAACAATGACAATGTGTGTTAAAACAATGATAGTGTTTAACCATCTTCTTTAGAGTTGGGCAAGTACTTGACTTCATGCTGGTAAGATAGGTGTAGTGTTTGGTGGTAGGGATTATGGACTATTAGGAGTAATGGGTAATGCGGCAGCAGAGGATGAAGGGTGGTGACAGGAATATTACATGAATTTTTCCCCAGTGAGTTTTATGTTTTTAGTATATATGACTAGTAAATTATGAGCTTGTAGTGAAGGTTATAGACTTATAGTTATAACACAAAGTTTAATATTTTGACATAAAATATATAATATTGAATTAACAAAAAAATGAAAGGAGGCAAGATACGAAATTTATAAATTCATTTTAGTTTGAATCATTAAAGAAGAGTAGTGATCGTCTCATTTCATCAGGTTCAATGTAATCTTCATCTTCATATCTTCTATTGCTAACCTTCTTTCCTAGGCACCATCTGGATGATCTGCATTTTTTCCATACTTGATAAAATATAAGGCTCATGAAACCAAGTACTAATAAAAGAGTCAATGAAGCTGTACAATACATTACTATATGTACAAATGATCTGTTAATAGCTACAATAATTAGCTGAAGGGATACTATAGACAGACAACTAATGTCTATACAGTTTAACTTTGGACTCCTGAAAGGTTCCATCTCATACAGTAGACACCAAATGTGACAAATAGTATGTAAGGGATAATGAAAAACACCAATGTGACAAGAGCGAAACAGAATAGTATGATATGTTCCTTGTCATGAAGATAAAAGACATTACCATCTCCATACCACACTGTGACAGTACCATTCATTTCAGTTTTAACAGGAACAAACACCAGGATATCAATAGTAGTAATGAGTAGTTTAGAGAATGAGAGGTGAATGAGTGTAGCTAATACTTGAATTGATGAAGCTGCTGTGAGGTTTGAGATACGAATAGAATATCGACTCAGTATGATAAATCCAAAAAGGAGAATCCACAAATATATTGAATAAAGGAACTGTAGACTCTCTTAATAGATGGTGTCAATCCATCATACAAAGTTACAAACACATTGGAAATCCAAGATTAAGATTCATCAATGAAACATACACTCTCATTGCATACAAAAAGAACTCATTTCCTTGTAAATAGTCAATAGTTGAGACTGTAATAATATTACATGTCAGGATAATACCAGCTAGTGGTCCTGCAGCTATTGTGAGATGTAGAGTAAGTAAAACAGTCACTATAACTACACCAGAAATGCCATATCCTATCAATGTTAGTAGCTAAAGGTCAGAACACCTCTTACAATCTGTTATACCAAATACTACACTCAGATTAGCTTGACATTGTCCCCAAAGAACCCCTGTTTCACTATAAACACAAAGAGAGCTTAACTCTGTCATATCAACTGAATTAACTGTAGCTTCACAATTCCCTTGTGGACATATAGTAGCATATCCTATAGTCCAGTAATGTTTCTGACTGATATATCTCCAGTCTGCTACCAATAGGTCTAAGTGACAGATGTAGTTGTGATATTACATTGTACATTCATTATCATGAATCCTTTAGGACATGAATAAACTCCTACACCAGCAAACCATGTAGGGGGAATTACTAGGAGTAGCAAAAGTGAAGAGTCCATGTGTTGACTTATCATTTGCATTGAGTATGTTGTATGTTATTAAAGTACAATTAGAACCAGATTTCAAACTAACAGTTGTATTTGTACTTTGTGTCTTCCTGTGTACATTACTAGACACAAAACCAACTGCTGGTGAAAACACTATAATATGATTTGAACCATCTACTGCAGCAAGATACAGTGAAACAGATTTACCAGGATAGGTCTGGATTGTATGTTTGATACTATAGACTGCACAGTTTTCAATAGGACTATTAGATGTTTTGTTAGATAGTTTACTTGAACATATTATCACTGGTTCTGAGGAAATTTCTTTTAATCTATTATTAGCTGTTGCTGATGATTCAAAGGTAATATTCAGTAACTTTCTGATGTCAATATTTTCTGGTGTATTCAAAGAATAGGATTGTGAACAGTTATATAATGGGTTGGCATAGATACTGTTACCAGCAAGTCCTGCTTTATTATCAATGAATGTCATATTAATATCCAATTCTCTATAGTCTGTTTTGTTACTATTAATCTGTATTGCACATATTGTATTTCCAGGAACATCCTCACCATCACTATATATAGCTCCTCCATATAATAATGCTTCATTATTAATAAATGTTACACTGTTAAAACATTGGAGTAACCATTACTCTTTAAAGAGAGTTGCAGCAGCCGGGCAAATAAAACTCTTCAAGGGAGTAAATCTTATTACTCCAAAAGAATTGTGGTAACACCTTTTCAGAGTTGCAGTAATTGAATGTGGAGAGTAAAAGTGACATTGACAAAAATTCTTCTGAATAAGAACTATACAGAAATCAGTAGATAATAATTACTATTAAATTTATAATAATACTATATACAGTAATGGCATATCTTTATGTACATGCATGTAAACAATATCTTTTAACGGATGGTCGAAATACTCGTAAGTGGAGTACAGACTGATGTGGGTAGCTTCTGGCTGTCCTTGATTCCCATCAGAGTATTCTGTAGGAGAATTAGTAGAGGGTACATAGGTCTTGGGTATACTATGTCAAAAACAAAGTATGCACAAATCAAGTTTGCCAGAGCATCTCCAAGTGTAGTTGTGCTGACTAAGAACTGAGACTCAACATATATGAAGTATTCTGTTATATCATCACTGTCAGCAACAACTATGAATGGCTCTTTCCTTTTCAGTTTCTGCACTTCATCATCCACATCAACACAGCCCTGTGTTAACAAAGGGACAAAATTCAGTTAACGTATATCGAGAAAGATCAGATATTATAGAAAAACATTCCATCACACAGATCAAACTACACTCTAGATGCAGACTTACTTGATGCTAGAGTGAGCATGCATAGTGGTTCCTTATCATTCTTCATGCATTTTCAATTATCCCATGTAGAAACTTTACCAAAAATTATTGAAGTACTTGATTGGTTATGTTATGTACATGTGTAGCTGTTATTATGAACTAAAGCATAATTACTGTTTTGGTGAGTTTACAATCTACAACTGAATATCTTTCTTTCTGTACTAATAGCATGCAGTGATATAGAATGAAGAAGAGTAGGTGCAGCTGTTATTATTCCAGCTGGCCTATACTCAGACACTGTTTTTGACAATTGACATGTACTACAGTGTGAGTGCTTCAATTACTTTAACAATACGTGTCATGAATTCACCACTGTCATTGAATTAAAGATGGAAGATACAACAAGAAATGCACTTACCATGCATGAATGTAGGATACTAAATTTTGTCTTCTGTGATCTTGGGTATAATAGGTGCTCAAGTGCAGTTATACACTTCTCTGTATCATCTGCAGAAGTGGGTACATGTACATGTAAATGTGCTATGCATGAAAATGTCCTTGAATTAATGAATGTCAAGTGAATGCACTAAGCCTTTTTTACAGTGTATTAAGCATTTTACCATAGCACTCGGGTAGGATAATAAAGGTCTCCAAAAGATAATGTATACTCACTTTGTTTGCGCATTATCTAATTTCCATCTTTACAAGCCCAATTATTGTGCCACATCAACACACTTAATGCACTGTAAAGAATAATTATTACTTGGTATTACATGAGAGGAATATTTCAATCATTACCTTCTAAATCAGCAAGTTTAATTTTGAGTGCAGTGCTTGATAAAGCATCTTTTTCTATGTATCCCAGTATAGTGGGCTGCCACCTGGTTATCCACTCTTCCACTAAACCGGAAACACCTTCTATATTCGTTATCACCTTGAACTCTCGTCTTAACTACATGTATGTTGAGAATTACAAAAGAGAACAGTTGTGTTTCAATGTGTGTCACAAAGTGTACCTGTACAGATATATTCTCATTTAATCTGACTCGGTATATACATACATGTAAAGATATGAGTATACATGTACATGTACATATGGATGTACATGTAGATCAGTATTAAGACTCACCCATCGTTCCGAATTAAGGAACGGAAACTTTGCCAATACTTCCACTACTTTCGGTTGCTCGTCAACTATCCACCTCCTCCGTGTTGTGAAAGTGTCATCCATCAGACTTTTCATTGTCTTTGATTTTGGATGACTTTTTTCAGTAAATTCAACCTTTAGTTGATATACAAGCTTCTCGTATTCAGCTTCAGGGAGGGACTCTCCTTTAGGATGAAGGTAGAAACGGCTAGGGGTAGACCCTTTGGCTACTTTGTTAGGTGGTTCATCCATACTGTCATTGCTTGAATCGTTTGGTAATTTCCTTTTTGATCCCTTTCTGGAATTTTTAAATCTGTTTATCAGTTTACTTCGCCAGGTTGTCTCTATATAACAGTAAGAACATGTACATGTACATAGGGAATAAACATCATATCATTTATATGTGAGCCACCATAGGAAAATGCACTGCTACTAAAACTAATAATTTTGATCAAACACTTGCATGTATCTTTAAATAATATTTAGTAATCGTGCATTTTCCTATGGCTAGTCACATAATTATATGACTGTAGAAGTATAAACTATATAGAAACTGTTACATGACACATTACTCTCACATAGCCACATCCAAAACAGTCAGAAAGAATCGGGTACTCTCTAACCAGTAGTTCACAGATATGACTGTACTCATCCGAAGTGGGGTAGGTTACATGCACCATAACTAGTGTGGACACAGCAGCAATGATCTCTTTCTGGACTGAACTTGTGATGCTCGATTTGTCTCCACTGTTTAGTGCCATCATTGTACGAGTTGAAAAATTTTTAGGCACTTGGAAGTTCTGAAGCCAGTTAGAATGTGGTTGAATGGTAGTTCCAACCTTCACAATGCGGTTAGGCGTACCAGAAACCTCCTATGTACAATGCAATGCAGAGAAACAACATAATCATAATAATGATAGTATTTGAGTTTAGAAAGGCACTGCAAAGTCTGTAATTACTTTATAAAAATCATATCAGTAATATGATGTATCTATATAACTGTATTGTACATGTACTATATGAATGACTATATATACTCTAACTAAAGTAGAGAAGCTGATCGAACATACATGTAGAGCTGTCAATGAAAGTTCCTGAGCGTCAACATGCACATTTTGATGTCACTCAAATAAATGGTCTATTGCTAATGATAGCACTGTATTATTAAAAGGTAATAGTAACTAATCTGTAAGTTATCTGATGATCATCTCGTAATGGACCAATCTGAATGTATTTATGGTTATGACAGGTTCAAACCAGATAATTCCACTTACTTGTTCTCCTCTTGAATGCACCTGAATGCTTGTGGTTGCCTTGACATGGTAGTTAGGAGTATCACTGTCATTCTGCAAGATGGAATGTATAAAGTGGAATAGTACCATGCACTATTCCTTACTTCCAGACATTATGTGTTTGTGTATTAAATTCAAGCAGCTGGAATTACATCCTAGATTCCATAACTACTGTAATGTGTGTAAAAGATGACTCACTTGCTCAGATAGCGGATTTAGCAACTTTATCACTCTGCTCTGTAGATCCAACAACTCCACAACATCACCAATTGCAGTCACAATCCTTCCCATCTGCTGTTCACTTAGTTTCATAAAGCAATGTCCACTAATTTTGTTCATTCGGAATGATTCAGTCACAACTTCATCAAATCTTGTCGACAGAAAGTCGCAAAATTCAAAAACATTGAGACTTGGGATTCTTTTCTCAGCCAATCCTTCCGCTAAGACTGCCATGAAGATTGAAGAACAATTTCACACCAGTGACCAGGTCGTCCAGGTGCGGGCCGTGCGGCAGCCGGCAGGCGCTGATTCGCCGCTGAAGTATATAGATTTATGCGCATGCGCGGTAAACGCCCACTATTGATTGAAAACAGAGCTATAATTATAGAGGTGAGTAATTGTATACAATCATTTGTATGGCCAATAAACAATCATGGTTCTATTAATTTACATATACTGTTCATGTGTATTTAATATACATATTTCCATATGTAGGATTTGATGGCAACTGAAATATATAATTGTCCACTTTGTGCAGAATTCCATGCTCCTACTATTCAGCTCCTGTTACCTCATATTCGTCTTGTTCATTCAACTCAGGCTGGCTTTTGTATAACATGTGGACTGCATGGATGTCAGCGTACTTTTCGAAACATGAAAACTTTCACAAATCACATCTATCAGTTTCATATGATTTCACAAACTTTTACAATGCCAAGCCAATTACTACCAAACACTAAGGGTGAATACGAGAGAGAAAGCAGTGATGAAGATGAGGATATGAATTTAGATGATAATTATATACAACCTTCCACTTCAGAGCCCAACCTTCAATCAACTGTACTTCAAGAAGAGGTCCTTTCGTATGCTGCCAAATGGATTCTGAAGACTAGAGAAGGATATAAGCTTACTCAGTCAGCTTTGGAAAATATCATTCAAGACATAACCTCACTGATACAATTCCTCTTACATAAAACCTGCATTGCTGTTGAAGAAGCACTTAAAAATGCTCACATCTCGTCTTGCCAGATTCCAGACCTTGCAACAGTGTTCAACCCGGATGGCTTATTTGGAAGACCATTTCAGGGACTAGAGAGTGCTTATCAGCAAATGAAGTACTGTAGAGAACATCTTGGATTAGTGGTAAGTCAGTCTAGCTTGTGATTTAACATGGGAGTTGTTTTGATTAGTCCATACCATTTTACATAGGAACCAAGGTCAGTTGTACTAGGCACTGAGAGGCAATGGAAGGGGGTTGGTGAGCAGCGTAGCTACAAGACTGCTAATAGGAAATGGGACATGAACTTGTTCTCCGTCGAGGAAACGCCATTGTGGGGACAACCGTAATACATGGCACAATTACAGTTGTGTCTGCTGACAACCCTGCTAGTTGTAGTGTTGGAGGATTCAAAGAGGGAGGTTTAGTATACAGATTCTGCCGACATTGTCTAATAACTATGCATCAGATTAAGACAAAAGTATGTATACAAAGTGTCAGTCTATCACTTGTTCATACTTATCTGTTACACAATGTTCTCCTTGTCATTATATAGGCCCATGAAGACCAGTGTATTCTTCGAACATCTGCAGATCATGATCGCCAGTGAAGGTAATTCAGCAATATCAAAGGAGTATGGGATCAACTCCACCTCAATTCTCAATGAACTTAACTTCTTTCATGTTTCCTCTGGTGGCCTCCTTCCAGATATAATGCATGATATTTTAGAGGGAGCCTTAGCGTATGAGTCAAAACTTATGTTGGAGAGGTGCATACGTCAAGAAAAGTACTTTCAACTAGCTGACCTTAATCATATGATTACAAATTTCCAATTCGGATACACTGAAGTAAGAAACAGGCCAACCATCATTTCAAATGCTACCATTAGTGGAGATGACAATACCCTGAAACAGAATGGTGTGTGTGTGTGTGTGTATTCTGTATTCTACCATTCATTTCTAACTCTTACCTTCAAACAGTTGCTATTCCACCATTTTGTACAGGAATTTGGTATCCAAGAACTTTTTAGATACCACATTTTGTTGGTTCCTATACAATATCATGAAGTCACTTGTATATAATGTAGTTTTTAAGTTCCATCTGTTTATATTAGCAGAGATTTCAGCTCATCACTTCTAATTAAAAAGTATGGGCAGCCATTTTTTTTCGTGCCATCTCTACATAGAGAGTACTACCGTACTCTCTGATAATATAATAGATTTTACTTCAATCCTTGGTTTTATTCTTATTTTCAAGCATCTCAAACAAAGGTGACACTGTAAAAACTGGTGCCTCATTGCCAGGGTATATGTGTACATGTGTATATCTAAAATAATACTGTGTACATTAATATGTACACAATGCGTGTGATGTGTCATGCTGCTTACATGTACATGCATTCATAATTACATTTTGTCTGTATTTTACTCAGCCCAAAGTGGGTCACAGTAAGAGGTGTGACTTACAAGAAGGGAAGTGTCATGGCTATCAAACCTTCTGAGTCAATGTTGGAAGATGATCCTGTATTTGGGGGAGTTGAGGAAGTTTATGTCATTGATTGCACTAGAAGAATTTTTATCACATTTACCTCTACATGCACATCCTTCATTTTCTAATGAGTTTTGTGTTGTACCCAAATTTCGTTTAATGTAGTAAGACAAAATAATTCAGTGTATTATTAATTTTGAATCATCATAACAAAGTTTAATTTATTTCATTTTAAATTAATAAAGTAATGGTGTCTTCAAATGTTATCAATCAGTAACACTATCAAGTCTACATTTTGGCTCCTCCTACATGTATAATTATAATCATGATGCTATACTGGACTAGTAATTGGGTTAAACATTAACAGTTGCATTAAAAATTTTAACAGTTAAAAGTTGCATTTATATTAAAGTTAGAATTTTAATCACACTATTATGCAAAATCAATTATTGATGTATATATTTTGTTATAATTATGTAATTACTCCAGTATTGCTGATTACTGTTACTACCCTGGAGTTATCTTTACTCGTGTAGTAGCTCAAACTCCATATTCAAGAGTAAACAGGTTACTCTGCATAGTTACAGTTACTCTGCATTTTTAACAGTGTACATTTAAGTGTTCATGTAATATAAGATATGAAGACTGATGAAGAGATATGGCAGCTCCATTACTACCAACATTATCTTGGAATAGTATTTCCTCTTTTAAATTGAGATTACTATTGTAAACATTGATAGTTGGTGACAAGTTGTTAGTGAAAATACTTTTGCCAGACATTATTACATTGTTCCAATTGACAAATGTCATTGATGCAATTGTGGAATGTAATGAATTACCAGCATATACTTGCAAATTTTAATCAGATGTGCAACTGTCCAATATTAATGACACTGTAAAAAAATATAGTGTGACACACACACACGTGTGTAACAGTTGTCCCAGCTGGCACACTACATAGAGTGTGAAGTCATCAGTGTGATTAACAGTAATGTGTGTTCACTACACCAAATCAAGTGTTATACACACACACACATACACACTGTTTTGTCCACACCACACTAATCATATATGTGTTAATTCAGTAATAATCAAAATGAGGTGACAGTATAATCAATACATTGATTACCAATGTGAGAAAATAAAATAATAGATAGGAATACAGTTAATTAAGTTGTTGTATTGCTTGTGATATTTGTATTTCACTGTCTCAGCTTTGGACCAGCTAGCAAATATTGGTGTATGCATTTCGAAGCTAAGCACAGCTATTTTAAATCTTTGGCACACAGAGTAAAGTGTTTTAAAAAATAGTGCGAAGTCTCTGGCTGACCACCATCAACACCTCATGTGCTATTATACATCTAGTGGTGCTAAATTTTCAAAGGACTGTAGTTTTGGACGAGTTAAGTGAGTTCAATGTGTAATGTTGGTTGTCTATACACAACAGTCAATAATGGACATGTGGTTTAGGAGTTTACTGTTTTGGCTGAAGTATACTCACATAATCAATGTATTGCTGGTTTCACTGCTAATACTGAAATTCATTTGTATGTTTCACATTATAAATTACAAATTATGATGATTAATTATTAAATCAGAGAGTACGGTAGTATTCTCTATGTAGGGATGGCACAGAAACAAAATGGCCGCCCATACATTTCAATTGCAAGTGATGACGTGAAATCTCTGGTAATATATACAGATAGGTTTTAATACACACATACCTATTCATATCTAGTGTTTTTATGACTACCAACATCTTCTAGATGGCCAAATATTGTCGTTACGGTAGAGAACCGGCGAGTGTCTGTCTGTTGATAACTACAACCAAACAGGACATTTATTCACATAAGCTTTTCCATTATTGTTTCAAATATCATGATACTGTATTGTGATATTTTTGGCAGTGACACTCAGTAGTTGTATAGCACATCTCTATTACTGATAATAGTATAGTATTACTCACACCATTTCCTTTGTTCATAGGGTAGCTACTCCTGGACATGGTGTTCCTTCTCTGTACACACTCCCCCATGCTAGAGGGTATATACAGCCAACTGGATATTCTCTTCCTACTACAACTGCAGAGACTCAACAAAGTGAAGCTGGTCCCATTAGACATAGACAAAGTAGACAAGTTAGTGAAAGACCTTCTTGAGTAGCTTTTGATGGTGAGAAGAGGACAATCCAATCATTTCATTTAAACATATAATGATATTCCTTCTTTCGAATTATTGACCTATCCATCCATCCATCCATTCATCCATCCATCCATCCATCCAGTCATCCATCCTTCCATCTCTTCATCCATCCATCCGTTCATCCATCCATCCGTTCATCCATCCATCCATCCATCCATCCCTTTATCCACCCATCCATCCATCCATTCATCCATTCATCGATCATTCTTTACACCCTTGTCTTTCTAAGTCCAAGAAACATGTTTCCTCTGCTGTACTAAATCAAATACCTGTCCACTTTTAGAAATCAAGATGCCTTACATAAGGCTATACTACGTTATTCACAAATCAATCAAAGACCTTCGTTAACCTTTTCAGGAATATTAACCATTGGGTTTCATAGATACTGAGTTTCATTTCCAAAATGACTGATTAGTGAAAATTGCTTTCTCCACATATGCAATAAAATTACAAATATTAAATAATCTATTAAGATGATATGAAGTATATAATGAAATTATTATCTGTAAATAATGTATAATATTGTACTATACTCGTTCCCATGTTCTCATACCTATTTAGGCCATTCTAGAATCTCCAGAACAATCTCTAACACTGTGTGAGATCTATGCCTGGTTCATGAGTACCTTTTTATATTTCAAGGAGAGTAGTCCACATGGAAGGTATGTATAATTTATAGCTATGGATATAAAGACATATACTGACAGATATACTGACTGCTATACTGACAAACGTGACATACATACTGGTCTTTAGAGGTCGTCAGCTATTATTAAAGTACGGTACTATCCTGATCTTGTTTGTGTAACTTTTATTATTCTTGTTAATTATAATGCTATAATATTATTTATGATATTATTTGTGATGTGACTCAGGAGTATTTTCATATCATATATTCTTCACTACAGCTATGCTGATGGATCTTGTACCTGGAGACAAAGCAAAAAACCTTAAAACTCCAATATGGGATGTATACAAGAAAATATTAAATGAAGTCAGTTCACTTCAAATGCATATTCTCACATGTACATGTATATCTACAACGATGAAATTTTCATTATGCTTGTTTTCTGCATTTTTATTAAAACAAAAAAATATAGGGAAGAAGACCTACTGATAAAAGTATCACTTTATGACTGTTTATAATCATTATAGACCTTCTTATGTCTAGTCTATTATAGTTATTAGTTTATCATCTCTTCAAAGGGTTGTGATTAACTTTTGCAATATCATTCATTACCCTTACAGCACTGAGCTTGTTTTCCAAATTACTTCCCATTTTCAACACTGGCGACTCTATTGCATATATTTTGGCCACCGTTCACTTTCTTTACCCCAAACTTGGCTCCTTTTCCGACATGGAGCACTACTTCTACCAACTTGCTTACCGGGACTCGGAAAGTCCCCAAGCGCTTTGTAGGATTAAATCAAATGCGGTGCTCTCCCTCTTTTGACTAGAACTGGGGCAAGCAATTAAAATGACCCCACTGCATGTTGATAACAGCTACACCTATGATTTCAGGTTTTACAGCAAGGGAAATGCCTCAGGTACCCACCAGAGTGCGTGGGCGAGGTCACTGAAACCACAACTTGCGTGATGTAATTCAGGAGGACTACATTTTAAAAATAATAAATGTTTGAGTGATTTTATGTTTTCACTTACAGTGTTTGAGCGAGACCTTTAAAAGTAGGTTCTTTTTGAAATGTAGAGTGTAAAATATTCCCTTATTATACTTTGCAATGAAGGGACGTGTATTATTGCTTCTGTTAGTCCAAATATCAGTATTGTACTGCCAACATCATAACAAATGAATGAAAGAATTCCATCAGGAGTATCCAAAATTTGAGAAAGATTGTGGCGGATAACTGCCACATGATTTCCTGTCGGAATAACTTCATTAGGTAGTCGTAACCTCAGAGAGATCTGATCTGCTGTTCCACTACCAGGACCAAATCAATTTGATGGTCTTTCAAATATTGATTGTTGTAGGTAAGGAACCAGATCATTTTGCTCATAAGCTTTCATGTTTCTTTTATCATCATCACTTCCAAGTTTCTCACCAATGCTTTTGAATAATTCTATGTTGAATCATGATGTACCAGATTCATGAAGTATTAGCAAAACACCAGCAAGAGTGGAAGCATTTTGATACTTGTACTTCAGTGGATCAGCTATTTCTCCTTTGAGAGGTATTTATAATGAGCTTCAAGCGATCCATTTCAATCTTGCGTTTCTCAAAAGAAGCAAGAATACCATCAACAAGAACACTTCCAATTATATGGTTTTCCACAAGAAGAGTATTTGTTACCTTTCCTTTTCACTCTTACTCATGCTATTCTAGCTAGCATACTTCTTTACTTTCAAAGGATTCACATGAGAATCAATTATTGATGGTATCTTTTTTTCACATAAAAATGTTAATATACCTTCTGCGAGCTGTTTGTTTTTCATTTCCAGAAAACTTTTAACAATGGCAACTTGGCAAGGTATGTGGGTGGCATCACTACCATTCCTTTCCTTCCATTTCCAAAGCATTTTAAATGTTCTTTTTCTCTCTTGACTACCATCAGTAAGAAGCTCTACTATTTCTGGCTGCTTGAAACTAAAATGTGGTGTAGCATCCTCAAAGCTTGAGATTTCAGTCTTCAGGACCATGAAGAGGTTATCACAACAAGGTTTTTCAAAATTGTTTCGGTTTTGATATATATCCCTACATACTCTTTTTTATTTTTTACTATTATTCTTGTACACATTAAACTCCATGGAAAGCAATCATAGGGATGACACTGTGTGTCGTATCTCAACAAACCACTTCCATATAACCATACGTATTTAATTAGGATTATATGAAAGTGGTTTGTTTAATTTTATTGAAGTACGGTACCATCCTGATCTTGTTGCATACCTTTTTATTGTTCTTGTTGATTAAAATATTATAATATTATATGTGATGTGACTCAGGAGTATTTCCATATCATATATTCTTCACTACAGCTATGCCGATGGATCTTGTACCTGGAGACAAAGCAAAAAACCTTAAAACTCCAATATGGGATGTATACAAGAAAGTATTAAAT
Source organism: Petrosia ficiformis (assembly GCA_947044365.1). Classification (NCBI taxonomy): domain Eukaryota; kingdom Metazoa; phylum Porifera; class Demospongiae; order Haplosclerida; family Petrosiidae; genus Petrosia; species Petrosia ficiformis. Next base: position 5,264,423 of record OX345644.1, on the reverse strand, counting down.
GAAGTCAGTTCATTTCAAACGTATATTCTTACTTGTAGTTTATGGTAAAAATGTTTTTGCAAATTTCTATAACTTGTTTATTAAACGTTTATGTCAATGAACCTTGTATATAAGACATATCAGATGCTAGTAATTAGGCTTGTGTGATTAAATCAATTATCAGATTAATGGATTACATTTCTGTGAGATTTACATGTAGTATTAATTGATCTTACCTGTATTGTACAGTTACACTAATATGTGCTTTTCAGGAGTTGATAAATGTAGATCCAAGTTGAAATATTGTCACAATACCAGGTCCACTAACTTATTGTTGTTGTTCTGTATTTATTCTATTTGATTTTATCAATCAATTGAATGACAGTGTCTAAAGTGATGTTATTGTAGAGCTTAAAGTGATGCATGGTTGGTGGGAGGTTGATAAACTATATGGTCTAGGAACCAAATTTGCAGAACCATAGGGTCTCTTGAAGTTAGGTTAAAATCTGAACAAGGTTGATGTAGTAATCCTTCACTTCCCCTTCTTTTATTTCCCAGCCCTTCTACTGTCATTGTGTTCTCGCTTCCTGGGTTTATAATGATATTCATTTGACAATGCCTTCCAAATAACACTTTATTCTATTAGTTACAAGTATGAATTCCGGTAGTCACTCTAAACACTACCTAGTTGAAATTGTTGAGAAATATTATCACACAATCCTACTATACATGTACATGTATATCTACAAGGCTGAAATTTCATAGTGCTTTTTTTTCTAAAACAAAAATAATATATATAGGAAACAAGACAAACGTATCACTTCATGACTGCTAAGTAATCATTATAAACCTTCTTATGTCTAGTCTATTATAGTTATTAATTTATCATCACTTCAAAAGGCTGTGATTCACTTTTGCAATATCTTTCATTGTTTCATTTTCATCTTGTTGCTATCTTGTAACTCTTTCATGTGGATATACAACATGTGTGTGACACAAACATTATGTATATAATTAAGCCAAGTAACTTTCTATTCTACGCCATAACTACCCAAACTGGCATTTGGGTGTGGTGTTGAGCTCAATACAGTACTTGGCTTCACCTCATGCTATATTGACCTCTTGACCACACCCTTCATGCAATAAGCCCTATACAGCATCCAGGTGATACAGTATCTATTGAAAGCAATCATATGATCTCTGCTGTGATACTTAATGTTCATTATAATTATATGCAATAATAGAGTCACTCAGAACTATAGCAAACAGTAATCTACAGTAGTATTCTTCCTGGTGGTCTGTAGAGGTCATCAGCTCAAGCATGCATTGTATTATGTTATTGGAATTAACACTTTAAAACTGGATTGTTTGTAGGTGTTTGTTTGATATGCTTCGATACCTTTGTATGATTAATTCTAGAAGTTTCTTATGCACATGTTTTTGTAGAACATTCTAGTTGTTTCGGTAGATCCTTCTATATAAGGAATCAGTTCAGTTAGTTATCTATCTTCTTTCAATATATTTGTTTTGCATTAACTAATAAACTATTGGTTATTGGACTTGCTGCCATAAAACTCTAACAGTTCTGACTAACATAATCATGGCTGTGGTGAAATGAATAACCCACAATGACAGTAATAGATTTGTTCAGAGTTTAACTTAGCTGACAATATAAGACGGTATGGTTTGTGTCCCTAACCGATGGGGTTTATCAGTACATAGTGGCATTTGCAATGATATTGTGTGTGTGTGTCTGTGTGTCTTGTGTTTGCAAAATTAGAGTAATGAGACTGAAATATTTATGACAGTGTGTTGAAGAAGGGGCTTCTTGGCATGTTTGAGAACAATGTGGTGTAACATATTGACAGTTATTCAATGGATACTGCGCAATTATTGTACACAACATATGCTATAGGTTTATGTATAGTTTATAGCACACAATATGATTACCTTTGTTCCCATGGTGTTTCAGAGATAAGACTATATTTGAACTAGTTATCAAAGCGAAGTTTTTCAAATTAATATTTTACAGTATTACATGGGGTATGTGTTCTTGTATCATCTAGTTGATAATGGTTTTATTTGTAATCATGTTACATAGTTAAAGGTAATGATATCTGTGAAATCATAATAACTATATATACAAAGTAAAATTCTCTTATTGGTAGTGGTTTTAGTGGATACAGTTTTTTGTGTAAATCAATCAAATGTTTTTCCTGTGCTTTAAGAGTAGCTATGATGTTAGATGTATGTATCCTGTGTTAGATGTGCACTACAAACTGTTTGACCTTTAAATTGACTGTACATTGTTTATCTTGATGTAACACTTGAGTTTAATTAGTCTGGTTGTAAGAACTTGTTAAAACCTGTCTTTTAATGTACATGTGCTTTGAAATCTGGAATCTTCCAGAATCTTCTTTAGTTTTGCTATATAAGTGATTCATTTTTGTAATGAGTGTTATTGTGTCTATGAGTTTAGTCTATAAGTCAGATTGTGAAAACAATATTCTAACATCCTGAACAACCAACTAATTGTTAAATCTTCGTAACTGCACTAACTAATAGATTTGTTTTACAGTGCACGAAACTATAAAATTTAAAGTGATCGTGATATTTCCTTACTTATGTCAAAATTTTCACTTGCTTTCATCAAGGTTTAATTCAGCTGACATTTTCTCCAAGACATTATTTAGTTGCTTGTCCATGTACCACATTACAAGCCAACTACCACTCAGTGGTTTTGCTCAACCACTAGCTCCTGGTAAAACAGTTATTGACATATTCCTTCATGGATCTATGGGAATACATATCATAGTTCAATTCCCCTATAATGTCTACCTACTTTCCTGCCTATGACCTACTTACCTACTTACCTACCAACCTATATACTTATCTGTCTATACAATTTATTAATAGTTAAAAAAATTAAGATTAAAGATATACACTAGTGGTCACATACTCATTCATAGCCTGATTTCAATCTTAGCGTTGTATTAGTATTGTGTTTCTTCATTTGTAAATTATTTGAGACTTCTGCAACTGCTGGTGAATACACTAACTGGTGTGATTGATCAACTGCAGCAAGATATAGTGAAATAGCTTTACCGGGATAAGTGTGGATTGTAGGCCTGATACTACTGGAGCCTGTGCTGTGTATAATAAGAGTAGTATAGTTCATGTTAGACGAGTTACATAAACATATCTTCACTGGTTCTGAAGACATTGGTTGCATTCCATTCTGAATTGGATCAAAGGTAATACTTAGTAACGTTCTGATGTCAATATTTTGGGGTATATTAAAGGAATAGAATTGGGAACAGTTGTATAATGGGTTTGCAAAGATACTGTTACCAGTAAGTTTGGCTTTATTACCTATAAATGTCATTTTGATATCCAATTCATTATAGCTTGTTTTATTGCTGTAAATCTGTATTGCACATTTCTGATTTCCAGGAACATCCTCACCATTACTATATATAGCTCCTCCATATAATAATGCTTCACTATTAATAAATGTTACATTTAAGTGTTCATGTACTATAAGATATGAAGACTGAAGAAGAGATATGGCAGCTCCATTGCTACCAGCATTATCTTGGAATAGTATTTTCCCTTTTAGATTGAGATTACTATTGTAAGCTGTGATAACCGGTCCAAAGTTATCTTGAAAATCACTGTTGCCAGTTATTGTTACATTGTTCCAATTCATTGATGCCACTGTAGAGTATATAGAACTACCAGCAGTTCCTTGTTGATTATGGTATGCAACACAACTGTCCAAGATCAATGACAATTTTGATTTTCTTACATTATCATTTACAATGGCATAAAATCCCGAACCAGCTGAAGTGGCAAAATTGCCATCAAATGTGCTCATTTTAACGTATATAGCATAATTGTCATCAGATGTGTCGTGAATGATGATGTACATTGCTCCACCATACTTTATAAGATTTTGTGAGGATGATGGTGCATAAGGATTATTAACTATGTTACCATTTATCACAAAGAAAACTTGATTTAAGTATATTGGATGAAAACGGTGATATGATAAATCTCTTGGTACATACAGTTTAATGCAATGAAAGCTGTGAATACTTAACGCTGAGCCTCCATCTTGGGATGGACTTATTGGTAAATTACTAATTTTAGCAAAAACCGAATTACATGTGAATTTCGAATTCCATTTAGGAATATAATTAGCATTCCTCCAGCAATTGAACCAATAGTCCAATGAGCTGATTTAAAATCCCCAATTGTAATATTATTAACAGTAACATTTACTGGAGAGCTCTGAGCAAAAATGACTGTTATACCAGCTGCACCATTAATAGGTAAATTACATGCCTCATTGTTATCGATATAATGCAGTGATGGAATCCTTGGAATGTAATTAATGTTGTTTTTCACACTTGTTATAGATTCTGCATTAGTGTTTGTAAAGTACAGTTCTGAATAATCGTTACTTTCTTTCACAGTCACTACAGTGTCTTTAAATACAATTATTAAACCACTTCCTGCACAAGAGAAATCAATATTAGTTGTACAATTGAGAACTATTCCATCTACTAAATTAGTATTATCTAATACTCCTATTGTGTTTAGTAGCATTAGTCCATATCCATAATAGTGTCCTGTTATGTTGACATGAATAATTGACAAATTCTGACAATGATTAAATACCAATACTGCTTTCTGTCCCACACCTAAGTATTGTTGAGTATCATTAAATATTCTTACTGCTTGTGATGTTATTGTAGCTCCACATCCCAAAAACTGTAAGTTCTTAATCACAAAACAATTCATGTTGAAGAAAGCAAACCCAACACTTCCATACACTGCACTCATTTTTATGAGTGCAGTGTATGGAAGTTTGCCCAGTAGAAGCATTCCCTACTAAAGTAAGATGATATCAATTTTTAATGTGACAAAATCGAGGTCCATATAGAGCGTAATTCAGCTAATTTAAGTATAAGGTCATATTGTCATGAAGAAGTGTTGTGGAGTTATCACACAACCATAATTGTAATTCATGACTCGTAACGATAGTACTTGTCAGAAATTTTGTATATATCCAGACACACAAATTCGACGAAGTTTGACATGCAATGTTGTCGAGGCTCTTTCCTCTGCCTTCCCACCCACACATCCATGAGACCTTGGGGACGAGGCAAAATTGCTACTAGTGAAAAAAAATGTGTGTTTTGAAAATTCAGCATATGACTTACAAGAAAGATTTTCATGTTAGCTACAGCATTGATAACAAACAAGATATGTATTGTAATTATATATGCATAGAAGTGGAAACTGTAGAATATTGTAAATAGTGGAGGGTGTGTAGCATTTTCTACAGTTTTAAAAACCTGTATGACTTGTTTATCTTGTTTGTATGAGCTAAACAATGGTTCCTAAACTGAACTATAAATATACTAATTGATGTATGTGTACTATTTTTATACATATTACATATATTATATATTACTATATATTATATGTATTGTAGGATAGTGTAGAAAATTTCAAACAATCTTGGAGACTGTGACTAGCTTGAGAAGCTTCTTAGAATTCATTATTGATAGTACAAGAAAGCTATTAGCATTAAACAAAAGTTTGAGATGATAATACTAGCGGCATTAGAGTAGAGCTTTATATATTTTGCTTCATAGAAATTTACAATAGATTGAAGCATACTTCATACTAGTGAGTATGTATTCAGAGCTTGAATTTATTATGATAGTGTATAAATATATTACCTAAATATCATGCCTTTAGAGAGTAGTGAGCATTAAATATTTTGATAGCATGTTGCCAGAATACCACATGTTTAGAGGGTAGAGAGTATGAAATATTGATGTTAGTGTGTTGAAGAAGGTGCATGTAGGCATGTTTGGGAACAATCTGCCACATGTGGTGTACAAATTGATAGTTATTCAATAATTACTATACAATTATTGTAGTACATTATTCATGACATATACTATAGATATAATTATGTAGTTTATAGCAAAATGTTTTAGGGAGGGATTGGTCCCCTTTGCTCCCAAAAATGGACTATTTTATGCTAATTTTGCAGTTATGTTCAAGTTTGGGTCAAATATGGAAAATTTTGATCAAAAATGAATAATTGCGTAAAATCATGAAAAAAGTATGCAATGTTAAACTATATTATTGGTAGTGGTTTTAGTGGATATAGTTTTTTGTGTAAATCAATCAAACTCTTTTCCTGTGATTTAAGAGTATCCTTTAGGAGATTTGATTTTGACAGATTAATGTACTCAACTAACTGAAGAATAACTGTGCGTTATCTTGAGTAGTTTGATGGTTGTGTTTAACTCTAACATGTTAGTAACAAGAGGTAATAATTGTTCATAAAACAATGAAACTAGTTTCATGTCACCTAAAGACTGATCTAGTATAAAGTGTAGTTTGAATTCAGTGAGGTGGTTCTTCTGTGAGATGACATAAAAGAAAGTTCTTATCTGTTCATTGTTAGTATCTGATACTGGAATGAGTATACTCAGCTCTTGTAGGGTGGTGTTGTGCGAGAGACCATTTGTCAGGAGGGACATGTATGTACTGGAAATAGTACTCACATACATGTACCTATTACATTCAATCTCCAGATATTGTATTGTTTTGTTTAGTGTTAACATATTTTGTAGACTAGTACACATACTATCATTAATGTATTCATTCTTTATCTTCACTCTCAGATATTTAAGTGTAGTATTACTCTGTAGAATACTAAAGAGTTCAATAACACTCTCAGATGTGTCTAGTGGTAAATCAAGTTGTTGTAGACTAGGATGAGAGTGAAATAAAAGATGTGGTTGATATGGATGGTACCAACCTATAACATATAAGGAGCCAGCAGTGTACTACACTTAGAAGGTACTTTGTTTGCCTAGCTTAACCGCAATTAGAACAGGAAAGACAAGTACAGAGAAGAGTCACAGAGAGAGCGAGAGACATAACATTCATTTATTAAACAAAAATTATAATATAAATATATAAATTATGATTATTCTTCCAATGATCATACTACACTATTATCCTTAGAACATAGTACCTTTGCCTAGCTTAAACCACTGAAGGTGGTATTAAGTTAGTTACTATTATTTAAATACACTATGTATTTGTATAACAGTTTAGCAATTTAAATAATTCCCACTGTTATAATTATACTTTATTTTAATTTGTGAATTTCTTTTTGCTTCCAATATAGTGGTTTACAATCCGCTGTGGAAACCTGTCCAAATAGTTTTCATGGTTGTTCACAACAATTTTCTAAGGTATATAATTATAATTATTGAATGTACATGCAGTATATACATTTACTCATAAATAGTCAAAGATAACTGAAATAATATAGTGACTGTCAATGATATAGTATTGCTGGAATAGGCAAATATCGTTTTAATAATTATAATATCCTGCATGTTTGTTGTTTTCTCAAAAGCTGCTCTCTTTTGCAACTTCATAATAGTAGGAAAATCCTGCCATTCCCTCCCTTGCATCAATGCAATCTTACATTCCTATTCATTAGATACTTGTGTAAACAAATGAGCTTCTCTTTGAGGTTTTGCGAATTCTGTCTTATCAAAATTCTTAATTGTTCTATTCACTTCTTATCAAAATCAAAATGACAATCATCCAAAGCTGCACCTACTAACAGATAATTACAAGAAGTGACAAGATCATAGGTGTATAGATCCTGGCACACACCAGACAATACCCACCAGGGTGGTTCTCCCTTATTTCTTTTTTTTGATATGTTTTTCTAATATTATAGCTGTAGTATTAGATAATTACATCATTGCTCAGTTATAGTTGAACCTATACTCCTATAGTTATAGTATTATGTAGCTACATGTATTAGCAAAGATTGCAAAATGTGACTAAAATTCAAATACTTGCCTTGCTATTTTACAGGTAGTATCAATGCGTCTATTTGGTATCAATGTCTCTCTTGGAAAGTATTCTCTCTAGCTAAACAATGTAAGATTAAAGGATTATAGACATGTCAAAAGTGGCTTGCCTGTTGTTCGACCTATATTTTCGCCATCTGTGACTTTTTTCCCCTGACATCACTGAATGTCTGTATATGCCTATGAACAAGATATATTGTGAACATAAGTATCCCTATGATTGTTTTGTGGCAGCTATCACAAATTGGTGACAGCACTAGTGTCTCCATCTTCCTGTGTACTCCAAACACTACATCCTCAATGAAATTGAAGCCACAGTGTTTCAATAATTCCAACTAAATCATTGCTGATGATGTCTGAGACTCAATAACCTGTCATAACTACTATTTATCTTTTTTAAGATCCTTGCATCATTTTTTTATAATGTTACTTTGCTACAGCAGCTATTTGTTGCAGTTTTTACAACCTGCTTTCTTCCTAGTATGTAACTCAGTATGCGTTCTTTTACATGCCACTCCTATTAAATGATTGAATGTGGAATGACAAAACTTCCTTAACTACATATGCAATGCATAAGTACACTGTAACATATGCGGCACAAGGAAAAAGATATATGTATGTCTATTACAATTGACTTCTCCTACACATAAAGCTGTATATCAATGACACATCAATTTCATTTTTGATAGCACTTGGCTCATTCAGGAATGTACAGAAATCATTCTCTTAACACATCAAGGGACCATAGTAGGGTGTAACTATTCTAGTACAGAAATAATAACTATATATAATTATAACTATTTACATGTATGTCAGATGAAATATCAACTCATGTAACTACATACTTTAAGGGGCAACATTGTTGCCTCCACTCACCAAGTTTAAACTGTTAATTAACTTTATGTTTACTGGTTCATAAGAATATTGTGTTATATAAGTCTTAAACTTGCAAAATACAAACTACATGTACATGACTTTGTATATAATTATCTTCATAATGAGTTATATTAAATTTAAGTATAATTACAAAGTTTTTCAGATTTAGAAAAGGTCGTAATTATAGTTTGATAGTAGCTATAGTAGACATAATATTATAATAATAATTTCTTTATTATGTTATTTAAACATTAACATCTAGAAAGAACACCAGACTAGCTACAGCCCATCACTATAGCAACCGTATTCGAGGTCTGATTACCAGTCTGTGTACAAAGTAGAAGACAAGATAATGTTTGAATTGAGCGCTTTATATCAGGTCAATAAATCCCTTATATACCTCTCTTATATTTGGGCCTTCCTCCTTTATTTAAATATGCAAGTCAAATAAGTATGATGGATTAGTACAAGCATGTTGGTGGCCTGCATGATAGGGATCAAATATAATATAGTTTAAAAGATAGATGTCATTTAATGCTACAACAAATTCAGGAAGCTTTGTTGATCTTGATGTTTGACTTGTGCAAATTGGTTGAGATAGACTATTAGACAGTATTACACTACTCAATGGCATATCAGGATTTCCATAATACTCCATTTCTGTTGCATATCCAAAGATTCTTCCTCCTCCTTGTCCTCCTGTGAAGTGGTCTAAACCTGGTCTACCTCCACTTCCAAACACTCCTCCCCATGGCCGTACCCTACTTCCTCCTGGCCAGACTCTTGGCCTTACTCCTATTCTTCCTTGTCCTACTTCCATTCCTGTGATTGGACCACCTCCAAAAACTCCAGGTTGTAGTCCACCTCCTCTTGGTAAGACTCCTGGCTGTAATCCACCTCCTGGCCCACCTATAGGACCTTCTACTGTCTCTTGGTTAGAGACTTGTTTCCAGGTAATATTCCCTTCTAAAAAAGCACATTCCTTGTAATTAAACAAATTCTTGTTTTCTTTCTGTGGAAAATGAATAAATTGAGCAAAAAATGTAGTTATATGAGCTTTCTAACTGATTCTTCCTCTGGGTCTCATTGCTTCCCAGTTGTTTTTGCTCTAATTTTCAGAGCAGCAAAGACTTCAGTCTCACTGAAACATCTGTTAGGTTCTGACAAGTCCACTAAAAACCAGGAAGGTATCTCTGATAACCGGGCACACTTCAACAAACCGCTCTCGGTAACATTATTTTCTTGCATCCAGAGTAGAACAGTACGATATATTGACATCTCTTCTACTAGAAATGTATCTCTTTGAAGTATCTGTGATAATGCACCCTCAGAAAGTGTGAGAAGTGAATGTTCTTGTAGGATGGCAGCTGCATTCTTGTCTGAAAATGTTAGACATGACTCTTGAAGCTAATGAATGATTAGATACATGTACAATGATATACTGGAAGTGATTATACACATACATTGTACATGTGTATAAGTATAATTATATCCTACCTGTTTCAACTCTAGTCTATGAGCTGATATGTATATTGGTAATACTGTTGATAAATTAATAAGAGATTAGCTTAACTGAATTCCTGTGTACTGGCTATAGTTACTGCAATATGGTGAGGTTTCTGCACTTTACTGTTTTTATTTTGTACAGGAGGTCACTGAACTTTGGTATCCAGTAAGAACTATTATTAATCTTCTTAGATATCATATTGTGTTGGGTTCCTTTACAAAATGTCCAAATAGCGAGCAATTAAAATATGATCAAAATATTTTGTGGGAAAATGACCCTTTTAGCAAATTTAGTTACATAATTTAAAAGTTTACATTATAATTATATTAACATATATATCATTTTATGTTCATACAATACTCACTTGTAATGTAGCTCCATTTAATTCCACATGTCCTGTATATGCATAATGTAGAAGTAACTGGAAACTAGACAATGATACATCTATTAGTTCTATTTCACAATTCTCTTCTGACTCTCTCATAGAACCAAACAGAAGAGAATCAAAATACTCTGACTGTGCAGCTAATACTATCCTGAAAATAAACATGAAAATAATACATGGTTACATACATACACATAACACACATACATTTTCTACATACATACATGTACATACATACATGTACATATAATCATACATATATGTACATACACACATACATACATGTACATACATATATACAATTCAGACATGGGGTCAATTACAATGCAATGTAATATATTACTATTACTATTACCTTAAAAATCACTATTACTATTACCTCCAAAGTCAGTGTGATAGGTTAATTACTATTACTATTGCCTTAAAAATCAATATTATTACAATACTTCCTAAGTCAGTGTACATGTATATATTACTATTACCTTAAAAATTAGTATATTACTGTTACTATTAACTTTAAAAATCAGTAGATTACTATTACTATTACTGCCAAGTTAGTATCGGTGTTATGGATTACTATAGCATTAAGGTTTGAAACTATGCTTTCCAGCTTTAAACTCAATGACCATTGTATTTAATGTTCATGAGTTTCTCAAAAACAGAATTGATGTAACTTTCTATATATACAACGCATTGTCGCGTAAGTGGGCACAAACATAATTTTTATATAATATTATATATAGAACCCGTGGAAAAGCAATCATAGGGATGGCCCTACAGGCCATAATATCTTTCACTTTAATACATTGTTGACTTCAATGTAAAATGTAAACGAGTCATGTATGTTTTGGCAGTTTTATTAACAGAATTCAATCAGATGTGTATATGTGTTGTGTGTTTACAGTGAAATGGTCATAATTGTGTAGTTTAGGCTACAATACTATCCCTAATATTGTGCATTAACACGAATACAATGCTTGAATGTGTATTTTATGTAGTGCATGTGTACTATGACAATCAGAAGAACAATACATAGTAATGTGTTAATATGATAGTGAATATAATTTACACCAAATTTAGCATTGCTCCTTTATGTGTACATAGTATTTTGTTGATGATATCACAATGAACAATATAGAACTTACAAACAAACACTGCACTATTGAACTGATTATCAAAGGACTTAAGAAGAGAAAAATGTGCAAGAATTACCTAGACTAATTACAAAAATGTACACAAATAATTATTCTCAAATGATAAGCCTAATGCTTATTTTACTAAAGCAGAGACAAAACATGACTTTTCTAATCATTAATATATTAATTCAGTTCACTGGTTTAGTTTGAATCATCATTAAAGAAGAGTAGCGCTCGTCTCATTTCATCAGGTTCAATGTAATCTTCATCATCCTCATATCTTCTATTCCTAACCTTCTTTCCTGGGCACCATCTGGATGATCTGTATTTCTTCCACACTTGATAAATTATAAGGCTGATGGAACCAAGTAGTAATAAAAGAGTCAATGAAGCTGTACAATACATTACTATATGTATGGATGATCTGTTAATAGCTAAAATAATTAGCTGGAGGGATAATATAGACAGACAACTAATGTTTATATAGTTTAACTTTGGACTTCTGAAAGGCTTAATTAATGCTTGTATTAGAGTCAATGAAGCTACTCCTAATAACTGCATAAACAACATCAGTGATATGTTGTATCCTCTTAGTGATGCATATACAATATATATGTACACCACTACTATTACACGAACTGCAAACCAGTAACCCATTCCATTTCTATATGGTCCATGGAAGGACTCAGCAAATGGTCGAATATAGTTATTAAATCTCCTCCATCTCATACAGTAGACACTAAATGTGACAAACAGAATGTAAGGGATAACGAAAAACACCAATGTGACAAGAGCGAAACAGAATAGTATGATATGTTCCTTGTCATGAAGATAAAAGACATTATATACCATCTCCATACCACACTGTGACAGTACCATTCATTTCAGTTTCAACAGGAACAAACACCAGGATATCAATAGTAATAATAATTAGTTTAGAGAATGAGAGGTGAATGAGTGTAGCCAATACTTGAATTGATGAAGCTGCTGTCAAGTTTGAGATACGAGTAGAATATCGACTCAATAGGATAAATCCAAAGACAAGACTCCACAAATATATTGGATATACGAACTGTAGACCAGTCTTAATAGATGGTGTCATTCCATCATACAAACACAATGGAAATCCAAGATTAAGATTCATCAATTAAACAAATATTCTCATGGTATACAAAAAGAACTCATTTCCTTGTAAATAGTCAATAGTTGAGACTGTAATAATATTACATGTCAGGATAATACCAGCTAGTGGTCCTGCAGCTATTGTGAGATGTAGAGTAAGTAAAATAGTCACTATAACTACACCAGAAATGGCATATCCGATTAGTGTTAGTAGCCAAATGTTAGAACATCTCTTACAATCTGTTATACCAAATACTACACTCAGATTAACTTGACATCGTCCACAAAGAACCTTAGTTTTACTGTAAACACAAAGAGAGCTTAACACTGTCACATCAACTGAATTAACTGTAGCTTTACAATTCCCTTGTGGACATATAGTAGCATATCCTAGTCCAGTATTGTTTCTGACTGATATATCTCCAAACCAGCTACCAATAGGTCTAGTGATAGATGTAGTTGTGATATTACAATGTACATCATCTATTACATTAGCTATAAAATGATTACATTTACAAATTCCACCAATTAACATGAATCCTTTTGGACATGAAGCAACTTCTACATCAGCAAACCATGTAGGAGGATTACCAAGAGTAGCAATAGTGAAGAGTCCATGCGTCCACCTATCAATTGTATTAAGTATGTTGTATGTTATCAAAGTACAATTAGAACCTGAGAGTGGAACAAGAGACTGGCCAGATTTCAAACTTAGAGTTGTATTAATAGTGTGTGCATTCATATGTACATCATTAGACACAAAACCAACTGCTGGTGAATACACTATATGACTCGAACCATCTACTGCAGCAAGATACAATGAAACAGATTTACCAGGATAGGTCTGGATTGTATGTTTGATACTACTAGAGACTCCACAATTTATAATAGGACTATTAGATGTTTTGTTAGATGGTTTACATGAACATATTTTCACTGGTTCTGAGGACATTTGTTCCAATCTATTATTAGCTGCTGCTGATGATTGAAAGGTAATATTCAGTAAATTTGCGATGTCCATATTTTGGGGTATACTAAAAGAATAGGATTGTGAACAGTTATATAATGGGTTGGCATAGATACTGTTACCAGCAAGTCCTGCTTTATTATCAATGAATGTCATATTAATATCCAATTCTCTATAGTCTGTTTTGTTACTATTAATTTGTATTGCACATATTGTATTTCCAGGAACATCCTCACCATCACTATATATAGTTCCTCCATATAATAATGCTTCATTGTTAATAAATGTTACATTCAAGTGTTCATGTAGTATGAGATACGAAGATTGAAGTAGCATTATTGCAGCTCCATTACTACCAACGTTATCTTGGAATAGTATTTTCCCTTTTAGATTGAGATTACCATTATAAACAGTGATAGCTGGTGACAAGTTGTTAGTGAAACGGCTTTTCCCTGTTAATGTTACATTGTTCCAATTCACAAATGTCATTGATGACACTGTATGGTATAAAGAATTATTTTGACTTTATGAGCAGTAAAGTTAACCCAATAACTCTGAGCAAGGATTACTGTTATACCAGCAGCTCCAATAATAGGTAATTTACATGCTTCATCATTCTTCATGTAGTGCATTGATGGGATCGGAGGAACGTAATTAAAGTATCCTAAAATCATATTTTTTCTTTTGTTGGTGTTTGTAAAGTACAATTCCGAATAATCATAACTTTCTTTCATAGTCAATACAGAGTCTTTAAACACAACTATTAAACCACTTTCTGTGCATGAGAAATCAAAACAAAGAGTTTGTACTGGTGCTCCACCTATTAAATTAGCATCATCTAATATTCCTATTGTGTTTAGTAGCATTAGTCCATATCCATAACCTCCTCTTATATTTACATGTATAATAGACAAATTCTGACAATGATTAAATACCATTACTGTTTTCTGTCTCACTCCTAAATATGGACTGGTATCATTAAATATTCTTACTGCTTGTGATGTTATTATAGCCCCACAACCCAAAAACTGTAAGTTCTTTATCATAAGATGCGTCATGTTGAAGAAACCAAATCCAACACTTGAATCATTGCAGTGTATGGAAGGTTGTCCAATAGAAACATTCCCTACTAAAGTAAGATGAGAACGATTTTCAATGTGACAAAACTGAGGACCATATAGAGTGTAATTCAGCTGGTTTAAATGCAATGTCATGTTGTCATGAAGAAGTGTTGTGGAATTATCACACAACCATGATTGTAATTCGCGACTTATAGAGATAATAACATCTCCGTTTGTTGCAGAATTTGTACTACTAGTAATTGCAACAGTCCACAGAGAGAATATGATGAATATAATACTGACACTGACAAAAGAATAGATTAAAAATATGAAACCAAACAAATGTACTATATTGGCTATATTTTTAGTATTGTAATTACAGTTCCTATTACATTAATAACGAATGATCACAATGATTTATATGTATATATAGTACATTGTAATAAAATTTTAATATCAAAGCTCCTATCTATAGAGTCTAATTTATCCCTCTACATCCTATAGACAGTAATTGTATATGTGGATAATTGCATTAACTATAATCATTCATAGAAAGTGAATTTACTCCATACATATAACAAGAGAATCAACAATGAACACTTACAACTTCATCTTTACAGTTTTGGAGAAGAAAATGAAAGATGCTAACTCCTCTATCTGCATCAAGTATGACAAAAACTGTACCTTTGATGTTCCTTTATAATCAACGCAACAGACAACTACAATAACATTGTAGTTTACAATGTGTGATGTGTGCATTGCATGAAATATGTAGGAATGATTATCTTTCAGTAATAAACAAAACATGTGTACATAAAATGACATATGTTTATACTGTATGATGTACAAATGATTACGTTTCACAAAACATTTTCAGTTTACACAATTAACTTTTATGGCAATTGTTCAAAATGTCACCAAGTCAAATTTTACTATCATGATACGTAGGACCAAGCAATAACAACCAATTACTAAAAATGTGCCTATATGTCCTATACAAACATGATGTATATAACAACAGACAATTCTATATTCTAATCGTAATTATTATAAATAATATTACACGTACATAAAATAAATCAAGGCCTATGTAATTTGTGAGAAATGACAAACTATAGTCACAGGTAGGATATGGCTGTAGGAAATTTGGTTCAAGGTATAAGCAAAGATTATATTGAATGTTCTAATTACATATACTACTTATAACTGAGAGATGTCTGATTTATAGCACGGCGTTCATAAAATTTGTCTAAAAAAAGAATGCAATTAATGTTTCATTAAAAGTCAAAAGGAAGTCTTTATAAGGGGGAAGGAGACACTCTAAACACATGCATTTAATCCACTTAAATTATCTACACTAAAAGCTAAATTAAAGTCTGTTCACATTCACGATGACCTTAAAATTATTATGGGATAACTTTATTTTTAATATAATGTATAGTTCAATGTCATAAGTTTATTACATGATTATACTGTGACACAATAATGAAGCAATGGATTGAAATTTGACATACACAAACATGAATGGGAAGGATAATAATATGAAAATGGTAGAGGTAAAATGATTGTTGGTCATTCCAAACTAAAGTTACAAACATTTTTCTGAGGTCAAGGTGAATGTGAATGACTTTTAGGAACAGGTGTATTCAACGTTGAAGGACACCCTCGGGACAAACGTTCTTTTCAATAAATAATTTATTGTGTTATATTAAGTTCAAAAATAACTACAACGAATACAAGTATATGTTTTTATGCCAACTGTAAAGTAGTTAACCATATGGGCACATAACGTTTGTGATTCAACAAAGGTTACTATGGTAATCATCAACACATACCGTTGTATAAATTCTCTATGTCTTGAATTATAGCAAAACTGTAAGTTTGATTTTTCCTTGTAATTAATGCAAGGGAGAACAAAAAATATTTTAAAGTGTGTATATATTGCATAAAATAATCTTTCACATTGTTGACTTTAATATAAAATGTCAACATGTCATGTATGTTTTGACAGTATCACTAACAGATTGAATCAGATGTGTATATGTGTTGTGTGTTTACATTAAAATACTATCACTAAACTACATCAGAGAGTATATAGTAATACCTCTTTAGGTAGAATTGGCGTGGAAACAACTTGGAACGGCAACCCATACACTTCAATTGAAAGTGATGCATTTCAATACCTACTGATATGCACATAACTTTTATTATCCAATGTTTCTACAACTAATGAGACTTTCAATCTGGTGCATTATTTGTGCGTAATTCTATCACTTGGTGTAGTGGGACTATTGTAATAATGAATGAACTACTCTAATCTCATACAAAATGAACTCATTTCCTCACTTTTCAACCTATCCATTGATCAGAGTATAGTACCGTCCAGTTGGAAGCTTTCCAATGTGGTGCCTATACCTAAAGATGGCCCAAAAAACCGCGTTGAATCATTTAGACCCATCTCTCTTCTCTCAGTATTCAGTAAAATGTTAGAGAAACACATTCAATTTTTACTATCGGAACATTTTACTAACAACGATATTCTCTCTGATAACCAGTATGGTTTTTGACACAACTGCTCTACCATTCTACTAATCCACTTTGTGTCTCATCTTTGGCATTCCTCACTTGCATTTTTCCCATGGAGCAAGAATAGAAATGTTTGCAGATGATCTATTACTGCATAAAGAAATGTCCACTCCAGCTGATTTTGACAATATTGAAGTAGATATCAATCGAATAAGGGACTTGGCTAGTGATAATTATCTGACACTGAACACAAAAAAATCTATGTTTATAACTTGCAAACGTAAGCTTTCCTTCAGTCCTTTACTTTGGTACATCAACGGATACCCGATTGAGAAAGTATCCTCTTTCAAGTACTTAGGTATTTTGATTTCTGATGATCTTTCTTGGTCAAAGCATATTGATTAGCTATATCTGTGCTAAGGCTTTTAGGGTTCTTCTATTGCTCTTACTCTCCTAGTATAGATTCACAAATATTCCTTTCTCTCTATAAAGCTCATGTCCTCCCAATTCTGGAGTATAAATGTGCAGTTTGGGATCCTCATTTGACCAAGAATATCAAGAAACTTGAAAATGTTCAAAAATTTGGCTTTCGAATTGCATATAAGTTGTGGTCTTCTAAATTTAATCCATATTCGTCCTACAATATGCCATCTCTTGCTAATCGAATAATTTACCTCAAATTACTTCTTACTTATAAACTTTTTCATGGCTTCTTTTATTGTCCATCCAGTTTATATTTTTTCCAAGCAAATACTAACTTAAGAACATCACATAACAAGCAACTTATATCTACATTTGTAAGAACGAACTCTACGTTTCATTCTTTTTTTTATTCCTGTTAGACTATGGAATGCCTTACATGTTGATGTTGTAAATAGCCCTAGTTATTATAAAAATAGTCTTAAACTCATGTATTTGTAATAGATACCATATAGCTAATATTATTATTCTTTCTGTATTTTTTGTTTTTTCTTCTCTTTTATAATTTTTTCCTGATCCCTTCACATTAGCTGTTGCTTTTGCAATCTCTAAAAAAGAAGTCATTCTGGGTGGGGCTCAATAATTGTTCATCCACGTGGTGATATACGCATGCTCAGTTATGTTCCCCGCCAAACAGTAAATGGTGGCTCATGACAGCAGCAGCATATAAGTAAAGGATGTATAAATGTCTAGACTAGCTCTATTGTCTCTGTGCTAATTCTGTCTTAATTAATGATTTACCAATTTTCATGTATAAACATTCCTTTCATTTTTTAACAGCAATATACCTCAGATGTTGTTCTTAATGCCTGCTCTACCAGTATGGAGTTGAAGCTCAGAAGCATTCTCAATGGACACTGCTGGGTGCTCTACCAGTAATGACAGCCTACAAAGTAAGATGTTAAAGCATGTATATCTCAATTGCTACACCACATGTGCCTGAAAAAAATCCTGTTAAAAATATATATTTGCAACCAAAAACAGATGCCAATTTGTTCCCTGAGTTGTATAATAATATACTACACTAGACAATTACTATACCACAGGTTAGTCTAAGTTGGATTTATTACTATAATGACTAACACTAGGTTATAGTCGTTTAATATAACAGGCAGTAAATTACGAAGTAGTTTATCTTTGGTGGTGCTTCCAGAATTGCCACACATAAATTATGTAATGGCCACCTTACCTTATATACTATCTTAGTAATAATTTACTCAATTGTGTATAAAACTGTACTTTCCTTTTTATAGCAAGTGTACTTCTGAGGAAAGATGTTTGTCATCCTGTATCTAGTAGAGCTAGAGGCTCTGAAGTAGAACTCTGTGGATGTTGTTGGCTGCTCTACCGAACATCTTACAAGGTGAGATATTAAAGCATGTCTATCTTTAAAACACTGGACAATTGCTACCAGGGGTTGTAAAATTCAGCGTAAGACTCACAAGAAAGATTTGCATGTTAGCTACAGCATTGATGACAAACAAGATATGTATTGTAATTATACATGCATAAAAGTGGAAACTGTAGCATTTTAATAATATTGTATATAGTCAGGTTGTGTAGCATTTTCTAGTAGTAATAAGGATTCATAAAAATTAACAATGTAAATATGAAATAGTCAACTAATGATATATATATATATATATATATATATATATATATATATATATATACATTACATGTATTGTGTATTACTGTAGATTATATGTATTGTACTGTATTGTAGGATAGTGTAGTGTAGAAAATGTGAGCTGTGTGAAGTTATCTTTCCTTTAGAGAGGATGAAATATTTATGATAGTATGTTACCTGAATATCATACTTTTAGAGTGCAATGAGTAATATTTATGATAGTGTGTTGAAGAAGATGCATGTATGCATGTTGGGGAACAATCTGCCACATGTGGTATTCAATAATTACTATAGTCTGAGGAGGCACGGGAAGAAGTTCGCTGTAGAATCTGTACAAATGACATTGTTACATGCTTGTGGGTAAAAACGTCATACAGGAATTCATTAGTTTACTACCACGTGCGTTGGTGCCATTTTTCGAAAAATAAGTATTTGGAAGACAAAAACGAGTAAATAGTACAGGTAAATCGATAATTTTAATATTTGTGAGTATTTTGAAAGTCAGTGCAAGAAGACCAAAGCCTCTACTGCTCCTAAGTGGAAGAAATCATCAGAAGCTACTCTGTGTGTTTCCAGTGATGAATAATTCTTTAATTTTTATATAATATTATAACAATTATACTGTAGTCTTACTTCAAGCATTTTATTTATAACATGTAATGTAGTGTTTATAGATAAAGTCATAATGTATAGTACAAAAAATAATGTGAATAATAATAAAGAAATTATATTGCGTGGGTGAGTTATTTTATGTCTATAATTGCATTCTTTGTGGTAGTAGGTATGCCCATAGGACTCTATGGAGAATGTAATAACAACTGTTTCCTGCAGTGATGTAAGACCTTTTAGAATCGGAAAAAGGTGGAGATTCCAATGGTGTTTGAATCAAATTCATAGCTTGAAGTATACGGAAGTTATTAACGTGAGTATCTGTGCCTCTTCAGAGTGAATAAACTATACACAATTATTGTAGTACATTATTCATAACATATACTATAGATATATGTAGTTTATAGCAATATGTTGGTAGTTGGGGGTGGGATTACGTGCCTTTTGGTCCCAGGTTTTTTCAGAAATGCAAGTATTATTCAGCAAGTTTTCAAAATGAAGATAGTCTCCTGTTTTATCAATGATTATTTTACAGTATTACATGAGGTATGTGTTCTTGTATCATCTAGTTGATAATGGTTTTATTTGTATTCATGTTACATAGTTAAAGGTAATGACGTGTAAAATCATGATAATTATACAAAGTTAAAAGTCTATTATTGGTAGTGGTTTTAGTAGATATAGTTTTTTGTGTAAATCAATCAAATGTTTTTCCTGTGCTTTAAGATTATCCTTTAGGAGATTTGAACTTGATAGATCAATGTACTCAAGTGAGGGATGGAGGAATATAGCCTGTAAGAAATGTTGTTTTAGTTCAATCCACCTTATAGGTGGTGAGTCATCACTGAAATAAAGTTGCCTTATCTGGAGTAGTCTGATGGTTGTGTGTAACTCTAACATGTTAGTAACAAGAGGTAGTAATTGTTCATAAAACAATGAAGCACATTACCTTTTATCATGTCTGAAAAACTGATCTAGTGTGAAGTCTAGTTTGAGTTCAGTGAGGTGGTTCTTCTGTGAGATGACATTAAAGAAAGTTCTTATCTGTTCATTGTTAGTATCTGATACTGGAATTAATATACTCAGCTCTTGTAGACTGGTGTTGTGTGAGAGACCAGTTGTCAGGAGGGACAGGTATGTACTAGAAATAGTACTCCCATACAAGTACCAATCACATTCGATCTCCAGATATTCTATTGTTTTGTTTAGTGTTAGCATATTTTGTAGACTACTACACATACTATCAATAATGTATTTATTCTTTATCAGCACTTTCAGATATTTAAGTGTAGTATTACTCTGTAGAATAGTAAAGAGTTCAACAACACTATCAGATGTGTCTAGTGGTAAGTCAAGTTGTTGTAGACTAGGATGAGAGTGAAATAAAAGATGTGGTTGATATGGATGATATAGTTTAATACAATGTAGTCCTTTGATATGAGGAAGGGGTGATGTTGACAGTTTATGAGACTCCCATGGGATAATCTCCAGAGTAGTGAGTGGTGTGTTCACCTCTAATATATTCAGTGATGATAGTGGGACTTCATCAGGTATATACAGTTTAAGAGTTTGTAGTGTGTAGTTGTCTTTTAGTAAGTGCTCAATTGTTCCATCAGACAAAGTAGGGAAATTGCGATCAAATTCAAGTGCAAATGATGTTATTGTTTTATTTCCTGCTACTCCATTAATCAAACTAGTGGTAGTTTTTAAAATGAGAGTAGGATTGACACTGTATGTACACTGAAGCTTCATTTCTAGAAGTGTAGAATTCATTGCTATACATGTTTCTAGTTCAGAATACTTGTCTGTATGTAATTTGGAGTTTGTACTCTCATCTGTTATTTCCAAAAGTTGTGTTATCAAATGGAGTACTTTTATTAGAGGAAGGTTGAGTAATTGTAATATCAGAAGACAGAGATCAACTGGAATGTTATACAATGTACAATAGAACTCCTGAATATTGTTTAAGAATGATAGTTTTAATAATTTGTACACTGAATCATCATTTGTAAAAGACAGCGATACCTCTAGTATCTTACACTGGTTCTGTTGTGAGTTGTTTGTTACTGTATTAATAAGGATTTGTAATTGCTGATCATTTAGCACAAATAGATCCAAGTGATTCCATGATGTGTTAGAATTGTTGAAGAAATATCTGAGACACAATATGTCAAACAGTGATAAGGTTACTCCATGGAGACACAGTGAGTGGTTCTTCATGGATTGTGCTAATACTTGACAAAATATTGTGTTCTGTGATTCATACAGGAGTTGAAGAAGGAGAATGTCAAGTGTATCAAAGTAGTGTGAATAGCAGTGAATACTACCATATGGCAATTGAATTTGTGGATGTTGTTGAAATCTGGAATGATAACAAGCCTCAAATCCAAATTGTGGTTTCCTCTTACATTATAAGTCAACATCTTTGTTGAAATACTGTTTGTAATCCTCATGTTCAAGGTGTGTTAGACCTGCTACAAACCTCAGACACATTCGAAACTGATCATCATTAAAGTGATCATTAAACACTTTCTCTGTCTTCTCATACTTAGTTATCCACCATGCTGCTAGAAATTCCTGGATACTCAAGTGAAGGAATTGATAACTTTTCTCTCTATACACAGTAAATGTTGTCATTAGTCCTAGATAGTCTGCCTTGACAACTGACTCATTCAGAGACTGCTGGACTTGAAACAAAGAGAATGTCATTCTAGGATTTTTTTCTTTCAAGTTGAGGTAAGCAAACTTACACATCTCTTGGAAAGGTGTAGCTATGACTGGTAATGGTAAATGATGAAGGCTGTTTATTAGGTCAGGTTCAGTAAATTGAGTCTTTTTCACATATCTTCTGATAGTTTGTAGAATAAAGTTCTCATATAATTGTGTGAGTGTTGTTGGTAACTGTCCATTTTCCTTACGATAAACTAAGATGACTATGGAACAGACTAGTGGTATATAACACAATGACTGGACATCACCTCGTACTTCAAGATCTTGTACAAGTTTGTCTGTTAGATGAGGTGCCTTTTCAAGTGTCCCATGGACTACATTCTTAATTTCTTTTACTGTAAATCCCATCACCTCAACATGTCTATTGATAGAGTCTAAGTCAAGCAATGAAGAGGAGGCATAGCTACGAGAGGTAACAATTACTGAACATTTGACTAATAGCTCTTTACAAATGATTCTAGTTGCTAGTGAAGATTGTCTGAGTTCAACACTTAATTCATCCCAACCATCAAAGATTATCAGTAGTCCTTCACTATGTCTCTTTTGAAACTATTTTATTACTGTGACAACTTCATCACATTGATAAACAAACAGTTCTTGTAGTGTACTAGCTTGAGCTACCTTGTCATATCTTAGAGGACAGTAAATTACCAATTCATATTGTTGACGTTTCTTTTGTCCATTAGCCTACATATTCAAGAGTTTGCGACAGAGTGTTGTTTTACCAATACCAAGAGGACCATCAATGACTACAGTAAGAGACTGACCACTCTCATTTGGTTTAAGGACATCCTCAATTTCTATGAGTATAATTTTATTATTAGTGAAGTGTGGTATTTCATCAATATTTCCTCTTAACACACACCAAGCTGTCTGCTGTATTGTTTCAGGATCAGCTTCTCTGTCTTGTGATTCTAATAGTGCTAATCTTCCAAAGAAGTCTTGTCCAACTCGTGGTGGCCAGTCTATAGGAACAATAGGTTGGTGTTTATATTTATCTCTCATAATATCACAATATTGTTGTACATCAGGATCCAATGTACTAATGGATGTAGCTTCATCAGTGATAGAATGACCTGTAGGTACGAAAAATAATAATAATAATGAATGTTGTTTATGTATAGAAAAGACTGACCTAACTGTTTTAATATGGAGGTAGCAATATCTGTTAGTGTGTGAAGTTGTTGATTTCTTAATACATGACAAATATCATGTAGATACTGGTCTGGATCAGAATGTGTTTGTAGTTGTCTCTCCAATGCATATTACTGTAAATGAGGTAACCAGTGACCCACATTGTGGAGGTGCTTTACAGACCATATTAGCTCCAGGCAGTCAGCTTATTCAAGGAACTCTCATTACCTTATCTCAAATACAGACGACTGATTTATCTCACTCAGGTCAGTATTACTTAATGTGGTAAACTTGTAATACTACAGGCAAACCATATTAGCTCTTGAATAGAAATCATTATAATTATTGCTTAATTCATATCATACTATCTTAGTGACATAATTATAGTACATCTTGTGTCTGTGTTTTTGTTTCTGTGTGTCTATGTGTTTGTGTCTACATGTGTAAATATGAGTACGTTTTTGTGTGTATGGATTGGATCACCAAGTATTGTATATATTATACATAGTCACGTAATTAAGGAAGCTATTTCATTGGCTCGGTTATTTGGCAAATACGAATGTTGTCAAATGTTAAATGCTTGTTACTCAGCCAGTGTGTAAAGGTATCCAACTAAATCTGGTATCCAGGAAGAGCAACTAATGCCCCACCTAGTGACTGAATCAGTTAGTTTCCTGCACATAATGGCTGAATGACAAGCTTTTAAATGTAAGCATTTGACAACACTCTTATCAGCAAAATGACTGATTTTCTCATCCAAACTTAGGAGTTATACCAAATGTCAATTCATTAATCATTAATTGCTTTATAATGTTTGACAGTTTAAACTTACTTCTTTCCTATAATGTCAGGTCTCATGAAAAAGATATAATTCAAGCAACACTTGAATATATCCCTACCTGATATAGATGATTCACTTGCTAAATATGATGTCCTCACTTCTTCTATAACCACACCTCCTACTCCGTCCTCTACATCATCTTCTACTTTCTCTACTTCTACTTCTAATTCCGGTTAGTATTATAACTATATGTACATGTATAGTGTGTTTTGTATATTGTGGGTTGCCATGATGAGTTCTTCTTAGGGGGGGGGGGAGGGGGAACAATCAATCATGCGAAGCACACTTCCCTGGGCGAGAAGTGTGCTCTCCTAGGAAATATTTGAAATTTAGGCCCTCTGAGGTGTATTCTGGGGTCCAGACAATTTGTAGCTGAGATGTTGGTCTCCGTCCCTCCACCTAAACTATTTTTAGTAGACAGTGTGAGTAAACTAAACATTAAAAGTGTGCTATAATATATATATATATATATATATATATATATATATATATATATATAACTATATTACAGGTTACTGTAATGACTATAGAAATTGACATAAAAATGAGACAGTTACTGTACATGTACATAAATTTGTCAACAACTGGTCTTGTATAAAAAGGAATTCTGCAACTTGTAATAATCATTTTTTGTGTGTGCAAAATTTCGATCCATATCTTCATTATTTAGTTATAGTATAATCATGTATTAACCTTATGACATTAAACTATACATGTAATGCATTATATAGTACATGTAAAATTCTAATTTTGAAGTCATTTTCTTTGCAAACAGACTTTAATCACATGACATCATAAGACATAATTCATATTCTACTACTTGAGAAATTACTAATCCATAGCTTTTAATTATTATACAGTAAATATCATTAGATTATCTCTTATGTAATTTATATAATGAGGATTTGAATACAGTTCTCCCTGGAGAAGTCATTTTAACATCATGAAACTTACACTGTTTATGGAGATTTCAATCGCTTGTAATAAATTGCTAGGATACAGGAAATTTTAAATAGGTCACAAATAATTGTAATAGTCCAGTAGTTTAAATCACTAGATTGAACTATTTGTGTGTCAGTCTGTTAACTTTGAAGGCTATATCTCTCTGTATAGCATATCTGTCCTAACTGAACATAAGGTTGTTGCAACTGTAATGATATAAGTGTGGGTTGTTGGCTCATGATATACACAG
Organism: Petrosia ficiformis; assembly: GCA_947044365.1. Taxonomy (NCBI): domain Eukaryota; kingdom Metazoa; phylum Porifera; class Demospongiae; order Haplosclerida; family Petrosiidae; genus Petrosia; species Petrosia ficiformis. The sequence continues at coordinate 5,238,320 of OX345644.1, read as the reverse complement.
GTTGTCCATTGGCATCAGTATAAACTGGCTGTAGTACTTGTGGGTTGTTAGTGTGGCCTCCTATTGGAGTAGCTGGCTAAGTTAGGACCTGAAAAAAATGTAACACATTATGAATCAGATATGTTCAGAAACAAATCAGTATAATTATTTTCATTACCATATATAATATTTTTCCTAGACTTAACTAATAACAATATACTATGAATTTTTGTGTGAAGGAGACTTTAGTTTTCATTATGTTATTAATTATGTGTGTATATGTATATTATTATGTATACTACTTATTTATACACTAGGTGTGTAGTTATTTCATGTTTAACATTTTGCCAATTTTCTTTCTCTTTTCCTCAAAATTATTCTTCCATCATGTCACTTGTAGCATAATATCAACTCTTTTAGTATGAAAATGAAGTTAAAACTGTGAAATTAAGGAAAGTTCATATGTGTATATGTGTTGCCATGACAGCCAGTTATGTACCTTGACTTATATATTACATGGCAATAGCTTGTAGTGGGGCAGGAAGTGCTAAATCTCAACCAATATTCAGTGTCCCTATTGACCTAAAATTGATAGAAGGCAAAGTTTAATTGATATCTAGATGACCCTATGAAATATTAAGTTTATTACTAATATAATATTATGTATTTAAAAAAACAACAAGCAAAAAACTAACGAATAAAAATTAATCATAATTAATTTAATACAGTTATGAATGAACAACAGTAATAATAAGCATGTACTATTAAATTCAGATTTAGTCACTAAAAAGAAGCAGTGCTTCTCTCATTTCATCTGGTTCTTCATCATCACAATCTCGAGCTCCCTCAAATCTTCTGTTCTTATTTTGATATTTTCTAATTCTTGGACACAACTTGAGTAATGAATATTTAATCCATACTTGGTAGCATACCAGGATTATAAAACCAAGTAACAGTAAAAATGTTAATGATGCTGTACAATATTTCATGGCGTATACAGAAAATCTGCTAACTGCCAAAGTAACAGTAAGCTGAAGGGATACTATAGATAGACAACTAATGTCTATATAGTTTAACTTTGGACTTCGGAAAGGCTTAATTAAAGCTTGTATTAGAGTCAATGAAGCTACTCCTAATAACTGCATAAACAACATCAGTGATATGTTGTATCCTCTTAGTGATGCATATACAATATATATGTACACCACTACTATTACACGAACTCCAAACCAGTAACCCATTCCATTTCTATATGGTCCATGGAAGGACTCCACAAATGGTCGAATATAGTTAATATATCTCCTCCATCTCATACAGTAGACACCAAATGTGACAAACAGTATGTACGGGAAAATTAAAATCACCAATGTGACAAGAGCGAGACAGAATAGTATGATATGTTCTTTGTCTTGAAGATAAAATACATTACCATCTCCATACCACACTATGACAGTACCATTCATTTCAGTTTCAACAGGAACAAACACCAGGATATCAATAGTAGTAATGAGTAGTTTAGAGAATGAGAGGTGAATGAGTGTAGCCAGTACTTGAATCGATGAAGCTGCTGTCAGGTTTGAGATACGAGTCGAATATCGACACAATATGATAAATCCGAAAACAAGAATCCACAAATATATTGGATATATGAACTGTAGACCAGTCTTAATAGATGATGTCATTCCATCATATAAACACAATGGAAATCCAAGATTAAGATTCATCAATGAAACAAGTATTCTCATGGTATACAAAAAGAACTCATTTCCTTGTAAATAGTCAATAGTTGAGACTGTAATAACATTACACGTCAGGATAATACCAGCTAGTGGTCCTGCAGCTATTGTTAGATGTAGAGTAAGTAATACAGTCACTGTTACTATACCAGAGATAGCATATACAATTAGAGTTAGTAACCAAATGTTAGAACACCTCTTACAATCTGTTGTACCAAATACCACACTGAGGTTATTATGACATTGTCCGCACAGTACTCCAGTTTTACTATACTCACAAACAGAGCTTATGTTTGTTATATTAACTGAAGTAACTGAAGTTTTGCAATTCCCTTGTGGACATATAGTAGCATACCCTAGTCCAGTAGTGTTTCTGACTGATATATCTCCAAACCAGCTACCGACAGGTCTAGTGATAAATGTAGTTGTGATATTACAATGTACATCATCTATTACATTAGCTATAAAATGATTACATGTACAAATTCCACCTGTTAACATGAATCCTTTTGGACATGGATCAACGAATACCTCAGCAAACCATGTAGGAGGATTACCAGGTGTAGCAATAGTGAAGAGGGCCCGCTTATGGTTATGAGTTGGACTAAGTATATTGTATATAGTTGAAGTGCAATTAGAACCTGAGAGTGCTACAAGAGACTGTCCTGATGTCAAATGTATTGTTGTATTAGTGCTATGTTGATTTGTTTTTACATCATTGGAAACTGAGGCAACTGCTGGTGAATATACAACCCGACCTGAACTATCTACTGCAGCAAGAGAAAGAGATATTGACTTACCGGGGTAAGTATGGATTGTGGGTCTGATACTACTAGAGTCAGTGCAGTATGTAACAAGACTAGTAAATGTTTTGTTAGGTGGCTTACATAAACATATCTTCACTGGTTCTGAGGAAATTTGTTCCAAACCATTATTAACCGAAGATCTTGGTTCAAATGTAATATTCAATAACTCTCTGATGTTAGTATTTTGTGGTATACTAAAAGAATAGGATTGTGAACAGTTATATAATGGGTTGGCATAGATACTGTTACCAGCAAGTCCTGCTTTATTATCAATGAATGTCATATTAATATCCAATTCTCTATAGTCTGTTTTGTTACTATAAACCTGTATTGCGCATATTGTATTTCCAGGAACATCCTCACCATCACTATATATAGCTCCTCCGTATAATAATGCTTCATTATTAATAAATGTTGCATTTAGGTGTTCATGTAGTATGAGATATGAAGATTGAAGTAGCGTTATTGCAGCTCCATTACTACCAACATTATCTTGGAATAGTATTTTCCCTTTTAGATTGAGATTACTATTGTAAGCTGTGATAACTGGTGCAAAGTTGTTGAAGAAAACACTGTTGCCAGATATTGTTACATTGTTCCAATTTATAAATGTCATTGATGCCACTGTGGAGTATAATGGATTACCACCAGTTCCTTTCAAATTATGGTCAGATCTGCAACTGTCCAATGTTAACAATATTTTTGATCTTCTTACTTTATCACTTAAAATGGCATAAATTCCTGAACCTGTTGAAGTGGCATAATTGGCATGAAATGCGACCCTTTTAGTGTATATATTGTAGTAATCCTCCCATATATCATGAATATTGATGTACATTCCACCACCAAATTTCATATTATTGTTGGAAGATAATGGGAAATACGGGAAAGATAGTGCATTACCATTGTCATCAAATACTACGTCATTCATGTATATAGGATAAACATTGTTGTTAGAAGGATGACCAGATGTAAAAGAACTATTACACTGAAAGCTATGGATGCTTAATGCTGCACCTCCATCTTGAGATGGGTTTGGTAATAAACTAGTTTTAGCAAATCTCGAATTTGTCATATGCATGGATGAATTCTTCATTCCATTTAGAAACATGAGAAGCATTCCTCCAGCAACTGAACCATAATTTAAATGATCCATTACAACATGATGAACACTAAATTTTGCGTAATAACTCTGAGCAAAGATTACTGTTATACCAGCAGCACCAATAATAGGTAAATTACATGCTTCATCGTTCTTCATGTAGTGCATTGATGGAATCCCTGGAATATTATTTATGTTTCTGGTAATCAGTGTTTCAGATCGTTCAGTGCTTGTAAAATAGAGTTCACATGAATTGTAACTTTTTTGCAAAGTCAGAGGAGTGTCTTTAAATACAGCTATTAAACCACTACCTGTACACAAGAAGTCAGTACAAGAAGTTGGCATTGGTGTTCCATCTATGCAATTAAGATAATCTAATACTCCTATTGTGTTTAGTAGCATTAGTCCATATCCATAATAGTGTCCTGTTATGTTGACATGAATAATTGACAAATTCTGACAATGATTAAATACCAATACTGCTTTCTGTCCCACTCCTAAGTATGGTTGAGTATCATTAAAGATTCTTACTGCTTGTGATGTTATTATAGCCCCACAACCACAAAAATCTAAGTTTCTTATCACGAGATGAGACATGTTGAAGAAACCAAATCCAACACTTGAATCGTCATTATGAACACAATGTATTGACGGTCTGATGGACATGTTACCTATTATAGTCAAGTGTGAAATATTTTCAATGTGACAAAACTGAGGATCGTATAGAGTGTAATTCATCTGATTTAAATGCAATGTCAGATTGTTGTGAAGGCGTGTTGTGGAATTATCACACAACCATGATTGTAATTCATGACTTGTAGAGATGATCACATCAATATGAGGTGAGGAACTTTTAGTGTTAATAGTAGAGCTGATCAGCAAATTGTAAAAAAAGATAATGAATATTATACCCATACTAGTGCTAAAAAAAGAACAGAAAATGGTAAAACAATGAAAACTGATCATTCTTACACAAATATTCTCAATTAGAGATTATTTTAGTTTTAATCTTGCTCCATAAAAATTACATTTTAAACGTACTGCTACCACTCAACAAGAATAATGCAAAAAAAAAAACGCAAGCTAGCTCTAATATTCAATTGTGTAATTTGGTTAATCTTACATAACCTTGTATTACTAATAACTGTCATAAACAGGACATTTCAACCTGAATGTTATTTTATCAATGTAAGAGTTAACTGATAAATGAAGAATAAAAACAATTTTTAACAATTTTCTATCATGGTATAGAGCAGTCTAAATAGTATTTTCCTTTTATGAGTTTAGAATGAAGGGTAAAAAGTTTCATAGAGCACTCACCAATACATTTCCTTTGCAGGTATCAGCAAGTAAGCAACTCTTGATTGAAACTCAATCCAATTCCAGCCTTTATAAATTAATGTGTAATTCACTTCCATCTGACATCAGCCAAAACATTTTTCTTGCGGTATGCGGAAAATAAGCATTTTGTGAGCAATTACTAAAAACAATGGTTAATTTTGGGTAAACATTTACATTAAATACACACATGCATACATACATACATACATACAAATATTTCATTGCAAACATATGCTAAAATAAACGGATAACAGTATCCTGTTAGGCTGTTAACTTTGGCTAATGCAACTATTCATAACAACAAAATATATTTGAGCACACTTGTATTCATTTCATACGTATACATACTACTATAATTATCACTCAAACCCCTTCAGGTAAGGCATTGCGACTTTTAGTTAGAACTAAATTACATTCTACATTCTACTGCAAAAAATATATGTGTATACATATATATATATATGTATAGTATGATGGTGACATCATCCCTTTGATGTGGTGAGTCCTATATATTGTATATAGACCTTCCATGTGCACACTATGCAAGAGATGTCAACATCATACAATATATTGTATATAGTATGCTAATAGGTCCTATATACTGAATATAGGACTCTTGTTTTGTGTCCTCTGATGTGATATAGCCCTCTAGGGCTTGGGTTATATCACATCCTCGGACACAAACTCAGGTCCTATATGTCGTTTATAGGACCTATTAGCATGCTATATGTGTATTATATAGTACACTTACAGTTCTTATATACAAAATATAGACCCGAGGTTTAGTGTCTGAGGATGTGATATAGCCCGAGCTTGCGAGGGCTATATCACATCCGAGGACACTAAACCAAGGGTTTATATTGTGGTATATAAGAACTGTAAGTGTACTATATACAATATATAGTATGCTGGTGGATTAAAGATTCACAGGTCTATATACAAAATATAAGACCTAACAACATCAAACGGTTGCCATGATAGCATACTATATAATATACATATATAATATATATAATTATATATATAATATGTAAATGTATGTTTACATAGCATTCATGTTTTAAATAGGGTGTTTTAAATAGGGTGACTATATAAACAACCACTTCGGGTAAATAGGGAAAGTTCCTCGAGCATCAAAAATCTTTAACCTACCAATCCTAGCTCTCAAGGCTAGGTACCCCAGTGGTTCTACATGTAAATTGTGTAGCCACATAATGATGCTATTCTTTAAATTCATACATACATACATATATACTAGGATTACATGCATGCATGCATACATACATACATACATACATACGTATGTACAATTCATACATAAATAATTAAAATTATACAATAATAAATGTATATAGCAGTGGGCATTTATGTATAATAAGTAACATGTAGATAGGTATATTAATATATGTTAACTATAACTACAACTTAATCACTTGGTGGTATGAATTACAGCTCTCGTTTATTTAGTGTAACCAATTAAAATAGAGATTGATTAACAAATAACCATTTTACATTTAACTAATTAAATCCTACCCATCTAATGTACTAAAAGGTAGAGAAACTATGATATAAGAACTATATCTTCAAATGGTCAGTATCATCAAACTAATTAATACACCACTAATGTATATGTATAATATGAATATCAGTATGCTCAGATAGACTTGATTCTTATGAATATATAGTTCATTAGCCAAAGCTAACAACCTAACAGGATACTATTATCCATTTTATCAGTTTGCTTATAGCATAACTTTGCAAAATAAATAAGGAAATGTAGAACAATGTTTGCTGAAAAATTAATTAATGTTTTTGTAACTGTTCACACAGTCCCAAAACTAATGTACATATATAATTATGTATGTATGTATGTATGTATACGTATATAATGTATGTGGGGTGCAAAATCCATGGCTATCTCCAAGCTTGGAAACGACTCCTGTAAATAAGAGTTTTATGATTCTCTGAAGCGGAAAGTGCAATCGGCTCCTAAAGATAATCTTCCATTAATTATCGGTGATTTCAATTCAAGTGTTGAACTCCAGTTATTGAGCCATTTTGGTCAGAAGCACAAAATGATAATGGTTTTCAACATCTGCAGTTTTGTGCATCTAATCAGCTGTGTGTAACAAACACCTTTTTAAGCACAAGGAGGCTCACTTGATGACATGGCAACATCCAAGAACTAAGATGTGGTACATGATTGACTTAACATGACAGAGGAACTGTGGTATGGTCCATGACACCAGGGTATTCAGGAGTGCAGATTGTTGGACACATCATAAGCTGGTTAGAAGTAAAGTGTCTTTAATGTATAATAGGGGTACAAAACAAAGTAAGAAAGGGGAAGTATAATATACAGTTATTCGAAGAGAGGGAAAGGAAAGCTAAATATCAGCAATTAACTAATAGAAATGCACAAGAAATTTAGAAGGTTTCATGAGTTGTCAAAGTTCTGAAGAAATGTGGAAGCACTTTAAGGAATTCTCTGCTTAGGCATAAAAAGGACTGGTTTGTAGACAACAAGGAGTTGATCTCAAAGGCACTGAAGAAGAAATATGCCTGAGGCATGGAAACTAGTGTTGTTAAGGAAGACAAGAATGTCATGGCTGCATTTTAAACAGGCTCATGCAGAAGCAAAGAAGATCATTATGAGGGCAAATAATAAATGGTGGCAGAAAAAAGCCAGTGATGTTGAAGAGGCATTCTATCATGGTAACCGTTTGGAGACATAATCGTTGATTAGGTTACTTAGGAACCCATTTGATTATAGAGTTTGTTCTGCTAATAGACAATCTAAGGAGGGGATATTGTTGTCAGAAAAGGATGGAATGGAGAGAGCACTCCTCAGGGGTTTTAAATGTAGAAGCAGTTGCATATGATGTTTTAGAGAGTGCACATGAAAGAGAAGTTCAATCATGGATGTTGGAGTGTCCCACAAAGGATGACATCTTTGAAGCGTTAAACATCTGAAGAAAAGGAAGGCTGGTGAGGAAGACGGAATTGTAGCAGAGCTTTTAGTTTATGGGATTGATGTCCGAGAAGATAGAGAAAAGTCATTAGTAAATGTTATACAAAGATTATTTCCAAAATGTTTCAAAGTGGAGAAGTTCCAAAATACTGGAAGGATGCAATTATTATTCCTGTACCTAAGAAAAGGGATGCTAATTTATGTGATAATTACAGAGGTATAACGTTGTTGTCTGTGGTTGGAAATCTATTGACCTATATATTGGCCAAGAGAGCCTAATTATTTGCAAAGAATATTTTAATGGAGTCACAGTTTTGTTTCAGACAAGGTAGAAGTACCGTGGATGGAATTTTTTTGTAGCGCAGGAAGTGATTAAAAAATGTTTAGAAAAGGAGGAGAGAGTTCAATGGTTGTTTTTGGCTTTGAAGAAGGCTTTTGATTCTGTAAATTGTGATGCTGCTTGGAAGTTGTTTGGGAAGATAGGTATGCCTGGAGGCTTTGTCGATCTTCTTAGGGGTTTACATGAATGTATGCAAGCAAAAGTCAGAGTAGAAAACAACATGTCAAACAGTTTCGAAATTTCAAATCGTTTCAGGCAAGGTTGTGTGTTTGCCCCATACGGCTTCATTATGCATACTGTCATGTCACCAAGCCTTACCAGGTCACAGAATATCTATTAAGTATAGACTTCACTTTGCTGATGATGGAGGTTGACCCTATAGGTCTGCGCAACAGTGTGCAGAAGCAACAGAGTCAACAGCAAGAATTATGGGTAAATGGTGCCTTAACACTAATGTAACGAAAACAAAGATTTTACCCAGTAATATGCGGTCATTCTCACCAAACTAAACTGTCTCTTACAGTTGCTTGATGTTTTGTATTCAACTATCTGGATGAAGACGGCGAAAAGAAAGAGTGTCAAGCTTGAATCTGGTGAGGAGGGGGAAATAAGAAGACGATCAATTCTTTGAAACCACTTTAAGAGCAAAGTGTTGAACTGACTCAAGCAGAGATATGAGTGATGCAGGAGGATCACAAACTGTAGAGCAGTATTCAAGGATGGGCCTGATATGAGAAGTTTAGATGTTCAAAAGAGTAGAAGATGATGAACCTTTATAAAAGTTCCGACAGAGAAAACCAATTAATTTACGTGCCTTCTTACAGAGATTATGTACATGACTAAACCATGATGAATTGTAGGAAATGATGACACCTAAGTAACTGTATGACAACACATGCTCTAATGGAGCATTTGAGATATATGTACTACAGAATGTGTCAGGCTTAAGTCTTAAAAGAGAAGAAAATGTATTTAGACTTAGATGGGTCAAGGGTAAGATGATGAGAGATAAGCCAGTTGTTCAAGAGATCCAAATGGGATTGAACTTGGACCATGCTTTGAGAAGAATTAATATGATGTAGCTAGAAGAAGAACATCATCTGCATATAGAAACATTTTGGAATGTGGAAAAAAAAGGGAGATCACAGAGACCATTGCAAAAGCAGGTGCACAAAAGACGACAAAAGGAACCTTCTGTGATGCGATGGTAAGGGGTTATCATATAGAAGTAGTAACAGGTCCCAAGTACTTGAATAGAGCCATATGTGGGTGCTAACACTCACATTTTGGTATTTAATATCGTGGTTTAACTTCCATCCATGAAAAATGCGAAATTTTATACCCCACAGAATTTTCTACGCTGGTGGTAATCTAATGAAATAAATAACTTCAAGGATTACAAAGGCTGCTCATGCTTTTGGCAGGCTAAAGAGAGCTGTTTGGGTTGACCCAGGCATATCAATTAGGACTAAATACAAAGTGTACAAAGCACTCATATTAGGATCACTTCTATATGATGTGGAAACATGTATAACTATGCAGCACCATATGAATAGGCTGGAGTTATTTCATACGCGATGCCTCTGCAGAATGTTAGGTATCAGGTGGTGGATGAAGAAGGGAAATATTGAGGTTCAGAAGAACGCCAAATTCCCACACAAGATCAAGCAATTGATACAACTGAGGAGACTATGCTCGCTTGGTCACGTAGAGAATGAAGGATGCATGGTGGACTGGAGTATGACACGGTCCTCACACAAATCCATGATTTGGTTGACTTTGGCATTGAGAGTAAAGAAACAACAGATAAGGTCTGGGCTGAGATGTGTAAATTTAAATATAATATTATATAGGAAAAAGTGGAGATTATTGTTGTTAAAATGGATGGGGTAGAAAACAAGATTAGTTGAGGAGAAGGAATGGATTGACTTAGAGATAATTCGTAGTCAAGATTTCTTATCTAGTTCAGGAGTGCAAATACATGTTTCTGATTTCGTATGTCTCATTGTTTGAAGCCATTTACATCTTCAAGAGGTGTAACAAAAACATGTCTGTCAAATCCACAAGGCAGTGGGGGAGGGGTGATGTAGGTATTAGTTGGTGCTGCTGTCGTAATTTGTTTTATTAAAAACCAATGGGTAAATAATCTCTGTGGAAGAATGTATGTATATATGTATGTGCATGTGTGTGTATATAGCTAGAATAAATTGCTGAATTACAGAATGCAAAAATGCATAAAAAAATGAAATGAAGATTGCAGAAATGCAAAATGATATATAGATGAGTAGAATTAGTCATACAGTGCATACATGAAATATAGATGTTTAAATTTTCAGCTACAGTGATTAATAATCTGAAGATCAAACATAGTTATGTTTATTCCAATATAACATTCAATATATTATAAGAAGCAAAAGAGTATATAAAAAGGCATAGCATCACATGTCCATTAATTAAATCTCAATAGGAGCTAGTTCTATCACATCCTCTATATCTTCAGTAGGAGCTAGTTCTATCACATCCTCTGTATCTTCAGTAGGCTGACGTCGCCTCATTTTCTTCATTATAAATGTATATATTTGTGATACATTTGACACCTTACATTTTGAAAATTTGAAATTTTTCCTCTTAATAGCAACACCAATAACGATAGTAATAGTAAGTGTTAGACTAACTCCTCCAATGAGTGAAATAACAGTGATAAGAGCAACACAGTCACCATCAACACCTTCATCATCTAAAACTGTAGACATGGATTTTCAAGTTATAAAATGTGTTCAATAATAATTGTGCATTTTTGAAATGATGCAATCAGTATAAATAATTATAATTATACTAAAATAATCTGAGGTGACTGACAATCTACTGACTATTACAAATAATTATTGGAACTAAAATGAAAGTTACATACAATACACATTGGTGTAGGAACTAAATTCAAAGTTGTGTGGGAGTGGGTAATAAAAATACAAGGCTGGCAGTGTTTGGGCAAGAACAAACAACATATAGTCTGGGGCAGAATATCAAATTAGTTAATTGCTGTCTTAATTGGCTGCCATCGAATGTATAATACTTATTATTTTACTCATGCCTAAAGTTTCACAACTTCCTCCAGTATACTGTGACTTGCATTCACAAATTATAGTGGACGAATTCCGAGTACAGTTACCATCATTCTTACAAGGATTGTCACCTCCACAGTCAGTAAGCACTAAATATAAATGAATAAATTACCACTGAATAAATTATTGATGAAATCACTAACCTTCATTCTGACAGAGATTACCATCATATCCAAATGGACACTCACATGTATCATTAGCAACGCATGCTCCACGAACACAAGAAGGATTGCACACAACTATAGAGAAATATATTCAATAATAATAATTATTATTTCTTTTATTTATAGTTCTAACAGAGTGAATGTACATTAAGAAGAAACAGAATGAAATATAAATACACAATGTCAGAGTAGTTTTTGTCAGTAGGTTTATAATCACATTCAATTGAATGTAATTATGGAATGGACAGTACAACTGACTGAACGAATAACAATAGGGATGACATTGTCATAATCTGAAAATGTAGATATGATTTTGAAGTTTAAAATGTGATATATAATAACAAATGTACATTATTGTGATATCAGTGTGATTTATGATTTAAGTAGACTGTCTGATATGGAATGGACACTAGCACACTGCTCTAAACTAAACTAACAGGGTAACTATTGTTTATGCAATACTATATATAATATACTTCACATTTTTATTCTTACCTAAATGTTGACAAAATTCACCAGTATACTGTGACTCACATTCACAAATTACAATGGATGAATTACGAGTACAGTTACCATTATTCTTACAAGGATTGTCAGCTCCACAGTCAGTAAGCACTAAATATAAATGAAGAAATTACCACTGAATAAGTTAATAATGATAAAATCACTAACCTTCATTCTGACAGAGATTACCATCATATCCAAATGGACACTCACATGTATCATTAGCAACGCATGCTCCACGAACACAAGAAGGATTGCACACAACTATAGAGAAATACATTCAATAATAATAATTATTATTTCTTTTTTTTTTATAGTTCTAACAGAGTGAATGTACGTTAAGCAGAAACAGAATGAAATATAATTACACAATGTCAGAGTAGTTTTTGTCAGTAGGTTTATAATCACATTCAATTGAATGTAATTATAAAATGAACAGTACATATGAAAACAGCTGAATGAACCAATAATAATAACAGGTACATTGTCATCATGTGAAATTGTAGACATGGATTTGAAGTTAGAAAATGTGATTTATAATAACAAGTGTACATTATTATGATATCAGTGTAATTTGTGATTTAAGTAGATGGTCTGATATGGAATTGACACTAGCACACTGGTGTAAACTAAACTAGCAGAGTACCTATTGTTTATGATATACAATACTTCACATTTTTATTCTTACCGAAATTTTGACAATATTCACCAGTATACTGTGGCTCACATTCACAAATTACAGTGGATGAATTATGAGTACAATTACCATCATTCTTACAAGGATTGTCAGTCCCACAGTCAGTAAGCACTAAATAGAAATGAAGAAATTACCACTGAATAAGTTAATAATGATGAAATCACTAACCTTCATTCTGACAGAGATTACCATCATATCCAAATGGACACTCGCATGTATCATTAGCAACGCATGCTCCACGAACACAAGAAGGATTGCACACAACTATAGAGAAATACATTCAATAATAATAATTTTTTTTTTAAATAAATTAATGTAGATTAAGCAGAAACAGAATCAAATATAATTATTACACAATGTCAGAGTAGTTTTTGTCAGTAGGTTTATAATCGCATTCAATTGAATGTAATTATAAAATGAACAGTACATATGAAAACAGTTGAATGAACCAATAATAATAACAGGTACATTGTCATCATGTGAAATTGTAGACATGGATTTGAAGTTAGAAAATGTGATTTATAATAACAAATGTACATTATTATGATATCGGTGTAATTTGTGATTCAAGTAGACGGTCTGATATGGAATTGACACTAGCACACTGCTGTAAACTAAACTAGCAGAGTACCTATTGTTTATGATATACAATACTTCACATTTTTATTCTTACCGAAATTTTGACAATATTCACCAGTATACTGTGGCTCACATTCACAAATTACAGTGGATGAATTACGAGTACAGTTACCATCATTCTTACAAGGATTGTCACCTCCACAGTCAGTAAGCACTAAATATAAATGAATAAATTACCACTGAATAAGTTAATAATATTAATGATGAAATCACTAACCTTCATTCTGACAGAGATTACCATCATATCCAAATGGACACTCACATGTATCATTAGCAATGCAGGTTCCACGAACACAAGAAGGATTGCACACAACTATAGAGAAATATATTCAATAATAATAATTATTATTTCTTTTATTTATAGTTCTAACAGAGTGAATGTACATTAAGCAGAAACAGAATGAAATATAAATACACAATGTCAGAGTAGTTTTTGTCAGTAGGTTTATAATCACATTCAATTGAATGTAATTATGGAATGGACAGTACAACTGACTGAACGAATAACAATAGGGATGACATTGTCATAATCTGAAAATGTAGATATGATTTTGAAGTTTAAAATGTGATATATAATAACAAGTGTACATTATTGTGATATCAGTGTGATTTATGATTTAAGTAGACTGTCTGATATGGAATGGACACTAGCACACTGCTCTAAACTAAACTAACAGGGTAACTATTGTTTATGCAATACTATATATAATATACTTCACATTTTTATTCTTACCTAAATGTTGACAAAATTCACCAGTATACTGTGACTCACATTCACAAATTACAATGGATGAATTACGAGTACAGTTACCATTATTCTTACAAGGATTGTCAGCTCCACAGTCAGTAAGCACTAAATATAAATGAAGAAATTACCACTGAATAAGTTAATAATGATGAAATCACTAACCTTCATTCTGACAGAGATTACCATCATATCCAAATGGACACTCACATGTATCATTAGCAACGCATGCTCCACGAACACAAGAAGGATTGCACACAACTATAGAGAAATATATTCAATAATAATAATTATTATTTCTTTTATTTATAGTTCTAACAGAGTGAATGTAGATTAAGCAGAAACAGAATGAATTATAATTACACAATGTCAGAGTAGTTTTTGTCAGTAGGTTTATAATCACATTCAATTGAATGTAATTATAAAATGAACAGTACATATGAAAACAGCTGAATGAACCAATAATAATAACAGGGACATTGTCATCATGTGAAATAGTAGACATGGATTTGAAGTTTAAAATGTGATATAATTATAGAATAACAAGTGTACATTATTATGATATCAGTGTAATTTGTGATTTAAGTAGACGGTCTGATATTGAATGTAATTATAAAACGGAGTGTGCATATGAAAACCAAACCAAAACTAATAGGAATGACATGGTCAAAATCAGATATTGTATAATATATAAGAATGGATTAGAAGTTAGCAAATGTGATACAGAATATAACAAGTGTACATTATTATATCAGTGGTGGTAATTTGTGATCTAAGTAGACAGTCTTGAATTGACACTAGCACACTGATCTAAATTAAACTAACGGAGTAACTATTGCTTATGCAACTAAAATCAATATTATTGTATATAATATACTTCACATTTTATTCTTACCTAAATTTTGACAATATTCACCAGTATACTGTGACTCACATTCACAAATTACAGTGGATGAATTACGAGTACAGTTACCATCATTCTTACAAGGATTGTCAGCTCCACAGTCAGTAAGCACTAAATATAAAATAATGAAGAAATTACCACTGAATAAGTTAATAATGATGAAATCACTAACCTTCATTCTGACAGAGATTACCATCATATCCAAATGGACACTCACATGTATCATTAGCAATGCAGGTTCCACGAACACAAGAAGGATTGCACACAACTATAGAGAAATATATTCAATAATAATAATTATTATTTCTTTTATTTATAGTTCTAACAGAGTGAATGTACATTAAGCAGAAACAGAATGAAATATAAATACACAATGTCAGAGTAGTTTTTGTCAGTAGGTTTATAATCACATTCAATTGAATGTAATTATGGAATGGACAGTACAACTGACTGAACGAATAACAATAGGGATGACATTGTCATAATCTGAAAATGTAGATATGATTTTGAAGTTTAAAATGTGATATATAATAACAAGTGTACATTATTGTGATATCAGTGTGATTTATGATTTAAGTAGACTGTCTGATATGGAATGGACACTAGCACACTGCTCTAAACTAAACTAACAGGGTAACTATTGTTTATGCAATACTATATATAATATACTTCACATTTTTATTCTTACCTAAATGTTGACAAAATTCACCAGTATACTGTGACTCACATTCACAAATTACAATGGATGAATTACGAGTACAGTTACCATTATTCTTACAAGGATTGTCAGCTCCACAGTCAGTAAGCACTAAATATAAATGAAGAAATTACCACTGAATAAGTTAATAATGATGAAATCACTAACCTTCATTCTGACAGAGATTACCATCATATCCAAATGGACACTCACATGTATCATTAGCAACGCATGCTCCACGAACACAAGAAGGATTGCACACAACTATAGAGAAATACATTCAATAATAATAATTATTATTTCTTTTTTTTTTATAGTTCTAACAGAGTGAATGTACGTTAAGCAGAAACAGAATGAAATATAATTACACAATGTCAGAGTAGTTTTTGTCAGTAGGTTTATAATCACATTCAATTGAATGTAATTATAAAATGAACAGTACATATGAAAACAGCTGAATGAACCAATAATAATAACAGGTACATTGTCATCATGTGAAATTGTAGACATGGATTTGAAGTTAGAAAATGTGAGTTATAATAACAAGTGTACATTATTATGATATCAGTGTAATTTGTGATTTAAGTAGATGGTCTGATATGGAATTGACACTAGCACACTGGTGTAAACTAAACTAGCAGAGTACCTATTGTTTATGATATACAATACTTCACATTTTTATTCTTACCGAAATTTTGACAATATTCACCAGTATACTGTGGCTCACATTCACAAATTACAGTGGATGAATTATGAGTACAATTACCATCATTCTTACAAGGATTGTCAGTCCCACAGTCAGTAAGCACTAAATAGAAATGAAGAAATTACCACTGAATAAGTTAATAATGATGAAATCACTAACCTTCATTCTGACAGAGATTACCATCATATCCAAATGGACACTCGCATGTATCATTAGCAACGCATGCTCCACGAACACAAGAAGGATTGCACACAACTATAGAGAAATACATTCAATAATAATAATTTTTTTTTTAAATAAATTAATGTAGATTAAGCAGAAACAGAATCAAATATAATTATTACACAATGTCAGAGTAGTTTTTGTCAGTAGGTTTATAATCGCATTCAATTGAATGTAATTATAAAATGAACAGTACATATGAAAACAGTTGAATGAACCAATAATAATAACAGGTACATTGTCATCATGTGAAATTGTAGACATGGATTTGAAGTTAGAAAATGTGATTTATAATAACAAATGTACATTATTATGATATCGGTGTAATTTGTGATTCAAGTAGACGGTCTGATATGGAATTGACACTAGCACACTGCTGTAAACTAAACTAGCAGAGTACCTATTGTTTATGATATACAATACTTCACATTTTTATTCTTACCGAAATTTTGACAATATTCACCAGTATACTGTGGCTCACATTCACAAATTACAGTGGATGAATTACGAGTACAGTTACCATCATTCTTACAAGGATTGTCACCTCCACAGTCAGTAAGCACTAAATATAAATGAATAAATTACCACTGAATAAGTTAATAATATTAATGATGAAATCACTAACCTTCATTCTGACAGAGATTACCATCATATCCAAATGGACACTCACATGTATCATTAGCAATGCAGGTTCCACGAACACAAGAAGGATTGCACACAACTATAGAGAAATATATTCAATAATAATAATTATTATTTCTTTTATTTATAGTTCTAACAGAGTGAATGTACATTAAGCAGAAACAGAATGAAATATAAATACACAATGTCAGAGTAGTTTTTGTCAGTAGGTTTATAATCACATTCAATTGAATGTAATTATGGAATGGACAGTACAACTGACTGAACGAATAACAATAGGGATGACATTGTCATAATCTGAAAATGTAGATATGATTTTGAAGTTTAAAATGTGATATATAATAACAAGTGTACATTATTGTGATATCAGTGTGATTTATGATTTAAGTAGACTGTCTGATATGGAATGGACACTAGCACACTGCTCTAAACTAAACTAACAGGGTAACTATTGTTTATGCAATACTATATATAATATACTTCACATTTTTATTCTTACCTAAATGTTGACAAAATTCACCAGTATACTGTGACTCACATTCACAAATTACAATGGATGAATTACGAGTACAGTTACCATTATTCTTACAAGGATTGTCAGCTCCACAGTCAGTAAGCACTAAATATAAATGAAGAAATTACCACTGAATAAGTTAATAATGATGAAATCACTAACCTTCATTCTGACAGAGATTACCATCATATCCAAATGGACACTCACATGTATCATTAGCAACGCATGCTCCACGAACACAAGAAGGATTGCACACAACTATAGAGAAATATATTCAATAATAATAATTATTATTTCTTTTATTTATAGTTCTAACAGAGTGAATGTAGATTAAGCAGAAACAGAATGAAATATAATTACACAATGTCAGAGTAGTTTTTGTCAGTAGGTTTATAATCACATTCAATTGAATGTAATTATAAAATGAACAGTACATATGAAAACAGCTGAATGAACCAATAATAATAACAGGGACATTGTCATCATGTGAAATAGTAGACATGGATTTGAAGTTTAAAATGTGATATAATTATAGAATAACAAGTGTACATTATTATGATATCAGTGTAATTTGTGATTTAAGTAGACGGTCTGATATTGAATGTAATTATAAAACGGAGTGTGCATATGAAAACCAAACCAAAACTAATAGGAATGACATGGTCAAAATCAGATATTGTATAATATATAAGAATGGATTAGAAGCTAGCAAATGTGATACAGAATATAACAAGTGTACATTATTATATCAGTGGTGGTAATTTGTGATCTAAGTAGACAGTCTTGAATTGACACTAGCACACTGATCTAAATTAAACTAACGGAGTAACTATTGCTTATGCAACTAAAATCAATATTATTGTATATAATATACTTCACATTTTATTCTTACCTAAATTTTGACAATATTCACCAGTATACTGTGACTCACATTCACAAATTACAGTGGATGAATTACGAGTACAGTTACCATCATTCTTACAAGGATTGTCAGCTCCACAGTCAGTAAGCACTAAATATAAAATAATGAAGAAATTACCACTGAATAAGTTAATAATGATGAAATCACTAACCTTCATTCTGACAGAGATTACCATCATATCCAAATGGACACTCACATGTATCATTAGCAACGCATGCTCCACGAACACATGAAGGATTGCACACAACTATAGAGAAATATATTCAATAATAATTATTATTATTACTTTTTTTTTATAGTTCTAACAGAGTGAATGTACGTTAAGCAGAAACAGAATGAAATATAATTACACAATGTCAGAGTAGTTTTTGTCAGTAGGTTTATAATCACATTCAATTGAATGTAATTATAAAATGAACAGTACATATGAAAACAGCTGAATGAACCAATAATAATAACAGGTACATTGTCATCATGTGAAATTGTAGACAAGTTAGAAAATGTGATTTATAATAACAAGTGTACATTATTATGATATCAGTGTAATTTGTGATTTAAGTAGATGGTCTGATATGGAATTGACACTAGCACACTGGTGTAAACTAAACTAGCAGAGTACCTATTGTTTATGATATACAATACTTCACATTTTTATTCTTACCGAAATTTTGACAATATTCACCAGTATACTGTGGCTCACATTCACAAATTACAGTGGATGAATTACGAGTACAGTTACCATCATTCTTACAAGGATTGTCAGCTCCACAGTCAGTAAGCACTAAATATAAATGAAGAAATTACCAATAAATAAGTTAATAATGATGAAATCACTAACCTTCATTCTGACAGAGATTACCATCATATCCAAATGGACAGTTGCATGTATCATTAGCCACACATGCTCCTCGAACACAAGAAGGATTGCACACAACTATAGAAAATCATATGGTTTGATCAATTATATTTTTTATGATTGGTTTTTTGTTCAGTTCTAGCAAGCATATAACACAGATTGAGAATAACAAAATATACACTAACTTGGTAGACTCAAATGTGTTACATTATCAATGAATTCCACTTGTTCTATTGAACAAATCCCAATTTCTATACGTCCAGTTGTTGCTATATCAAACAAACATCTATCATCACTTCCACATATCTCTTCAGCTTGTTCCTGTAATGTACTATCACTAAATACAACCTCAAATAAAGGAGTGTAACCAGGATAATAATACAACTCAAAGCCAGCTGATGGAGGATATGTAAACAGGCTTGCTGATTCATTACTAATTATCCCTACAGTAAGAAAAATGAATAAAATAGAAGAGATTTTACTGCATAGAGCTAATAGTGAAAAGTGAATAAAGATTATATGTATACATTATATATATATAATATAACATTATATATTTTTATTTATTATGGTAATTATAGCTAGCTATAATTGATTGTTATATACATATAATCAAAGTAGATCTTAAATAATGTTACTGTGTAACTTACATGTCAATCCAAAGTCATAGTGAATTGTTTCCCATGTTGAATTGAGTGGTAGTGGTATAGATGTACTACGAGGTAACAAATCATCACTCAAGTCTTTATTGTATACACCCAATAGACCTCTGGTGGAATCGATATACACTGGATGAAGACTAGCTGTTATTACACATAAAAATCCATTGTCTTGTTTAACTTCCACATACACACCACTAGTGAAGACAGTGCCTAATGTACTAGCTCTTTCTTCACCTCCAAAAATACCCACTTTTCGAATAGATACAATAACGTTATTAAACTCCTCAGGTATTGAACTACCTAATTCAACTACTAAACCATTAACTAATAGTTGAATACCAATTGGAGTAGATCTAAATTCGACAGTGTCAGAATCATTCTGCTTAGCCACTATAGCAGAGAAAACTGTTGCTAATGAATCAGCACCCTCAACATTCTCAGCTGGTACCATTCTACCCTGTAATTGAAATCTGTTATCAAAAGTGTCAATAAGAATAAATTCTCCTCTTCCATTGAATGTGTATTGGAGTCCGTCTAATGTTAAGAAATGAGGATCACCAAACATCCAACCTGTGGAATAGACATTTTTATAAAATACATTCACCATGCTCATTCTTTCGTTCATATATAGTTGAAACATTAATTTTATTAACAAATGCTACTGCCAATAGTCTCATGATTTCCTAAATGTTTAATAAAAATTAAACATTTAGGAAATCATGAGACTATTGGCAGTAGCATAGCCATGCCAACTAGCTGCAGCAGGTGAAATTGAGGTGAAAATCTACTATTCAATGAAAACCATGGTCTCCTGAATAATTAACTAATTGTAAATATTTCGTACACACTGATTGCTCTTAATGGCCCCCCAATTATAATTTCCTGGCTATACCACCAACCACTGTTGACTTACACTTGTGCATAATATTATTTTATACAACAACACTGACATTTGGCCTCTGTCCAGGGAATAGCTGCCAAAATTGACTTGTTTATCCTTTTAATAAATTTAAATTTCATTTCATTATTTGGCAGAATCAAATTCATATGCTTATTGATTCAATAACGAAACATTTTGATATGTTGCTTACATACATTATATGTAATATAACTATCATGCATTTATGTACCTGCAGCTCCCAGTTGAAACTTTGAACAATTATCAGAAGGACGTTTATTGTAGTATTCCATACATCTACTATTAGACCCAACACAACAAACAAGATATGTTGAGATATCAAAAAGATAGTGAAATTCCCAACTGAAACGAGATGATTGTGCATCAGCAGATCCACCAAATGGAGCATCAACTATTAAGTTGCCATATTCATCATAGCAACACTCTTGAGATGGATTAAGTATTCCACTAGTCTGACTAGAATACAAACTGTAAAATAATATTATAATTATGTATATGTGTATGCTGTGGTTGGGTCTATAATATATTGCCTATCAGACTGTCATATGCTATATTGTTTTATAGTAAATTTATGTACATGCATATGTATAGATTACATTGTGAGGTAAAGATTGGTACTGAATTTAAACTGAGTGCCAAAGACATGAGGTTTGTATAACTGCCTTCTGCCATGAATGCATGCTAAATACAATAACTAAGCAACAGTGTAGCAACAGTATACATAATTTCACTAACACATTGTGTGACTCTTTAGAAAAGTAAATGATTAATGAATAGTTCAATTAACAATGACAGGAAGGCATGCGGCAGATTGAGGGGGAATTATTTGTCCATAACTTTTATAACATCTCTGCAGACATAATTCCTTTTTAACAGTTTATGTAAAAGATTGCAGGATTCCTGCTTTATCTCTGTGAATAAGAATGTGGCTATATATGCAGCTTTGTAAAACAGAAAGACAGGCATGCAGACATTGATTATGTGGTAGGACAAAGATTTCTGCTATAATTACCCCCCCAGGACTCCCTTGTTAACACCTAATAAGAAATTTAATCACCATCTTTTATCAGTCACAGACTATTCAGTCACATTTAATTCCGTGCATGCATGCACTATAATATTTTCTCATTTACGTCATGTTTTTTAACTTTTGTAAGCACCTGAAGAGGGTTTTGTACTTCATTTGTAAATTTGCTGTTGTAATATTATATTTCTATATAATTGAAAACATGTACACTTTCCGTTGTAAACATGTTTACTATGTACTTAATGAGAAGTACAGATATATTATCCATTAAGAACATAATAATCATGTTTATGTACATGTATATAATAATCGAATTCTTCATTTTGGCATGTACCTTATACCAGTCATTATAGATCAAGCTGAAAAGAAATAAATTATTACTACTTGTAATCATGACCAAGCAAGAAGAAAAGAAGTCAGCATTGATTTATACAGTCTCAGGAGGAATTGAAACTCATGTAACCAAATGAGGATTAAAATAACCCATTGCTTTTTACAGTGCAGACAGACAGATCGATAAACAAAAATAAATAGATAGAAAGATAAGGACGCATATGGAGCTTCACAGTTTCATACACAAGAATTATTTACCTTGCGTTTAATGCTCTTGGCGCATAACAGATTGTTCTAAGTCCATGAAGAAATCTATCAATAATTCTTTTACCAGGAGTTGTTCGTTGATCAAAACCACTGAGTGGTAGTTCAGCTAGTAATATGTTACATGGACATGCATCCAAATCAGTCCTTATAGTGTCAAGTGTCTCAGATATCCATTGTGAACAGGAGTCTTCATCTGGTTTGGTTTCTGTCTTTCTGAAAAGCACATGACTCCATTTTGATGGACTATCACTACCTAGTTGAATCAATTTTTTCAGTGCGTTCAAGTAAGTATCATTGTTTGACTGAATGGAGGAAGTGTTAACTGAAACTTTAATGAATGCAAGTGAATATGGTGACATGAAAGGTAATGGTAGGGTAATCCCATCATCTCTTTGGGAAAGGTCTGGAAGAAGTACATTTGTATTACCATTATTAGATAAACTAGGTTTCAGAACCCTATTAATTGTCCATGAAAGAGGTAGACTACTTCCATTAAATTCAGCATCAGCTTCCTGTAGACTAATATCAATCATAAATATATTATCAGAGACTGTCAGGGGAAAGATACCAGATGGAACCCAGTTGATACCGAGAATATTATTAGCACTTATTATTAAGTCACTTCCATTTGTTGTGATTAATACATCAGCAAGATCCGAATAATGTTCTGTGTTGGAACAATTTATTAATTTAATTTATAACATTGATAATAAACTAATACACATCACTGCAAACCACAATCTTAAAAATAACTCATTGATTGGTTATTGCAGTTGCAAGGATTTAAAGCATGGTCATACTGTTGGCGCTATAACATTTACTGAAGTCCCTACAATATTTCATGTTGTATAATGCTTTTAAAACCTCAAAGTGACTGTCAACAAAATTAGTAGTTGAAAGTTTTTGAAAATCTGCAACCTACTAAGAAACACCACAAAAGATTGTTTGGTAATAAAGGCAACTATATAATTATGTGTTTATAATTATCTATGAGGTACAAAGTATTTGTAAATGGCATCAGCATGTATGTAGCAATAACTTACGTCATGACAATTTAAATTTACAGTATTCTTTGCAACTGTACCTACCATTGATTGAATTATTTTGACAACTTTGATTTTGCAGTGATATATACTCAGATAAACACATGCACACTCTCACACATCAACAAACATAAAGCAGCTTACGAGAGGAGAATGTAACACTGTCATCTTCATATGAAACAGTTCCAACCATCACTTTGATAGGTATACGTCCTTTTACATCAAGCTTTGGTGAGATGCACAATGCTTCCCTCTTTGAAACCCTCACACAAGGAGTCTCAATTTCACCAAAACGACATGTGATTGATGAAGACTCATCAAAACATGGTCCTGTTATTATTATTGGGGTTCCTCCTAGTTGATTACCATAATTAGGAGAGATGGAATATGAACCTATGGAAGATAATTGTGAGATAGCATCAATAATGCCAATATAATTATACATACTAAATTAATTTTCACAGTACAGTGTAGAGTGGTCATTTAAATGCAAGAAATAATACATCTACTAACCAGTGATTGATTCATCACATTCAGATCCACTTTGAATTCTTCCGTTAACTTGAAAAATAAACAGACCAGGTATATCAACATTACTTATCTTATCAATATTGACAATATTATCAGTAAACGACCCATTAATAACTGTAAAATCAACACCATTTCCTGAATCAAATCCTGCTTGTGCTGGAGTTCCTCCTAATCCATCTACACCATCACTAGCATCACCAGTTGTCCATTGAATACCACCATCAGCATACAAGAACAGGGCAAATGAAAATACACCATCTGTTGCTAGGATACACTGGAATGTATTTGTCTGTAGGATACAAATGTATTACATGTTATAATATTATCAACATAATTATTATTACCTTATCAGTTTGCCTTTCATAATATCCTACACGATCCCATGTTGCTACAACCACTTCTTGAGCTATGAATGATGTTGAAAGTTGTGGAAAGGCTACAGCTATTTCATTTCTAACTCTCAATATTATCTCAGGAACAGTAGTTAATCTATACCACACATTACCAGTACCACGAGTGTCTACATCGGCCCAATATGGTGCTATAACGGGAACACTATTATTCAATGGAAATCGCTCTGGAGTGTAACCACTCAGAGCTTCAGTAAAAGAGATGTCCCCATTGTTGTTCAACTAAAATTTGGAAATTGTAATGACATTCATGAGTGGTTAGTGTGTGCAATTTACAATAATTTTAATACGTATGCATAACAATCGAAGAGTATAATAGTACTCTCTATGTAGGGATGGCATGGAGATGAAATCTTTGTTAATATACAAAGATAAGTTTAATACTTTAACTTCCCGTGTTAGTACTATTCCGACCTTTTACTATTTTGGGTATTGAGGTCCAAACATCTTTCATTTTGATTGGAAAGTTTTTTCTAATTTTCTTTTTAATTATCATTGCTTCATAAGCAAATTTTAGAGGGAATATACTTAATGTCTTTATTACATCCCTTCACTCTTTTTCTATAAACTTCACTGCATTCGCTATTTACAATTTGTGCAAGTAGATATAAGGAAAAAATATTCACAATTATCAAAAATAATGAGAAAACGTTTTCAATACAAATGATAGAAGATGTAGGGAATGCAAAACCCAAGTATACAAACAAAGTTAGGATGGCATGTTAAAACCTAAAAGGTATGCCAACAAAGTAACACTATAACATTATAATCAAGGTCAAATGTCCAAAAAAAATTAAACAAACCACTTCTATATAACGCTACATAAGTACAGCTACTTTATCTTTTGTATCTTAGCAATGTATATTATTTACTTATTTAGGGTTATAAGTGGTTTGTTTAATTTTTTTTGTATTATACAATTATCTTATTTATAAATAATACATACTTACACACTTACAAATATTGTTTGATAGGTTTGGTTGTAAAATGTGAATCCAAAATTAAGTTGTATGGGTGTTGACCTATCATCATTTGGAGGAAATTTTGAATCTCCGACATTATCACCAAATGGAAAGAAATCATCTAATGGAATACCATAGCACACAGTAAGAAGAAACATCAAAGTCAACAGAAAATAACTGCAAAACTGAATCCTTGCCATTTCTATTGTAATATTTGTTTATAAGTGTAATCTAGTGATCACTTTTATAAAAAGAGTGGGAAGCCACTCAATCATAATAGCAACCTTTGAACTAATTATGAGATAATGTCATTATGTATTATGTAGTTGGCTTGTAATGTGGTACATGGACAAGTAACTAAGTATTGTTGAAATGTCATTCTCCTGGCTTACTCAGATAATACTTACATTACAGATATTACTCTACAGAATATTAATGCTGAATTTACAGTAAGTATAGGTTATTTAGTCTCACGGGCCAACCCCTTTGCTCCAAGAGCAAAAATGCTGGCCCGCAAGACTAGTTGTACCTCTTTCGTGGACATTGCACTGTAAAAATGAAGGGGTTATTTTAACTTTCATTTGGTTACGCAAGTTTAAATTCCTTCCGAGACAGACATAAATCAATACAGATTTCTTGTCTTGCTAGATAATGTTTTCAAGTAGTAAATCTGTATTGATTTATGTAGTCTCGGGAGGAATTGAAACTTGTGTAGCCAAATGGTAACAAAAACAATACAATGTACATGTACTATGTAAATTCCATATAGTAATTATGTACATGTGCTCTCAAATATCTGTGGGATATTGTTTATATACATAATGGAATGAGCAAGTAACATCTGTAATTTTTGCAAATGTTAGAAAAGCAATATATACTAATAATACACCACACATTGTACCTACAATACTATGATATGTACATTGTATTAATTAATATGTTTGTTACTTATGTACATGATTTGTAAACATCCATGTACATAATTATATTAAGTACTCTCGAATGAGCAAATAGCATCTGTCTTTTTCGCAGATGTTAGAATAGCAAAAGGCGATACTAATAATACACCACAGGTTGTACCTATAATACTATGCTACATAAAAAGATACAATGTATTAATATGTCTGTTATTATGACATGTACATACATGGAATTGCAAAAATCATTGTACATAATTATATTAAGTACTCACAAATGAGCAAGTAACATCTGTTGTTTATAGCAAAAGCCAATACACCACAGGTTGTACCTATAATAGTATGCTACATATATAGCTACATTGTATTAATAATATTATGTTTGTTACCATACTTATTATGACATGTACTTTATATACTAGTCAGTATAGATCAAGATCATATGAACCATGAAACTGAGGAAAATAGAATTGCATTGAAACTCCTGTAACCAACTGAAGGTTAAGGGGGCATCTCCAAACTGAAATTTGTACGCTTAACGTCATAATGACGCTAAGGGGGTGGAGGGGTTGTGCGTGTGACGCTAAACATTGGAAGCACAAGTTAGTATGATACACTGGAGTATTCACTCATGACGTTAAGAGGAGGGGGGTAGAGGGGGTCTTGCAGTAGCGTCACTGTGACGTTAAGCGTACAAGCTTCAGTTTGGAGATGCCCCCTAAAATAACCTATTACTTTTTAAAATGTGGACAATTAATTGTACTCTAAGTCTAATTCCTATATAGTTTTCTAATGATGGTAACACAAAACTGTACTTCTTCCCAAATTTATAGTGATGATGACACTGATTTCCTTACTTCATGTCAAAATATTCACTTGCATGCTTTCATTAAGGACAATCTGTAATTATGACCCCACAGCTCAAAGCAACTGACCTGTGGTTTACTCTATGAATATGCACCTGTTCTTTCTATGTGGTGATGTTATCATCATAGTATTCTATTTATATATAATAATAATAATAATAATAATAATACTATAAAGTATAATAATAATCATAATTATGATTATGTATATTTTTATAGACATAATTATATTAATTATGTATGATTATATGCATACATATAATTATATAATTATTATATATTATGCATGAGGAGTATATTACAAAGTTGTTGAACAAACAGCTCAGTTGATAAATAGGGCTCACTTAGGCTTAATGATTCAGGTATTCTCCTTTCACTTTGGACTATGTAATCATGCACTCACTACAAAAGGGTTGGAACATCCCTGACATAGCATAATATTACTTTATTATTGACATTACAATCAGTAGCACAAATATAATTGAATAGCTTTCTCTTACTCCTCTTATATACATACAACTAAACCATACATTTATTTGACTCAGAATTAGAATGTACATGTGTGTTTCATATGTATGATTGCAGAATAGAATGTACAACGGAACCAACTGAAGAAATTATAAACATACAGAAACATATCCACCATATAATAAAGGACAGAGAGCCTTGAAATAAATTTAGATTGAACATCGGAAAGGCTGAATGTACACTAACATCTTCCAAAGGTGGAAAGAAGTTGAAATAATGAGAAGACATGATATATAACAATGATGAGGTCATCAGAAGAATTACTGGTCCTAAATACTGAATGGCAGAACAACAATAAAAACTAAATATACTAGTTACTTTTCGCTTTAAACTTGCCTCGGTTGCATCACTGCCATCCTGCATATTTGACAAACAAAACTTTGCCCTGTTCAGATATGCTTGCATAATAGTTCCAAAGAGTACAAAACGAATAAAAGAGAATGTGAATATTGCAATAATCTTGTACAAGCTAAGTAATGAGTTATCTTCTTCTTGTGCTCCCGAGGGTAAAAGGTTTCTCCCAGTTGCTTTCAGCCACAATGATACACAGATAAGAGGGGAAATGAAACTGATATTAAGTAAACTTCTTACTAGAAATGACTTTGTGGTTTTCAATGCTTCGAAATGAATTCTTGTGAAATTAAGAGATGGAAATACTATTAATGCTCCTAAACATGAACTTGCAATTCCAAGAAAAAGTTTAAAAGTCCACATAGGAAAATAAAAGTGTTCATTTTCAGAACTATTAGCAATCACAAATTCCTGATACAATTTTGTAATCTTAAAATCAAACAGATCTTCCTCAACTAGTAAAATTATCATACAACAAGTAACGAGGATAAATGAAATAACAATCTGAGAAAGTCGTTCTTTTGGTAGTTCAACAGCTAGATAAATCTTCATCAAAGAAAAAAGTATAATTATCGTATACAACAGAAGAAACCCAACCCAGATAGCACTCAAATTCATTTGATTATGAGGGGCAGAAGGATTTACATAAAAATAAATTGTTGTACCCACAAATATGAAGAATGTCGCCATCAGCAAGTCTAACATCCATTTGAGTTCAACAGAATAATGCATGCCTAATAGGTCTAAAGCAGTAAGCAGACATTCTTCTATTGTCATTGTTTCTTCTTTCTCACGATGGTTCTTTTGATGAGATCTACCAGACTTTTTTCGATTTGAAGTGGATTTTTCATTGCTGCCACCATTACGTGAGCTTTTACTAGATGTGACAAATGAATAAAATCTTAGCCTCTTAGTGATGAACCACCTCCCAAAGGAATAGTATGGAGATAGTTTATGAACAACACTAGCAACTATCATAGTAATGACCACTTGCACACCAAACACAGCCATGATTTTTTAGTGGGTGGAGTTTAATAATTAAAACCACGCCTAAATATGGTTGCTATGGCAATTCATGTCCAAACAAATACCTTTTTAGAACATGGATAATTCTACTCAGTACACTACTGGTAAGCAAGGGAGATAAGCCATTCATTATTATTACTGTTGATAATGTAGATGTCCAGACGGCAAATCCAGGAAATCCTATATTTACATGTGATAGGCGATTCACCAAAGATATATCATCATGGATTACTCAGCCAAGTGAGATAGAGAAAGAATATTGCACGCATTTCTTTCACTCTGTAATCTGTATATTGTAAAATTTAAATTTGTTTGGGACTTCAGTTGGTTAATATATATATAGTGATTACTTGAGTTAACATTTTTCTTTCAGAAACGAAAGAGAGTTCAAGTAAATCACAACACCCTATGTACATGACTACATCAAACACTTATGGGTAAGTAAGACAATATTATCATAATTATATATATTATCCTAAATATAACTTTTGTCTATTAATGTCAAGTTGTCAATCAGGAAATATATATAATATGTAGTATCTCACTCGTGCATTATCTAATTGCCACCATTATTGAGCCTTACCCATCATCCCACTGGAAGAATGTTATAAAAGATTCAGTGTATTACTGTGTACATGTATGTCACTTCACATTTCTAATGTGTTTGGTCACATTTTCACAGCTCTGCATTTCTTAAGTATGCATTATGCTGTTTAAATGTGATCAATTGAGTATACAATATGTAACTAGCTCAATGTCACATATGTAAGTACTGTTTCCTACAACAGACATTGTGAAACTTTTCAACTATAATTATTGTTATGTTTTCATCTATTAGGCATGTTGTCAGTTAAGTTTTTTTTATTTGGTATAACCATCTCAATTTAAACAAACTGATACAGAAATATATTACATTATGTATTTGTATAATGGTTTAACAATTTAAATAATTTATACAGTTTATAATTATACTTTATTTGTTTTGTGGAGAATTTGTGAATTTCTTTTTGCTTTCAATATAGTGGTTTACAATCCACTGTGGAAACCTGTCCAAATAGTTTTCATGGTCGTTCACAACAATTTTCTAAGGTATATAATAATTATTGAATGTACATATGCACAGTATATACGTATACTCATACTGATTTATAAACAAGATAACTGAAATGATAATGACTAAAAGCATCAATGATATAATACTGCTGGAATAGGCATTTTTAGTAATTACAATATCCCACATGTTTGTTGTTTTCTCAAAGCTGTTCTCTTTTGCATTGATGTAACTTCATAATAGTAGGTAATTCCTGCCATTATGAGGTTGCTGCAATCTTACATTCCTATTGATTAGATACTTGTGTAAATCAACAAATGAGCTTTTATTTGAGGTTTTGTGAATCCTGCCTTATCAAAATTCTTTGTTCTTGTAGTACATGTAGGTGCAGCTTTGTATGATTGTCATTTTGATTTTCCGATAAGAGATCATAGGTATAGATAGACCCGGGCACACACCACGCACTGCCGATTTATGTGGTGCTCCCTCATTTCTTTTTTGATATTTTTTTTCTAATACTTATTAGCTGTAGTAGAAGATAATTACATCATTACTCAGTAATAGTTGAGCCTATTGTGTAGCTACATGTATTAGTGAAGATTACAAAACATCAAATAGTTGCCTTGCTATTTTTCAGGCAGTATCAAAGCTTCATTTTGGTATCAATGTCTCTCTTGGAATGTTTTCTCTCTAGCTAAACAATATAAGATTAAAGGATTTATGGACATGTCAAAAGTGGCTTGCCCATTCTTTACGTCAAATCTCTGTTAATTAACACTTCATGAATAATTAATGAGCTATATTTTCACCATCTGCCCTGATATCACAGAATGTCTGTATATGCATATGAACAAGATATATTGAGAACAAAAGTATCCCTATGATTGCTTTGTGGGCAGTTATCACTATTAATTTTGGTGACAGCACTACTGTCTCCATCTTTCTGTGTACTCCAAACACTACATCCTCAATGAAATTGAAGTCACAGTCTTTCAATAATTCCAACTACATCATTGCTGATGATGCTCAATAACCTGTCATAGCTACTATTTATCTTTTTTAAGATCCTTGCATCATTTTTATAATGTCACTTTGCTTCAGCAGCTATTTGTTACAGTTTTTACCACCTGCTTTGTGTGCTTTCTTTCTAGTAGTTTGTAATGTGTGAATCAAGTACGCGTTCTTTTACATGCCACTCCTATTAAATGACTGAGCTCCCACAGAATGACAAAACTTCCTTAACTACATATGCAGTGCATAAGTACACTGTACCATATGAAACATAAGGAAATAAAACACCGAAATATAGTTTCAACTCCCTGGAAAACAATCATAGGGATGGCTCTGTACGCCATTAAAAAAAGTACAATTTTAAAGCCCTATTCAAAAGTTGCATTGATTTTAAAAATATTTATGCATATGACAATTGACTTCTCATACACATAAAGCTGTATATCAATGACTCATCATTTTCATTTTATGATAGCACTTGGCTCATTCAGGAATGTACAGAAACCATTCTCTTAACACATCAAGGGACCATAGTAGTGTGTAACTATTCTAGTACTGAAATAATAACTATAATTATAATTATCTACATGTATGTTAGATGAAATATCAACTCATGTAAGTACATACTTTAAGGGTCAACAGTATTGCCTCCACTCACCAAGTTTAAACTGTTAATTAACTTTAAGTTTACAGAATATTATCAATGTTATATAAATGTGTAAGTCTTTAACTTGCAAAATACAAACTACATGACTTTGTATAAATATAATTATGTTCATAATAAGTTATACTCAATTTAAGTATACAAAGTTTTCTGATTTAGAAAAGGTTGTTAATTATTGTTTGATAGTGGACATATAACAATAATAACTTCTTTATATACACATTCATATCTACAAAGGACACCAGGCCACAGCCTATCACTATAGCAACTATATTTGAGGTCTGTTTACCAAGTAGAAGACATGATAATGTTTGAAATGACCAATCGGATTGCTTTATTTCAATCACATGTATACCTCTCTAGGAGATGTATTCACTTACATTTGCTGCTTAATTTAAATATGCATTGCAAGTCAAATTAAGTACAATGGATTTGGCCATCACATATTTGAACAAGCATACTGCTGGCCTGCATCCCAATATGGTACATACATCCAAACATCTGACCCGCATTAGAAACATTTCTCATTTGACATAGCGACATGCATGTGTAAGTAGTGTTAACTTGTTATAAGTATTATATTTAGCTACGTATTCTGTACAGTCATGTACTACTCATATCGAATCCAATGGAAGGTCGACGCTTCATGTAACCAACATAAAATATACTCTATTTCATTGGTTTATATATTTTGTAGTAGGTTCTCTGCAAGAGTCTATGTAGCTTAACTGCTAGTGTAAAACATTTCAGATGGTAAATCCTAACCAGATTATTAAATGAATGCACAGTTTCATCCATCATGGAGGGACTGGATATCCTATAAAAAAAGGTTCAAAGAATCTTTAAAAAAAAATTAAATCATCTCTAGTTGTTACAAATTTAAAAAGTTAAAAAAATAACAATTATATCTACTAAAATACTTTCAGATAGTCAGGAGAAGATGTAGGGGGTATCTACTATAAAAAATACTTCATTTTTTAATCGATATGTCCGATAGTTTAAATGAGTCAGAAGAAGATGTAGGGAGTTGAACATTTATGATATTTATAATCTTTAAAGTGAATCCTGTCAAAATGACTGTTTCTGGTAGTTCAATTGTTATAAATTCACTCTCAGAACTGAACGAACAGAATGTATATGAATTAAAATTTACATTATATCATAATTATTCATACCCTTTTAAGATGATATTAGTTAGAGTTTGCTCTTTGTTCTCTTCATTACAAGATATTGTAATATCTCCAATTGTTCCAACACAACAATTAGTATCTAGCTTAAATCTACAAGACAATAATTTAATTAAATATTATAATTTAATAATAATTATCTTACTTCAATGTCTTCACACTGACTGGTTGCCTTAATCTTGCAGTACAAACATGTTGCTCATACTCACTTTTCCATTCTTGAATAACAATTGCCTTTAAAAAGGTTTGTGGCGCTATAGAGAAAGATACACATGATTTGTAAGTAAGCTCTGCTGAATGCTGTATATATTACTACCTAAAATTCCATTTTCTCTATGAATATATTTCTCTTCATCATTAAAACTACACTTCCTCAATCGCACTGTGAAGTTTGTGTTTGTGTTGGCAACACTCACTAACTTCAAACGCAGGTATCTACAAATAAATGAACAGACAGTAAACGAACTGGACATAATAGTGGTAATTAAAGGTTGGATGAATGACACACAGGGTTACTGTATAATAATAATTTACCTAACAGCAATGGTAGGGAGTATGATATGTTGTCTGCCATAACAACAATATTCAGTATAATTGATAAGCGTCTTCCAATGGGAACTATCACGAGATATCTCCAGTGTATACGAGAATCCAAGACTTTCATTTGTTTCTGTGAGTTCTTCAGGATAGGGATCAAATATAATATAGTTTAAGAGATAGATGTCATTTAATGCTACAACGAATTCAGGGAGATGTGGTGATGTTGATGTTTGACTTGTGCGAGTACAAACTCTAATAGGTTGAGATAGACTATTGGAAAGTATCACGCTATTTAATGCCATATCAGGATTGCCATGAATTTCTCTTCCTCCTCCTTGTCCTCCTGTGAAGTGGCCTAAACCTGATCTACCTCCACCTCCAAAGACTCCTGCCCATGGCTGTACCCCAATTCCTCCTGGCCAGACTCCTGGTCTTACTCCTATTCCTCCTGGTCCTACTCCAATTCCTGTGATTGGACCACCTCCAAAAACTCCAGGTTGTAATCCACCTCCTCCTGGTAAGACTCCTGGTTGTAATCCACCTCCTACTGGTAAGACTCCTGGTTGTAATCCACCTCCTACTGGTAAGACTCCTGGTTGTAATCCACCTCCTTGTCCACCAGTAGGACCTCCTAGGGTCTCTTGGTTAGAGACTTGTCTCCAGGTAACACTCCCCTCTATAAAGGCACATTCCTTGTAATTAAACAAATTCTTGTTTCTTTCTGTGGAAAATGAATAAGTTGACTAAAAATGTAGTTATATGAGCTTTCTAACCGATTCTTCCTCTAGGTCTCATTGCTTCCCAGTTATTCTGCAGTCCTATTCTCAGAGCGCCCAAGACTTCAGTCTCACTGAAACATCCGTTAGGTTCTGACAAATCCACTAGTAACTGGGAAGGTATCTCCGATAATCGGACACACTGCAACAAACTCCTACTGGTAACATTATTTTCTTGTATCCAGAGTCGAACAGTATGATATACTGACATCTCTTCTACTAGAAATGTGTCTCTTTGAAGTATCTGTGATAGTGCATCCTCAGAAAGAGTGAGAAGTGAATGTTCTTGTAAGATGGCAGCTGCATTCTTGTCTGAAAATGTCAGACACGACTCTTGAAGCTAATTAATGATTAAATAAAATGGAAATGATTATACAAGAATATATCTTACCTGTTTCAACTCTAGTCTATGAGCTGATATGTATATTGGTAATACTGTTGATAATTTAATGAGAGATGATAGTTGATTAGCTAAAGCATCTTTAAGAGCAAGAAAACTAAAACGATCTGCAGTTTCCATCAGTTCTAGTACACCCTATCATAAAATACATAATTACACAAGAGCAAATTGGAAAAAGGGACATTTCCCACCAAATACATGTGGTTTTGCTATACCTCACTATTGTGTCATTTTGTACAGGAACTTTGGTATCCAGTAAGAGCTATTATTAATCTTCTTAGATATCATACTGTGTTGGGTTCCTTTACAAAATGTCCAAATAGCCAGCAATTAAAGGTGAGTGAGTGAGTGTATGATCAATATTTTGTGGGAAAATGACCCTTTTTACAAATTTAGTTACATATTTAAAAAGTTTACATTATAATTATATTAACATGTGTATCATTTTATGTTCATACAATACTCACTTGTAATGTAGCTCCATTTAATTCCACATGTCCTGTATATGCATAGTGTAGGAGTAACCGGAAACTAGGTAATGATACATCTATTAGTTCTATTTCACAATTCTCTTCTGACTCTCTCATAGAACCAAACAGAAGAGAATCAAAATACTCTGACTGTGCAGCTAATACTATCCTGAAAATAGACATGAAAATAATACATACATAAATACATCAGGGTTGGGGCTGATTACAGTAGCATGATTATGATCATGATTACGACTGTATCTTTTTTTAATGAATGATTATGATAATGATAATCCATGATTTTGATTACAACTATAACTAGGAATACGTATGTGCAGGACTGTCTCGCTCGCACTAAACTGTAGGTGTGGACAATTATCCAGAAAGGTGTGGTTTTAGTCACACAGGTATACTGTCTTTGACACTTAAAATGGCAGGAAAGAAGAGAGATTTTAGTGACTTGTTATCTTGTGATCCTTGTGATAATGCTAACACACATGGGATTGTCTTGCCTCTCCTTCAGTCTCATCTAGATCTCGCTGTTTCTGTTCTCTACCTCTTAATTTCTCTTCTGTCTTGGCCTCTTCTGTAGTTCCTGCTCTTTGCTTTTTTTTTCTCAGTTTAGCTAGGCGTTCGAGCAACGAAGGTGTGCTGTAGGTCCCTCACTCGTCTCTACATTAGAGCAGTACGGTACACGCGGTCAATTGATTAACATGCCTGTGGTCGTACATTTAATTATTGCTTCCCTAAGTGTGACAGAACCATGTATATATATATATATATATATATATATATATAAACTAAGGTCGAGATTTCACTACACTCCCGGATTAGTTGCCTCGCACTAAGGTGCTTGGCAATTACTCATACATGTTTACATCCAATTACAATTACACATGCATGATTATATAATATTACAATATTATTCAACAATGTTGCATAATATATTAATAAAACCATTACACCTATTAAACATACATGTAATAAGGATCTGTTCGGGGAAAACACTTTACCAGCAATGTAAAAAAGACTCTTCACTGGGTACACTAAAGGCAGGAATCACAAGCAGATGTTGCTAATTTGTCACAGGTTACAAGTACATCTTTGTAGTGCATGATTAGTGAATAATTATTACATGATTTTTAGGGTACGATTACAATTATAATTATATTATGATTATAGTATTCAGAATTGATGTGATTACGATTATAATTGTAATTGGTTCTACGAAATTATGATTATATATATGTATGCATAACAAATGTGAGATCCTGCCCCCCCCCTGGACTTTCATGAGTGTGACGTAAAAGTAAATACTACATGTTACATTGTATTTATTACATGTGACAATTTTTGAAGCAAAATCATTAATGATTACTGATTTTGATCTCTTTCATGTTATATCTGTATAGTCTAAGTGTTAAATGGTGCAATGCTGAACTGTGTGCTGACATTGCTGTAGGTTTCGTCATACAGAATGACTCTAGAGTAGTTAATCAGGAAATACATGGCCAGATATTTCAACTGTTACAGAAAAATACTTACGGCACATGGTAACATCGTTCCCCCCCCCCCCCTACACTCTCAAAAGTTTCATATTGTCCCCCCCCCCACCCCCTCCCCCCCCCAGCTTCATTTTCTGTATGCAGCACTGATGTACATACACACATATAATTATATATACATACGTACATGCATACATACATAATTAAATATATAGAATCAAACATACACAAATAATTACACACATACATGTACATACATACCTATGTGCCAAAATTCTGTGGATACAAATTTTGAAAGTGACATCACAATGATTCCTATTTTGTAGGAGCTTCAAAAATCTTGAAGACATTTGCGTTGTAAGACTAATAGATACTAATAGAAGAATGAGAGAGGGTATGACAATAAATGAAGAACTCTCTCTCTCTCTCTCTCTCTCTCTCTCTCTCTCTCTCTCTCTCTCTCTCTCTCTCTCTCTCTCTCTCTCTCTCTCTCTCTCTCTCTCTCTCTCTCTCTCTCTCTCTCTCTCTCTCTCTCTCTCTCTCTCTCTCTCTCTACTACTCACTTGAAATGTCACCATTCAGATAACAAAGATCACTATTTGGTGATGGTTCCAACTGTTGATCTTCATCACTATATGTCAATGTCCTAGCTACTTCAGCATTTCCACCTGAAAGATTTATAAATTGAATTTTGTATCAATATAACATACTTGCATAATATTACGTACACACACACATACATATACCTAGTCTACCTACATGTACATACTCGTGGGTTCGAATCCCACCTGAGGCAACTCTCATTTTCATTTTTCCATTGCCTCAGGCGTCTTTCTTTCTTTCTTTCTTTCTTTCTTTCTTTCTTTCTACATCTCTGATAACATCATACATAATACTACATACATGTACATAGACTACATACTTACATACATGTATATAGACTACATACTTACATACATGTATATACTTACATACATGTACACTGTACATACATGTATCTAAATACATACATACATACATACATGGTATTTACATGTGCATAATTATGTACATACCTGCTTGCCACACTCTATCTATCATTGAATCAAGAAGACCTTTGAGATATAACCTGATTCAAAATTGAGCCTTTCAAGATATCGTACTCTATCTGTGTATCCATCATCATACCCTCGTTCATTAACAAACTCATTTACAACATTGTCAAACTGGTCGTACTGGTTTTTCAATCTTGTCATACCAGTTATGTGTTGGTTTTGGGTTAATATAGCCTCGATGTTTGGTTTTAACTGGTTTAAACTAGTCTTAACTGTAGTCATTGACTGGCTGAGGCTACCAGCACCTGGTGAACCACGCTGTATTCTACGACACTGGCCAGTATGAATATGTAACTGGGTAATCAGGTTTGATAGGTTCTGAAACTGATCTGATGAATCCTCATTTATTAGCTGGGGAGAGGTGATGTTACGTTCACGAATAACAGTTGCTTGAGGACAATTAAATCTTGGAGAAACAGTTGAATTTGATGAAAGAACTTGGTTAAAGGGCAAAGTACTGGGAGAAGAGGATATTGAAGGAGGATTAGAGATCATGTTAGGGGTCGCAGTCAATGAAGAGGATATCAGGGGAGGATTAGATATTATGTTAGGGTGCACAGTTCTTGGAGAAGAGGATATCGGAGGAGGATTAGAGATTATGTTAGGAGTCATAGTCCGTGAAAAGAATAGCGGAGGAGAATTAGGGGCTTGGTTAGGAGACAAAGTACTTTGAGATGAGTATATTGGAGGATGATTAGAGACTTGGTTCAGAGGCATAATCCTTGGAGAAGACGATCTCATAACTGGAGGATCACTCATTGCTACTCAAAGATCACGTGATCAGTTTCTTTATTTCTCTGGGTAGATCTGAATGTAGTGTAGGAAAAGCAGAGCTTCTTTTATACAAAATAGTGGACTCACATCTGGTTGTTTATGATGATGTGTTGACACGTAAATATTGGGGCGAGGGCAGCAACGCCCACTTCTAGATTATGATGTAAAGAAAGAAGTCGAGTCCACATGGAGAAACTTAATGTTGCAGTCTATTGTGGAGCAAGCCTAGGTAAAAGACCTGAATATGCCAAGCATGCCGCAGGTATTTTGATCATAAATATATATATATATATATATAATATATATAATATATATATAGCTGGTTGTAATATTATTATCGCGAAATATAGGCTTACACCGTTGCCACACGTCCGAAGTCTGTGCGATAATAATATTATTATAAAATATTTATTGTTGTAATACGTATTTAGTCTCATCCCCAGACCTTCCACGCCTATGAGCGAAAGTAAGTGTGGAAGGTCTGGTCACGAGACATAATTATTATAATATATAAATATAATTGGCCATCACTGTTTTTCAAGTAATGTAAAGTTTGTAGTGTATAAATGCTATAACTAGCTCCCCTTTTGCATAGAGGAGGAAGGGTCTGGGGACACTAGCAGAATGTAGATTTGGTTTGGGGTGGTGCTTTGCTTTGTGTGTGTCAAGTATGTAACGTCTGTGATAGTTTTCAAATAACAGGAGAAACTTGTTATTCTTCGGCTTCTGTTTTTGAGACATGCAAAGAAATTGCTATAGATATAATGCGTTTATTTTATGAAATAATAATTTGCTACGATCATTTAATTACCTGGTCTTTTATGAGGTAATAATCACAGCTATTGATCCCTCTGTGAGAAAGAAAGAGTTGCGTGCCTTTAGAAGATGGATATAGCTTTCGTATGTGTGAATGTAAACAAGGCATGTGTCAAATATCAGAGAGTACGGTAGTACTCTCTATGTAGGGATGGCACGGACAAAAAAATGGCAGCCCATACATTTCAATTGCAAGTGGTGACCTGAAATCTTTGGTAATATATACAAATAGGTTTTAATACACACATACCTATTTATATCTAGTGTTTTTATGACTACCAACATCTTCTAGATGGCCAAAGATTGTCGTTAAGGTAGAGAACCGGCGAGTGGCAAGGCAAAACTGGCAAAATCTTCATATTATTATTATTATTTTTCAGACAAATCATTTTTTTGTTTGTTGAAATATCACAATGATTCTAGCACCATTCCAGTCGCATTTATAGTAAAATTCTGGTCTACAAGTATCGAGATGATATCTACAAATACTATGAAAGAAGACAGTCTCAACGACTACAAAGATTTGATCTCGAATTGGACGCCATTTTCTTAAGAGGAATTTAATTACGCATGTGCAATCGTGTACTCGGAGCTACCAGAAAGGTGGAAGTGCTTGTTACATTGGAATCATAAGCATAGTGATAACATTTGTGAGCAAATACATTTTTATAATAATGAATATAATAATTATTAATATTAAAGCCATTGTATAATGATATTGTATACTATGATAAGCATTGGAATACTGAACGGTTGACACAGTGACTGACACTACTTCTTGCAGGACTGCAGACAGTGCTGTAAGTGAAATAGAGAATATACATCATCTGTAAGAGAATGATAATCAATACATAAATACAAAAGACAGACTATTATTGATAAACACATTTTAATGCATTTATGATTGTATGATGGTATATAGTGTTTCTGCAACAAACAAATTCACACTATTCAGGAAAAAACACAATGGAAACAAGAATAATAAAAAACATTTTCAATAAAAATGAAAGAAGATGTAGGGATGTCAAAACCCAAAAAGCATGCATACAAGATTGGGAAGCCAACATAGGACCCAAAATCACCTCCCTATAACCCTACATAAGTACAGTTCTTTGTATTTTGTTTTATAGCATGTAAGTACTTATGTAGGGTTATATGGAGGTGATTTTGAGTCCTATGTTAGCTTCCCAACCTTGTTTGCATGCTTTTTGGGTTTTGACATCCCTACTGGGGCTACATCTTCTTTCATTTTTATTGAAAATGTTATATTGAATGCTGCAATCTGATTGGGTTGCAATATATTTGCAGTATACATGAGTGATATATGCCTGTGTCCCCAGACCCTTCCTCCTCTATGCGAATGGGTGGCAATGCCAGGCTACATGTCCACATCATAATTATGTGAAATGTAGACAGGATGATCCAACAGTTGTCTAGTATTGGTAAAGATACAATAATGTTTTTATTCAAGAAGTTGAGACTGACCTAATTGTTTATATAATCTATAATCCTGTGTTAAATGACAGTACATTAATTGATCACACCCCTCAATGGGCCCTCGTGAATACTTGATGAGCACAAACTTTGTTTAAGTCCTACCAGTACTACTTCCCTTGATCTACCCCTGCCTAAAGCCCCCTACTCTTGGAATCATGCAAAGGTGTATTTAGCTCTTTTGTTATGGTAGAACAGGAAAATTGACAAGTGAAGTGCATTGAGAAATTAAAATACCTTTTTAATTTTATAGTAGGTGTGGTCAATTCATTAACAAAGGTCCTCACTACTGAAGTTCCTCTTGCTTCCTCTTCATTGTACTGTCAAAGTGCTCAAATCAATATATAATTAGTCCAAAGAAGTGCCTGTACATAGGGAGCTATATACTTACCTTTGCAAGTGAGAATATGAATACTATAATAATTAGTTGTATATATATACAAATTTGATAAAAGTGACCTAATTTTCAAAAAGGGACATTTTCCCACAAAATTATTTTGATCATTCAATTGCTTGCCTTTCAGCTGTTTGGAACAAGAAATCAATGAAATTTTGTATCCAGGAAGAACTATTTACGTATTATTAAGCATCTTAGCTAGATAATGACTTTCATGGACATACTGTACAAAATAGTGGGATAACAAGCGATTAAATGTATGTGTTGGATATACATGCAAATTATTTTGTGGCAAGGTCTCCCTTTTTAAAAATTAGGTTACGTACAAAAATAGAATGTGATTAACCATCTTCTTTAGAGTTGGGCAAGTACTTGACTTCATGTAAGATAGGTGTAGTGTTTGGTGGTAGTGATTATGGACTATTAGGAGTAATGGGTAATGCAGCAGCAGAGGATGGAGGTATGGTGACAGGAATACTACCTGAATTTTTCACTGGTGAGTTTTATGTTAAATTGTGACTGTGTTATACTGGTAAATTATGTGCTAATAGTGAGGGTTATACCTATAACACACCTATGAGGGATATATAGACTGCTTTCTGTATGAATTATTATCCAATTAACTACATAGCAACCATTTCTATCTATCATTTGTACCATGTAGATTAGATTAGGAAATGCATAATGTCTAAATGTTTACTTCTAGTGAGATACAAAAAAGGTATGAAAAGAGGTTCTTTCGTAGGCATAGTTATGCATGGACTGAAGGATGCATGCTTCCTCCTCATCTCTTATAAGAATTATGTCAGTTTCTTATACTATACTGTATGATTGTCACTTACCAAGTGAAATCATCACCGTGGTTACTATGTTTGCTAATCTGTATTTCAGAAATGAAAGATTATAAAGCTGTGGGCAAGGAAATTATTGTACCTGATATGCACACTCGGAAGAAAATGATGTTTGACAAGGCTAGCTCCATATAGACAATTGATATAATTAATATACTTGATTTTTCTTTGTCGTTAACTGGTTGTCAGTGTTAAATAATGAATTGTAAACTATCCTACATGTATTTTACAGGTACATGTAATTGTAATAGATAGTGTCAATTCACTATGTGTGACTAAATTTTGGGCAAAACAATTTGATCAATTGCTTGCCTTTAATCGTTTGTCATTCCGTCATTTTGTACAGGAAGTCAATTTGGTATCCAAGAAGCCTAATAGCTCTTCCTGGATACAAAATGTCATTGACTTCTTGTACAATATGGAGCAATTCAAGGTAAGCATCTAATTTTGTGGTATGAGGTCCCTTTTTGGATATTAAGCCACATATATTTAAAGCCAACACCCACTTCACCCCACAAAATTCCATAAATGTTCTGATTGTATAATGTATGTCATAGTGAGGAATATCTCATTTCGTACATTTATATATTATGTAGGTTTCCTTTTATATGTGACCCAGTTTGGGAAAACCACACTTGTGTGCAAAATAAGTTTGAACAAATGCTTACTTTCAAACACTTGCTATTTGGCCATTATATGTAGGAAGCCAATGAAATTTGGTGTCTTGGAGGGGCATTAACTGGTCTTCCTGCGATACCAAATTGGCTTCCTGTCCGAAATGGTTGAATAGCAAGTGCAAGCATTTGTTCAAAATTATTATGTGCCACAAGTGCGGTTTTCACAAATTAGGTCCTATATATCTCATTAATTACAATGAATATTATCCTCACTACAAAGTATACATGGAAATGTATAGTCAAGGGAAGGTTCTTTACACTCGTGACACTCTTGTAAATAAAGAGGGTCTGGTCCCATGCAGCAGGCTGTGTTTATTTAATGTAAGTATACACTATATTATGAACATAATTATGCAGGTCAATGCTTTCATTGCTCTTCCTGGTGGAGTTGGTACAATGGAAGAACTAACAGAAATATTGACATGGTTAGTGAGCAAGTATATAAATTCATGTATGATGTATGGCTGGCCATTCATTCAAATAATAAGTAGAATGTTTTAAACAAGATATATAGAGTATCCCTATGACTGCTTTGTGGTGTCCAGCATTCAGTACTCATGGCTAACTTTATCATGCCTGAAACACATCAGCCTATTATAGTTATTATTTTGATTATCTACTCTCACCTTTTAAAGGACATTGTAGAACTTCAGGAATAATTTATATTTCAGGTAGAATAGCTAGAGTTTCTACGTAAGCTACACAGCTTTCTTTCTGCTAGTCTGTAAAGGTCGAGCGCGCGTTATTTTATGCGCCATGCCTATTAATTGACCGAGCCCCCTGGAATGACATAACTTCCGTATCTACGTATACAACGCATACTCGCATAAGTGACCACAAACATATATATATAATTATATAATTATATATAATATATATCAGTGTTTTTGATAAGCTCATATGGCACACCATTGTCCCAAAGAGCTTTGTATTTGGCACAGCACAGTTCTCTCTTTGGGCCAGATGGTGTAGTTAATTATCATTATATTGTCACTAACAGCATTAACTTTGTTAATTGGCTCAAAATATATTCCCAATGGCGCACACACTAATCA
Source organism: Petrosia ficiformis (assembly GCA_947044365.1). Classification (NCBI taxonomy): domain Eukaryota; kingdom Metazoa; phylum Porifera; class Demospongiae; order Haplosclerida; family Petrosiidae; genus Petrosia; species Petrosia ficiformis. The sequence goes on along the minus strand of OX345644.1, from coordinate 5,194,107 downwards.
TTGTTGAGCCAATTTGGCCCATGCTCTCCAGTATGTCAGAACAGACGTGGTGTGTATTTGTAACTGAAAAGATCTGTAGTGTAATGGTGTCTATCCCAAGACTACTGCATGTGCTCATTGATAACACAAGTAAGTTATTCATTAGTATAACATTTATTTTCTTTATAGGGCAAAATTGGATATCCATTCACGTCCTGTGGCCTTACTCAATACTGCTGGATACTATGATCACTTTATAAAATGGGTAAGATACTCGGCTATACACTTAATAAATATGTTCATATGTAAAGTTGTGCTCGGATAGGTAGTACAGTATGTCCATGAGCAACAACTTTTAAAATTCCTTCTATACCAAATATCCACTTAGTTGATATACTATGCCACTATGGCAAACGTTTCATGTGGTTAGGTGTATATTTTGCAAATTACACCTCATCAAAATTCAATTGTTAAATCATAGTGTATATCATTGGCTAGTTATTGTATATGCCTGCTGGTGTTCAGAGGTTTATATGGACATACCCCTCAGTCATATGAGCCTCAGGCTATATCCACATAGGTCTCCTCAACAGCAGGTGGTATATCTGGCATCTAAACATGGTTTATATATAATTATTACATAAACATTATTGTAATGTCACCCAGTACTCCAGCTATTATTTGTAATTGGCGAAAATTATATTATAATTTTTGCATGATATTCATGCCACCTCTAGGATCGTACCTAGGCTATTTTTAAATGGTGGAGAAAAAGAGCCTGGATTCAACTTTTTGCACATGTGCTAATTAGCTTTTTAATTTCCCAGATTTTTAAGGCAACTACGCAACTATCATAATCTTTCCATTTCACTTAGCTGAAAGTAGGTAGTGAAATCAATATGGCTAATTTCAATCCAGTGATCTCTGCTCTGTACAGCACCTTGTTTTGGATATCCTGATCTCGTTCCAAACCAGGACCAGATCTTAGCTGTGTTATAGTGTACCACAAACTGACACACCCTTTAGTGACCTCATGTACCTAGCCTACTAAATACATACATACATATTACATTATGTATCCAGGCTCTTTTTCTCCACAATCTAAAGACCCTGAGTACGAGGGTAGTTAACTCTTGATCATTGCAACTATAGTAACTGTTATATATAATTATATTTAACTTTACAGTATGTATTCTGTGTCTGAAATAATTAATATTCTTTTAGTTGGAGAGAGCCATCGATGATGGTTTTATCCCAGCACAAAACATAGAGGAGCTTCTGTTGGTTGAGACTGACCCAATTCAATTGGTTGATAAACTACGTGATAAATTTAATATCAAGTCATCATGCTAATAGTCTATTGTATTATTATTATTATCAATTCTCCGAGTAGCGGTTTAAGTGACAATCTCAAATACATTATAATGTACCTTCAAGAATAATCTAAATTGTATGTATTTTACCAGTCTTCATAAACATTGAATTTGGTTATGTAAACAATTTTTTTAGCAAAAACATTTTAAAGTTTGAAAACTGTACAAACAAAAACAATAATAGTCTTTTCTGATTTATAAATTGTCTTCCTTTATGAGTAACTCTAGAGTCTTAAAGTAACACACAAACAATACTAATTATAACATGCATATATTGTAAATGATAACTGATGCAAATATACACAACACTGTTATTGTGAGAACACGTCTAAACTGTGCTATTATCACTATCTGTTATAATACCTGTCTTGTTTCTGAACTTTGTGAGTTGTTGCCGAGCTAAACGTTTTAGTGTAACCTCTAATGAAGCAGTAAATGATCCAATTTCTTCAGGATTATATCTACATGATCATAATAATAATAATAATAGTTATTATTATAAGCCATATATAAATTTCATGTACTCTCCAGTAATGCACTGCTTCTGTAAAATGGCTGATACTGATAAGTTTCAATAGTGAATATAACAATCTACTATTATACTTAGTGTTAAATAACTCATGAGGTTATCTGGGTGTTGATAAGTGGTTATTTATTGCTGATCATGTGACCTGTGGCCAATCAGAGTGCAGATATTGCGTCACGTGATTGACCATTAAATCACTTATTGCACACTTTTGCGTGCAATAAATAGTTATTGCACACTTTGCTCACCTCTACTAACGAAGCTGCTTCAACAACAGTGGTAGTTCACCAGATCGTCAATAAATCACTTAGAACACACTTGACAGTGCATCGTGTGTTTCAATGTAGCACTTGGGTGGTCAATAAAGGTCTCGTTTACATAACGTACTCGCCTTCGGCTCGTGCATTATGTAAACTCGACCTTTATTGACCCGCCCTCGTGCTACATTAAAACACGTAATCACGGTAAAGTGTGTTCTAACTATTACATATAATGAGGAACACAACTCATGTGTGACTGATAGAAAATGGTGGACATTTCTAAACTGAAAGCACAGGAATTACAGACACTGTGAACAGCATTAGCGTTTTAAGTTATGTATATGTTCTTACACAACCAATTTGAAGCTTTGTGATGTGTTTAAACTATTACAATGTCTTTTTTTTTTAAATTTCTTAATTGCATGACAGATAGGTGGACAAGGCCACCCTTGCTGCATGGGGTAATGCTGCATGACAGATAGGTGGACAAAGCCACCCTTGCTGCATGGGGTAATGCTGCATGACAGATAGGTGGACAAAGCCACCCTTGCTGCAAGGGGTAATAATTACTATGTACAATAAAAATTATTATTTAAATTCTTACCCAACTAATACTTCAACTGCAGCCTCTAAGATTCTAGATTCATCATTAAATTCCTGTGATGTGTGCAAGAACAGTGGTCAGTGATGTATCAAGGACATATAAAGCCACTCAAGGCAATGAGGGGCATGTTCTACTGAAGCAACAAAAGGCATGTCATCAATTCAAATTGAACTTGTAAATTTATGTGCAATAAGAGTTTCATGCTGTCTCATTGTCTTAGATTCAGAGGTGGATTCAGAGTTGGTTAAAAAATACACACAGTAAATTGATATCGTATCACAATAACGTAGAATTGTACAGTAACATGCAGTTGTTTACTTTGTTGCCAAAATAATAAACATGTTTCTTGGTAAATTAAATTATTATGTGGTTGATAGTTTTCAAGAAATTCTAAGCATTTTGTTGACAGTTACTTTGACATGAAACATGAAATATTATATGGAAGGGTAACAAATGAGCAGTAAATGTTATGGCATCATCATCATAGGTAACTTTAAATCCTTGCAAACTAATCAATGAGTTATTATAAAGTATTGTTTTTGCAATGCTTGTATAGATAGTATTCAATCCACAAGAAACCGGAAATTCTAATGTTAATTAATTACAGACAGAAAACTCTTCTGAACACAAAATCAACAAGTAGTGTTTGGATTAGGAGTGGACGATATTTCAGTATTAGTACCTAGTTTGAATATTAATCAATAGTAAACAGTATGATGTTACAAGGATTGTGTATTTGGTTATAGTAGTTATTGTGGATTTAAAATTAGTCAGAAACTACTTTATAATTGAATAATGTCCATCCTTAATTAGTTTGGATAATTGATATCTTAAACATGTCAAATATAATTATGTAATTTACTTACATTCATGATTGCTGTTTTAATTTTGTGGAAATCAACTCCAGGAGCAACTTTCTGTGTAAATTAATTGTTATTAATCATAATAATAATAATAGTTATCAGTCAGTCAAAATGTCTGTGCAAAATTCACTTAATAGTGTTCTGATGGAGGGTTGAAACTTGAAGGGTCTGGTCAGGGTTTCATGCACCAAGGAATTTCACCCCCCACCCCAGATTTTGCATCAAATTTATTTCAGTATCTCAGCTACAAGCCTTCTGGGGAGCGAGAACTGACCAAACGCAACCTCACAGGGCTTAAATTGAAAACATTTCTGGGGAAGCACATCCCCAAGACAAGTGTGATTCACATAATCAATTCTTGCTCCTCTCCAACAAAAAAAAAATGCCTTATAAAACCCTGCTGGGGAATAGCATTCATGCACATGCATATTGCATGTACATTACTTGGTTGTAAGATGTGTTGTTATTTATCATTGATGCCACTAGTCTCGTCCCCAGCTACACCCACTACCATGAAGAAGCTTGGTTGTGCTGACTCAGCACGTTATGTGATTAGTTAGTGCAGCACAAGTGATCATTTTAAATTCTGTGCTGCCAACAGCGAAATATCAGAGACTGGTTCTTTCCCATACTTGCTGCCGGTCTTTGCTGTCAAATAACAATGGTAAACTCACTGCCAGACACTGGTATAACATATGCTCTTTTCTGAGTTGGTAAATTAACGAACACATTTTGCCATGCACAACCGCAAAGCAATCATAGGGATAATTGTGTGTTTTACACACCTACACTGCTGATTTAAAAGATTATAATGTAAATCAATTATTCTGTTACATGTACATGTACAATGTACATGTACATGTACAATGTACACGTACACTGTCAATAATGGTTGGTTATTTCAATATAGTTTATTGGTCACATAGGAATATGGACTCTTTAGTATCCACTCCTGTTAATACTTTATACTATACTAATTATTGTTTGTAATAGCAACTGAAAGTGTGTGATGTTATATCTTAAAGAATAATACAGACATTAAAAAAACGAAAAAGCATGTAGGGATATCAAAACTGAAAAAGAACAGAAACAAGAGGGGATGGTACTTCACCAACTAAATTAAACTAACCACTTCCACATAACAATCCTACATACGTATAGCTAGAATATAAAAGCAAAACACAAATAAACTATAATTATGTAGGGTTGTTATGTGGAAGTGGTTAGTTGCTAAAGTGCCATCCCAATCTTGTTTATGGAAGCAGTTCAGTAAACTAAAGCATGTGATTTCATATTTCGTTGCACTACTCACTGTACATAGTATGTTAATTTCAGTGTTTAAGATACCATGAAAATGGCTGTCGATTGTTTACGCTGATAAGATCAAAACTTGATGTTGAGTATTTGGGATAATGTAACCTGTGCAACTAATCCAATTGCAAAAAATTAGTTTTTACAATGTACATGTAGGTGTACTGTGGTTTGGGCTTCTAGAGACAAGCCTATCAAGATATATTGCGAAAACAGTATTCATAAAGGCATGGCTAGAGTATTATCACATTTAGACTTATTATCATGGTTCATAATCATGGATGAACTTGAACATAGCTGTGTACTCAATTCAGAGCTAATTACATTATGAAAAGTATCACACCTTTAGATTAATATTATATTAGTCTTATGCTCAGGGCCTGGGTTACTGCTTTGGATTGAAGGAAATATATCCAACAGAAATTGAGTTTCATAATTATCAATTCTAAATTTACATTTACCAATCAAACATACCTTTCCAGAGAGTGGTGAAGGTGGATCATATTCTTCATTCGTTTGTTGAGGAACAGTTATATTAGTATCTATAGTCATCTGATCAATAGTTTGTGTACTAATGGAAGTATTTGATACAGTAGTATCCACTGGATTGTCTGGTGCTACAGTCTGTATTGTATCTGTTGCTGTCTCTAATGTGTCACTAGTCTGTGCTGAAGATTGACATGTGATTGGTTCATTATTAGATAGCTGAATGCTTGTGCTGGGTATTGGTGAACTGAAAGAATTATCGCTATTGGTAAGACAAGGTAATGGGACATTAGTATTAGTATAAATTGTGCTTGTGGTAACAGAATAGTCATTAACTGCATTTGTACTACTGAGAATTGGTAATGGACTAGTAGATGTGACGACATTGGCAGATGTTACTGGTTCAACAGGTAATTCATCCATTACAGGTGTTCCTGAACGAGATCGTGTATACTGTTTAGGATCTACAGGATATGTCCAGGAAGTACCAGGTGGTATAGGATACTGACCAGACAATGCCAACTGTTGACATTGGTTCATTACATACTGTTGATATTCTGGTGTCATGGAAGAATATGGGACATATACTGGAATCATTACAGGCAAAGGGTGGTTTTGTACAGATGTTGGAATTGTTACCACAGAAGGAGGAGGTGTGGTTTGATTAGGAACCAGAGATTGAGGGGTTGTACATTGTGGGGTGACAGTCTTTTCTGTGGTAGTAGAAGAAAGCTGTTCTTTATACGAATCTTTTGTTGCTGGTTTTTTGGATTGTGGAGTATCTTGTGCATCTGTTTCACTGCTTCTCTTTCTTCTTATAGGTTCATTTATCTCTTGATGATCCTTTACAACTAGCTTAGGAATGTCCTCTAATTGTACCTTTTCTTTGTTTTGCTTGTCAGAAGGCTGTTTCACAGACACCTCATTAGCTATTTTTTGCGTCACTTCATCACTGCCATTTAGCTTCCTCTTTCCATCCCTCTCTTTCACTTCTTTATCTTGAATTGTCTCTTTTGAAGATTTCTGATTCTTCATTTCCTCTTGGTCCTCATTCTTGTCCTTTTTCTCCTTGTCCACACTTCCTCCTCTCTTGGGTGATCTAGATCGCTTCTTTTCTTTACTCTTATGCTTTTTTCTTTTACTATGCTTATCAGAACTTTTAGATTTGGTTCTTTTTCTGTTTGAGGATCCTTTACCTTCTCTGTCATCATCCCCTTTGTCTTTGTCTCTGTTTTCATCTTCTCTTTCGTGCTGTTCATTAGCTGTTTTTGATTTATCTTCTAATTTTTTTGCTCTGCTTTCATTGTTCCTCAAGGAGTCTTCTTTACCTTTATTTGACTTTTCTACAATTTCTTTAGCCTCCTCCTTCTTGCTCTCCTCTCTTATTTTCTTCTGATTATCTGTTTCTTTCTTCTTTGGTTGCTTAGGTTGAGGTAATTCTCCCCTCAGCAAGGCTAAACAACTTCCCATAGAGAAACTAATATGAGCTGTTTTATCATCCTCTTCTTCTTCTTCTTGCTTCACATCTACAATACAAGGTTTAGTGTCCTCCTCCTCATCATCTTCATCATAATGGTCCCATCGACTAGAAACAGTATTATAACCATACCCTTGAGAACTGGGATAATTAGGGTAACTGTCCTCCCCTCCCATATAATTATACTGACTAATGGTCTGGAATGTTTCTGCTATTGGTTCGTTTTCCCTCCGAGGATCATCTTCTTTGCTCCTACTATGTTTTTTGGGCCTGACATAAGTTCTTTCTGGTCTTAACAGACTCTCTTGTGAGCTACTCCTGCCATATGGCCTTGATGTAGCAGATGAAGAAGAGCTATAATGGCGTCGTTTCCTTTTAGGAGAAAGTGATTCTTGTCTTGATTTAGAATGTCTACTATGACCACTAACATGATTGGAGGACCTATTACGGCTTCGACTTCTCCGATCATAATAAGAGTAATCAGAGGATCTATCTCTATCACGACTTGGACTCCTTTCATATTCTAAGGATCTATCTCTATCACGACTTCGACTTCTCCTTCCATAACTTTGGTCATATGAGTAATCTGAATGGCATGAATTGCTTCTCGATCTACTATCATCACTGCGACGATTCCATGAAGATCTTGTGTATTCTTTCTCCTCTCTCCAAAAAGACCCATATTCCTTATCATAATATGAGTATGAGTCATAGCTAGTCTCGGAAGAAGGATGTGGCGAGTAAGCATAAGGTAGTGGAGAAGGGGATCGACTTTCATCATAAAAGACATCACTGTATAGTTTATTTGTTGAAGGTATTTGATGAGGTTTCTCCTCCTCTTCTTCGACAGGAAGACCTTTCTTTGTCATCCATTCTCTTTGCAAGGTTTCAACAGGTTTTGGCTTCTTCTTTTTTTTACTTGCAGTTGAAGGGGCATCAGTGACTACGGCATCTGTGAATTCAAATTCATTCAATCTCAGTTCATCAATTTGCGTAGAATCAAAAAAAGACGTTGTAATATGTGACTTGAACAATGCTCTTCCATTATATCTGAAGGTAAGAATAGTAATGATGAACATATATCATTGTAAAAATGAATTGAATATTTTAATAGACCAGTAGGCACATGTACCTCAGTTGTATACATACAGACACTTATTTTACTGTATAACTAGGAACACAAAATATGAGGTTAATTAACATTATAATTAATATTGTCTGGTTGCTATATACTAAAAAAGAATGTTATAACAAATACATACCTAAATACATCCTACTACCACATGAAGAAGCTGTTATTGATAAGAAACATGTAATGAGACATACATGTACATACATGTATATATATATAATTATATACATGTACATGTACATACAGTGTGTCGTGGGTTCGAATCTCACCTGAGGCAACTCTCATTTTTCATTTTTCCATTGCCTCAGGTGTCTTTCTTTCTTTTTTCCTTTCTTTCTTTCTTTTTTTCCTGATAATATCATGTATATACATGTATATATAATTATATACATGTATAGGAAAGAACTCAATTAATACATACAATAATAAACATACATGTACATGTACAATAATAAACAGAATATTTTTACTACATCCTCCTGGCCACTTAATACGAGAGTTCAGTCACATGTAAATCTGTCTGGATATTTATAATTCCTCATTATATCAGTCTCTTTAATGTGATTAGAATTGTGGTTACTAGCCAGGACAATGACAGAGCTCATTTCCGGAGTTGGATATTGATGTACATGTACATATAATATAATACATCTTCTAATGTGTCCAAATCTTGTGATGTAACATAATTTTATTATTAATTTTCTTGGTCATTAATTAAAATGGCTATCAGAAGATTTATGGGCAGAGAATTTTCTGGCATATAATATCAATTTCTCCAAACAATGCTTCTATAACTATCTAACTATATTTTAATTACTTCTGTTCTACATTGGTATGTAAGTGTATGAGATGCATGTGAAATTGGTTTATTCACTACCATCATTACAAATGACAGCACCTACTCCATAGGCTGAGGCATCACTTGCCATACACTGCAAAAACGAAATTGTTATTTTATTGGTTGGTACAGTAGCATGAATTCCAATTTAGTTGTCAATTGTTATACACAATATTGTAGCTACATTGTATAAGACATAATGTGCACTAAGTATCAAAAGGTACACTAAATTATGTGTTTACAGTTTCCAAACCCTTTTGATGGCCACATGTACTTTAGAAGTAAACTCGATGGCATGAAATATGAACAGACACCATCTTAAAATTATAGTGCTTCAACTACATGTAATTGAATATAATTATCACAAAGTACATGTTAGCTATGACGATAGATGAATGTATTCCAAACAACCAACTAATCATTGCAACTGTACTAACCAATAAATTAGTTGTTTTAGCGATTTGTTTTGCAGTGTACGAAGGGATAACTTCGAGGATACCATTTCCTTTACTGTATTGAGTGTTTTATCACATACAGGGGTGCACCTCCACTGGGCATCATGCTGCACAGCTGATAAAGGGGTAAAGAAGCGAAACAAAATTAGGCACAAATTATTTACTAAATCTAGAAGGGAATGTAATACCAAAGAGTACTGGATTTGGTGTACTTCTAATACTGGTATTGATTACTTTCACTAATGCATTACATCTAGGTATTAAGCAAAGGATGATCAATATTGACTTACTAGATATACTTATACAGCTAATATTAATTATAGTATGAAAACATGTAAATGTACAGCATGTACATACACAGCATGTACATGTAACATGTAACTCAGCATGTACATGTACATGTACAGTAAATGTACTGTACATTATCATAATTATGTACATAATTACACAGTATGTACATAGGGAAACTTTTACATGTAATTCTAATTATGTACATGTATACATAGTTAGAGTAAAATTCCAAACTACATGTACATGTATAAACAATATATTACACATTATCAATTATGAGCTAGCGTAAACAATGTACATTTAATCAACAGTTCGGGTCTACATGTACAAAGACTACATGTACATAGTACATGTATATATGTCATCTTAAAACAGGAACATCAAATAATTATTAACAGAGAATTGTATTTTGAGAAGGAAGCTACATGTAGTAAAGAACAGTGATAGTAAGTAAACATAAATTATTTCAGGTACTGTATATAATGTTTACAAAACTGTGGACTTGGTTCTAATCTAGTAATGCTAGTCAAATGAATGAAGGCTAATATTTGAGGCAAGAGATTATTTCTTTTCACTCTACATAAAAACAACTGAAGTGCTTTACAGTCACTACATGTACACATGTATATTAGGTAGTGTGAAAGAATGTACTACACAATATTACACCTTAGTACTATACTATCACATACGAATGTAAAGGGAATTCACATATTACTATGATTACAGTACAAAGTAGTACTATAGTACTACTTAGAAGTACAGTTGACTATCACATTATTAGAATGTAGCTCCCATCATAGTATATAAACTTAATAAAGGCAGGTACTGTATACTTAAAAGTGTCACACAGTACAGATTATAGTCCAGTAGGAGTAATATACACAAGATATGTTATACAGTATATGTCAATAAAAGGTAACATTCTATTTGTAGAAACGATAGTAGTACATTGTATGGAACGATTAGCACAATTATTTAAGCATATCTTTGATGCGTTTTGCAATCATAACAATGTTGTACCCTCAAGCGTAGAAATGTCATACACACATCTGATGTTTGACATCCCAAATATGCATGTGATCATGAGTTAGCAGTTTTGCTTATTAAAAAGAAGATGCTATCTTAAGATGTCACTATACTATCTTCTTTGATCACAAAAATTGAATTTTCATTCTTCCACTGTATTAAAAACCATCAAGCTGGAATAAAGAAAGTGAGTTAGTACGTTAATCCTTAACCCAGATATCCACCAAATCTTACCTGTAACTTGAGTATTTCTCAAGACTGATCTTAAAGACATCTTCTGCTTTGTTCAGTTCTACTCACTTCACTAGTTCACATGGTTTGTATACCGTAATTACGAAAAATATTATCGTAATTATGCTAATGTTACCGTAATTAGGGAAAGTAATAGCAGAACGACGGAAAAATGCTTTGCTGACAGAGCATAGACCGTACTATGATCATTTTGTAGAAACGAACATTAACTTTTTATTGACACATACTATCATGGCTTTGAGGTGTGTATCAGCACTAGACCTGAACTCCAAGACAGGAGACTGCTATTGAGAAGTGAAGGTCTGATACATGCTACATATAATATATTTTAGATTCAACAGATACATCAAAGGCTCCTACAATAACTGCCTAATCACTACCACAAACTCTTAAATATTTTCTATAGCTAACAGGTACATGTACACGACAGGCACTTATAGCTCTCTGACCACTACATACACTATTATCTGACCTTAACGTCTCCAGTTTCACTTAATTCCATTCATTTTTACATTTTTTAAATAACTCATTCATGCTCATTCCTATTAATTATAGTCCATATTAAGTCTGTGATTGCATAACCACTCGCAGTTTGATACATATGGCATATACATGACCTGTCAGTAGTACCTATGATGTACCTGTTAGCTATACTCAATTACTGTCCACTGTCCACATAACAATCATATATACATACCTCTGTTTAACTCTATTAGCAATTCCACATTCCTTGAATCTGAGTACCAATATATATTTTTCTCCAGTGCCAGACAGTTCATGATCACAATGTATAATTTTACATTCACCATATGTATCAGTGAAATACTGTCTACATGTACGTGTGTGTGTGTGTGTGTGTGTGTGTGTGTGTGTATGTGAGTGTAAAGGAAAACTCCAATTAAACTCTGTTCGTATTCACGATGACTTCAAAACTAGGATCTGATCACTTTATATGTAATATACATGTAGTATGTCATAAAGTTAATACATGTATGTGATTATATTGTAACCTAATAATGGATTGAAACTTAATAAGCACAAAATGAGTGGGAAATGAAAATAGAATAAGTCAAATGAACCAGCCATTCCATTATTCTCAAATGCCACTGTCCCTTGTAAAAGCGAGTGGCTAGATATAATGGTTATTGATGTGTCCATACTCATATTTTATCATGCTATTTGTATGCCAAAGATCACATAGTAATGAATCCATAATGAGAGAGTGTATTACAAGGTGACAGTGGTAAGGATGAGTTGTGAAGAGGTTCAATCTTATTCGAAAGCAATTCTTGGCCTTCAAGTTTCCAAGGGGTGTGGCTTGTCAGCTATATGATTGAATGCGCCTGTATCAATAGCTACTACATTTACAATGGTTTATAAAAATATCTTATACCTTGTATCAGTCATACACATGTACATGTACAACCCACAATGATTAAACCTTTGTGTGTGTGTGTGTATATATATATATATATATAAACTGAGAAACTTACTCCACTTGGTCAGGATACTTCATAATCGCATTTTTATCGGCACTGACATTAATGGCTCTCAAGATAATGGTGTCTTTCCTTGTCTTCATCATGCACCTTAGGGTGGGGCCAAATTAATTAATTATTGTCAATAATTGACAACTAAGAGGCTGAGAGAGAGAGACTGCGAAGTTGGTGCTGAATACACCGGGATATTGGTTGGTTAGTAGCATACTTTCTAGATTCTTTATATGTGTATGTGTGAGTGTGTATTTTCAATTTAAATACAGATGCCGCAGGCATTTAATATAGTTTCACTTTGCTATCATCGTAGATATCGTGTAATACGCAGTATTACCATAACCCATAGGCTTAACCTGTGTGTAATTATAATTTTATGACAATTATTTTAAGGTAACAGTATATATATATATATATATATATATATATATATATATAATTATATATATATATATATATATATATTTTAAATAAATACATGTGCATGCATAAGGCTTAATTATTATTATACTTATTATTATATCTATATTATATATACATGTATATATATATGTATAGGTTATATCACAGCACGAGTGCTATATCAGACTTATAAAAACCAAGCCCGAGGTCGAGGTTTTTATAAATCTGATATAGCACGAGTGGCTGTGATATGACCAATATATATCACGAAAGACAAAACCTTTGTTGATGTCTGATGCTTCTCCTACCTTTTTGTCGGCACTTTGGAGAAGGTAAGCGTTGTTTTCTTGTAGTCTGTTTCAATGGCAGGTGCTATATCTGACCGCAGGGTGCTATATCTGACCACAGGGTGCTATATCTTATATATAAACCTGTGGTTTACTTTGATGTTTCGCCGTATCAAGATATATGTAATGTTATAACACACCTACGAGTGCTATATCATCACCGAGCCCAAGGTGATTATACATGCAAATCTGCTATAGCACAAGTAGGCGAATATATTCCAGAAAAGCAAAACTACTGTACATGTATCTTCTCTAACGTTAAGTCTTGAGTTTGCACCAAGTGAGTGTCGTAGTCTTTAGTTTGTGTTGCTGTGGTCAATGTCAGGTTTATATCTGATTTATAAATCCTGTGGTTACTTTGAAGTTTTGCCATTGATATATAATTATATTTATCATGATTTATATATACATGTAATTGTTTTAATTATAATATTATTATAATTTATATATTTAGCGATTTGCTCCCATTGCAGGGTATTAATTTTCACATTTTAACACAAATAGTAGTAGTTGCTATAGTTACTCTTACCACATAAAATTTACCACTTGAGTAATTTTACTAGCATACATGTATTTATATTGTACTCCAAGTCTTCCTCTTCTTTAACGGATTACTTAGCTTTATCACAGCTGTTGTAGCAATAGAGTGTTCTTGTCTACCCAATCCACACTCCTACACCTGAATGAAGCAACTTGGAACAGTTGATGCTACATACTTCTGTACCGTTCTAGTTTCTGTATGACAATAGCCCATGTGTGTGCACTCAGACCTAGGAGGAGGGATATGTATACCAATAAAACGTAGCGTTTTTCTCAAATTTGCTAAAATCAATTATCCACATATCAAAGTTGTCCCTTAAGGTAATTGAGGTTTACATGTACAATGTCAGGAAATTAGCTATTATAATGTAATTTAGAAACTGGGTTGAGCTTAGCTGAAGTCATAGGATACTCTTCCCTTTGAGGAAGACATGTGTAATTCACTGTTCTATTATTCAAAGTTTGTATGGTTTCAAATAACTTGTAAAAGTGAGAAAACTTTCTTGTGATTCACCAGTATTCCAAAAATATAGTACAGCTAGTAGCCATGGTAAAATAGTTTTTTAATAATTATTATTATAATTTTATGAACCAACAAGAAAAAATAGTTTTATTATCAATACATGTATTATACTCATCAATATCAATAATATCAAATATAAACAACTATGTCCCAGCTTGATGGACACTTTTTTTTTTTCAGGAGGCAGTGTGGCATAGTGGTTAGAGCTTGAGCCTTCTGATCGAACGGTTAGTGTTTCAAGTTCAGCTACAATCATGCTGTTTCCTGGAATAAGAGTGTCTGTTTTTCTGTAGACTATTTCTTCAAATAACTATTATTATATTATACTGTGTAATTATTGTTCCTGCACACTAAAATTACCAACATGTGAAATGTTTAATTCTCTTTGTCACGATGTCCTTTCATCAATGGCAATGAGTATACTTTGACATTATGGATATTTGACTAAGTGAGAATGGGTCAATGGCTGACTGTTATACAACACTGTCAATTCCATCAACATAATTACACACTTTTCACTCTGTTTGTGTAGGTTAAATTCTAGGAACTCTACACATCTTTGAAAGAGAAGAACCCTTCATTCCAAGGAGAGAACTACCCTGGTCTCCCACATTTATCGGGAAGGAAATTATTTGGCCAGGCCGTGGTTGCAGAGAAAGAAGAGCGAAAAGAAGAGTGAAAATAGAAGAATTTTGTGAGGTACTGACATGTACATTATAAAAAGGACAAAAATAAAATATTAAATTTACATAAGAATTATACAGGATACGTTATCTGACACACACACACACACACACACACACACATGTACATGTACACACACTTGTACATGTACACACATATACACACACTTAATATTACTGTATATAATTTTTTTGAACAGAATCAACAATGATTACTGATGAAGATGTGGTTGATTTCGAGGAAACCCCTCAGCAATTTCTTGGGCCGACGTTGACAGATGATGTTGAAGATGTGACTCCTCAGAATGATTTACATGTAAGCTCAGAATTGTACATCCAGTGTTGTCCCCAGAAAACAGAAGTAGACCGATGCTTAATTAGCCCCACCCAAAACTCCACTCGTTTCGAACTGACCATTCCCATGCATCTTTCCCGGGACTGACTTTATCTCTTTTGTTTCTCTTAAATACAGCCTTACATACTGAAATAGCACTGCCATTTCGAGTTAATGTAATAAAAATAGCATGGTGGAGCACTGCCCTAGCATGCCCTGGGAATAACACTGACTGGTACATCTTCATGTTTTGGATTTCAACTCTGAATATACATGTATTTGATTTAGGGACTTACAGAAGAATCTCACTTCTTCCACAAACATGTTGTGTAGTGTATTTAGTATGACAATAACAACCACTTTTAGTTATCATCATCATTTAGGTAGTAAAAGTCACAATACCTTACTAAAAGGGTTTTAGTTATAGTTGTAGTTAACTAAAACAACACTAATTTTGTGAAAGTGTTCTAACTAGAAATAGACATACATTGTACTTTAAATCATGCTCCTTGGCTAGTGTACCATAATTTACATGACTATTGAAGCACAAATCAGAACGAAATTTGTGTGTTGGAATTGTCTTTTGGAGTTTTCTTGTGTGAATATTACAAATGCTCTTTTCTTGTGTATAATTATAATACATAGTTGAGTTACATATATACATATTTTGACTTAATACTATTCTTTCATGTCCATGTTGTAATCTGCAGGATGTAGTTGAAAAAGATTCGGACCACCATTTGACAAAACAAGAAACCATAGATTCCCAATCAGAAATGAAATTGGAAGAAGAAGACACTTCAATTCAAATGAAACAGTTGTATTTACTAGTGGCTCGTTGCATTTCTTTTCCATTTAATGCAAAATCACATTTAGATACAGCTCCTCCCAAGCCAAAGTTAAATTCCGTTATGTACGAAAAAATATGTGATGTTTTACAGTTATGCGCCAATCATGATAAGTCTCTTCAACATGAGTTGATATTGACAAATAATGAGTTGAAATGTATACGAAACCAAGAGTATCACAAAACCATACGTTGGTACATTTGCAGTATTCTAAAAAGACATGATGTGATGAAGATATGCTGTCAGGGTGGATTCTCTGCAAGAGAACTAGAGAATATATTCAGAGTTGCTATTTCGAGGCAGTTTCGTGATGCTGTACTATCCAATGTGTCTTCTAGCGAGAAGCTTAGTAAACGTATCGAGAATGACCCCAAATTTCAAGTATGGGTTAGCACATTCGGGAAATTGCTAGAGTATGGCCGACAGCTTGCTATGTCTGAAGAAGAGAAGAAAATTGTGATTAGAAAACAGTCACTGCAGGGTGATAGCAAGGAATCGTTGTATTCCACATTCCAGACTATTCTTGGTATCTCTAGAAGTTATCATAAAAAATTGTTTTTGGCATGTCAAGTGAGTTTAAATCAATTTTGAATGTATTAATTAGGCCACCTGTATTGATATTAAATGCAGTAACATTGCTGTATAAACTTAGGCTGTGCTTCTAAAAAAAATAGATAAACAATTCATCTAGTTTTGACACATACACATACACATACACATACATGTACATGTAACCTTTCATATGTGTTCAGGTTGCTAGCAATGTTTTAGGCTTACATGTATGTACTAGAGCTGGGACAAAGGTTGTTTTGCAACCTTTGAAGCTTCGTCAGCAAAAAGGAACAAATATTTGAAGGTATGCATGTATTTTTTATCAATGTTGCTTTTACCTTGATTGGTTACAGAATGACTCCAAAACTAAATTATTGCTTTATAACTAGTACTAGTCTTATTACTGTCGCTTTTTCTACTTGGATTTAGCATCGCTGGAATGAGAAATGAGATAGAAGCAGCCAACAACACAGCCTCAATTTTTCTGGGAACGTGCCCACACTATTGACCACACATAAATGTTTAGATTGCAAGTGCAAGCATTAAAGTGCATGTGGCAGGCAGTAAAGCTTCAAAGGGAGTAATTTAGCTTTGAAGGCACAGCAAACGAATGAAGGTTTGAACATTTCAAGCCTTTTTCCCTAGCCCTAGTATGTACATACAGTATATGTGTGTATATATAGCTGAGTAGTAAGCAGTTCATATCTATCACTGAAAGGGTTTAATGATTGTTGTTAGTAGTCAATCTGTACAATGCCTTATTAGTTATTTTAGTTGTACTGCTTGAAGTTAATCTTTAATTTGGAATGACCAACAATCTTTTTACCTTATACAATTTTCCTTCCTGTTTTTTGTGTACGTCCAATTTCATTCCCTTTTTCATTATTAAGTTACAATCTTGTATTAATATTATTACATTAAACTATACACTATATTACATGTACATAATATAAAGTCATCACCATCCTAATTTTGAGACCATTCTGAATATGATAACTACATGTACATGTATTATAAGATACATGTACCAGATTAACTTTCAACATACACTGTATATAGCTGTGTTAAATAAAGTATTTCTATAGTTATACATGTAGCTGGAGCTTATACATGTATACTTTACTATACATGTACATGTATATAGTTAGATAACATATACTTTACTATACATGTACAGATAATATATACATGTACTTTACGTACATGTAAATAGCTAGATAACATACATAGCTGGATAACATATACACTTTACTATACATGTACAGCTGGATAGCCAGGAAGAACAAGAAAGGGTTATGAGGAGAGAACTTCAAAAGAGAAGTGAATTACTAGAAACGGTACATGTCATTTTATGTTTCCATGATACATGTATGACCTAAGGCTGGGTGATATACAGTAATATCGTGAATAATTGTAAAGGTTACCTTGGCCAAAATACCAAAATCTTAACTGTGTAAACAGTCACACCCACTCTAGACAAAATTTATAGCCATGTGGTTATAATTAAGTTACATATACTTTTGGGCTGGAAGCAAGCTGTTCCACTACCTGGAAAAGAATACAAGCTTATGCAGTGTTCTGCCCAGGATATTTAAGTGGTGGTTGGATTTTACATGAATTTAGTGCTGTTTATCCAGTATATAGTTAATTCTGTCTCAGTAGCCTATATATATATTATCTGAGAGGTGGTTAAAAGGTGGTTAATTTATCTAAGAGGTGGTTAATTCATCTGAGAGATAGTTATTCCTGACCAGTGCCGACCAGTGTGGGCAAAACACTGTTATGTGTAAAATACTACTTGTTAACTGAGCGTACTATATTTGTTGGTTGAGTTTAGAATTACTGATACAAACCATGCTAATTGTGATAATATTTTTAGCAAGCTGATTTATATTATAGCCCTACCCCTAATAGGATCAGAGTAGGGAATGTATTGCACAGAATCTTCACATCTAGTGTCACTATAATCATAAGTATTATTTAGGCTTTCGTTTAGAAAATCTGTCAAGGGGGCTCAACTTGAAAACTTTGAGGGGGGGGTATGACAGGGTTGTCGCAGTGTGTGCATATTTGGAAACAAATTCCATGGGGTTAGGGCAATGCCCTCGTAAATGAAACCCTTTTACTACTATTATTAAGATATATGTATAACAAGTTGTTGTTGACTGAATTAGGACATATAGTACATGTCCATTTATAATATCTGCATCCAATAAAAGCCCATGTATCTATATGTGCTATATGTATATACATATACAGGACATGTATGAAACCCTCTATTAGTATACATACGTATGTGATCCCTAAACTCCCTTCATAAACAGAATTTCATACAAGCTAGATTCTTTGGTAGGGGAATATGCATGTACATGTACATGTACATATATGTATCTGGAGTGTAATGTTGTACATGTACAGAAAATTATTTTGAGCCTGATAATCCTTCAAAATTAATCATGAATGGTACATTATCCCACTATATCTCACCAGCTTGTGATATACTTTATAGTTGGTAAATTTCAAAGGGTATTAATTTTTGCACTGGGTTGAGGTTAAACCATTTTCAAAAGAGTATGTGAAGTACATGTACATGTAGGTGTGAGTATGATTTGGAAGTCTAAAGAATCACAGACTACTGTATTTTCAAACACTTACATGTACCTTGCTGCTTTCCTGAAGCTAACGATGCATGATTTTAGTATCTTTGGCTCTGTCTAAAAGTCTGTACTGTTTAAAATGAGGAAGTTAGTAAGATGTTGGTATTGCCTTCAGGCTACTAAATTCAATACTGAACTGCATCCTTTACAGATAGTGCACATGAATTGAAATCACGTATACATTAATAAGTTACACTGTACTATACTGTCAGTAGAACTAACTAGAGGTAATTACTATTACTGTAAGGTGACCTTTTATTGACATGTACGTATAATGTACATGTAGGATATTGTATGTTGAGTTGTTTGATGAATTTATATTAAACATTTATTTTTGTTTTCCTGTGTGATATATGAATCATTGGAATCTCAGAGCCGATCAGTATTATATGAAGAAGGACAAAGGAGCCTTAAGACGCTTACTCAGAACTTGCAGAATGTATCAGCAGCGATTGCTGGCTTTGGTATTACACAGTCCAAGAAAAAGTATGTGTATAACCCAAAACCATATGACTATGTGCATGTGTACATGTACATGTATATCCAGCAAAGGTTTAGATACGTTTGGAAGCGTGGCCAAATTGGCTCAATAATGGTTAGTGTGTATGCCATTGGGAATACATCTTGAGCCTACTAACAAAGTGTTAATGATTTTAGTGACAATATAATCATAATTAACTGTGCCATCTGGCCCAAAGAGAGAACTGTGTAGTGCCAAATAAGAAACTCTTTGGGCCAATGATGCACCATATGAGCTTATCAAAAACAATGGTGTCCAGATCTTTGTGACAGATGTGAAGTAAAATCAATGCTTTCTGTAATATCTACATGCCTGTGTATATATATTAGTTTATAGGCAGTATACATGTAAATGATAGAAACATGAGCCACTGTCAGCAGTGAAGAAACATTAAATTAATTTTATACATGTACATGTACACGAGAGAGAGATGAGGCACTGTTGCATTTATACATGTACATGAACATTCATGTGCCTAGCATGCTAGCAAAAGGCGTAGAAACAATTAACAAACTAACATAACAAACAAGCAGCCACGATGGCTTCATAAAACACAGCCACAAAGGGCTTAGAAAATATCACTCTGGCTTAGAAAAATATCAATCAGCCACAATGGCTTAGAAAATAAGCAGCTACAATGGCTTAGACAATTTGGGCTTAGAAAATAAGCAGCTACAATGGCTTAGACAATTTGAAGTAGAAATGAAACACTGAATGTCCAGTCTTAAGAACCGGGAATTGTGGAATGGTGGGTTAAAGATCTTAGCCAACTCTCCCCACTCATCCAGTGTCCATATAATAATAATAATAATAATAATAAATTTAATGGTGTAATTATAAAACAAGTACATACATGTATCTATAATGCATAATGCAACTCACAAACAAAGAAGAGAAATACAGAACTGCCGTAAACTTTAAGTTGGTCACAAGGCTTGAACTAGACACCAGGACACAGTGTACTGGCTCATACATTTTATATAACAACATGAAAAGCACTTTTATTTTTACAAATGTACGGAATGTTGTTACAAGGGAAGAAAGATGTGACTCAAATAATCATATATTTTTAGTAGGAAACCTCAAGCTACAGAGTCTTCTGGAAGAGAACTGACTAAATCTGATGTACTTTTTCATAATAAAGTCAAGGTACATGTTCATCATGTATTTCAATATCAATATGACTGTTTCACCAATACTGATGACTTTCTCATGTTTGAAACTAAACAACATAATTATATTATACATGTACATGTATATACATGTAGTTATTTGTGTATTATACATGTATATACATGTATATACATGTAGTTACTTATATTATAATGTACATGTATATATACACATAGTTACTTATATTATATATGTATATACATGTAGTTACTTATATTATACATGTACATGTATATACATGTAGTTACTTATATTATACATGTACATATATATACATGTAGTTACTTATATTATACATGTACATATATATATATACATGTAGTTACTTATATTATACATGTAGTTACTTGTTTTTCCATAGTTCTTCTATAAGGTTTACTACATGTATGTATTTAGCTGCAACAGTAGTTTCTGAATGCACTCACAGTGCAGAACCCTTGCCACAAGTGTGAAGTGTGATTACAATTATTACTCACAAGAAACCAATTACAGATAATATAATGGTGCTTAAAATAATGTCTAGCTATTGACTATTTTATGAACATTTACTATACATCTACATGTATACATGTACATGTATATATATATATACATGTACATGTATACATGATTCATAGGGATGGCCCTTCAGGCTATAAAACAATACTAATTATGAGTGTGTGAGATGTTATATATTATTTATTGCAGGTGACTGTTCGCAGTGTGTCAAGAATAACAATTAGTGATGAAAAGCCTGTATTTGTAGTATTTGAAGTGAGTCATACCTGTTTCATAATGTGTACATGATAAATTAATTTATTTCAAAGATGTGTAAATAGAGTGGCTTGTAACTTCCTTAATAAATGCATTAATGAAGAGACAGAGATTGGGTTGATGAATGAATTAATGACATGCATAATATATGTTTATGTATATGTACATGTATAATGGTTTACTGTCCAAAGTGAATATTTTACAAATATTAATCAATATTTGTGAAATTTAACAAATTGACACAATATTTATGACAAATTTGGCAATAACAGATTAGCACTTTCATAACATGTGACCTACATGTATAGTGTACATTACATTGTGTCGTTTTCAAAAATGGGATACTTTCTTGCGAAATAATTTTGATCAAATACATATACTTATCTTTAATCACTGTTCATTCCAATAGGAAGTCAATTACATTTTTTTAGACAGGAATGCCTCATACATATATACAAAAACATACAATGAACAAAACATGATTTTTGAACTAAAAAGATCTTTTAGAGCCTGTTTAAATACAGATATAAATTAATATTTTTGATGTCCTGGGGTAATATCAAATGCCCCTCTGAATTAAATTCAGTATCTAAGAAGCTTAATATTAGCTCTTCCTGGATACCAAATGTCATCGACTTCCTGTACAACATGGCAGAATGCCCAGAATGGCAAGAAACATTTCATCATAATTATTTTGTGGGAAGGTGTCCCTTTTTGAGAATTACATGTAATTATATACATGTATATACATGTATATACGTGTACAGGGTGTAGGTCACATATAATAAGTGGAATGACAATGTTAATATACAGAAGAAGGAAACTTCCATTATGAAAATGAAAGCAGTGTGTACATGTAGTTTAGTATAATAATATTATGTCAATGGGAAGTAAAAAAAAAGGGCTTATGGTGACTTGGTGAGCATTGATGCTTACCATAAGCCCTTCATAAGTACAGCTCTTTGTATTTTGCTTTATAGCAGTGTAAGTACCTATATAGGGTTATATGGAAGTGGTTTGCTTAATTTTGGGTCCTATGTTAGCCTCCCAACCTTGTTCCCATGCTTTTTGGGTTTAACATCCCTAAATCTTCTTTCATTTTATAGAAAATTTTTTATAATTCTTGTTACTACTGTATTGAGAGGAATTATTTTTCTTTAATAATATCCTACATTACTTTAATATTTGTATATTGTACAAATATACAGTGTACATGTGTACATGTAGTTATCTTATTTTACACATACATGTACATGTATAGCTAATTGATGGAGACAAAATTCTTACTACTGACACCAAGATGATTGACAGGGACTCAAATGTGAGGTGAGTTGGTAGTTAATGCAGTTCTCCTTAAAGCATGTTATAACATGCATGCTTTTAGCAACATTAATATGTACTGTAGTGAGATTGGTTGTTTATCTATAAACCTTATATAATAATACTATACATATTTAATAACCTATTAAGATGTAGGCATATTAATTTTCATGAACGGTAATGTCACTATGATATACTATTACATGTTCAGTGTATGTACATGTAATAACATGTACATGTATTATTATACAGTTTTGATACAACTGGAGAGTTTTGGTCAAAGAGCCCTCTACCTCAGATCAAGTTTCAATTCAAGGTTTTTACACAAGGACTACTCAAAGATGATAAACTAATAGGAAAGGTTAGTACATTGTACATGTACATGTACATGTACATATATATACACTGTTGCACAGCATTCTAAAATAATAAGTATGTTGTACATAGGCTTAACGATAGCGCAGGCAAAACCTCGAGGATCACTTCAGTTTGAACAAAAGTCTCACAAACCTGCACTGTACCCATTTATAGCTTAAAAGGTACACTAACCATACCATGACTGCTCTTGACTAATAATTAACCTCACTGCTATAACAATTTGTCCAGTCAAATGCAATTTTGTCCGGATAAAAAGGCATATTGTTTGGAAAATGGCCAATTGCTGGTTGTTATTTTGCATGCTGTACTTGCACTTTATAATCTTTGTTAGTGTTCTGAATACTGGCCTGGTTTAGTAAATGTAAGTCTCTAGATTCTGAAGTGCAGGCTCAATCTGCCTACAAAGTGATATTGTACCTGTGTGTATAATTATAATAAAAATGAAATTAAAATTAAATACTCTTTGATTGGATTCATAAAAAGGGATGTCCCATAACAGTATTTTAAGGATTACTACATGTAGCGAATGAAATTTTGATATCTAAAAGTCTCAGAATAGTTTTTATTATGGCCCGTAGGGCCATCCCTATAATTGCTTTCCACGGGGTTTAATGTATATAATATAAGGGTGGGCGATACTATCGAAAAGTATCGGTATAATCAATACTTTTACGGTATCAATTACTAATCGATTACAAAAAATAGTATCGAGATATCGTAAACGATACTCTGTGCATGCGCATTATCTAAACACGTGGTTTTATTAACCGCTCTAGCTACAGCTCCACCCGACAGTGCAGCTGAGATCGAGAGATTCGAGACGAAAAGAGTACTGACATGGCAGAAGCAGCAACAGAACCTCAACCAGGACCAAGTGGAAGCCAAAATAGGTCCAAAAAACCCGTCAGTGCAATGTGGAATTATTATATTATACTGGTGTATGAAGTAATCATTTAAGTAATCGATACTGTCGATACTGGAATATTAAGTAATCAGTATCGTATCGAATTAAAATCTTCAGGTATCGCCCACCCTTAATATAATATGTTTGTGTCACTTGCGCGACTATGCGTTGTATACGTAGTTAAGGAAGTTGCGTCATTCCCGGGGGGGGGGGCTCGGTCAATTAATGGGCGTAAAAGAACGCTCTACACACCAGCAGAAAGAAAGCTGTTGAGCTTACGTAGAAACTGAAACTAATAGCTAGCTATTCTGCCTGAAATATATTCCTAAAGTTCTACAAGGTCCTTTGAAAGGTCAGGAGAGTAGATAATCAAAATAATAACTATAATAAGCTGTTGTCTTTCATGCTTGATAAAGTCAGCCATGATTACTGAATTCTGCACACTACAAAGCAGTCATATCTTCACTTAAATTTCTAAAGTAATCATAGGGATGTTTTTTTCTCTATATACACTTGTTTAAATACTGAATTTGTTTTATTTAGTTTCTGTACAAAATGACTGGACCATTATTGTATGCATTGCTTCTTCACACACAGTGTATTCACACAGTGATGCCTACTAAAACTGAAACTACAGATACTATACCCATTATTCAACATAACGACAAAATTGTTGGTTATCTTCGAGTTTCAACGTTTCTAGAGAGACCAGATAATATGAGGAAGTGTGGGTGAGTGTGTATAGTTACTTGTGTATATATTGCAGGGATCGTATACATGTGTACATGTACATGTAGGAGGGGAGCCCAGGATCACCACCCTCTCAAGATTTGTGCAAAATTATTAACTTCACAAAACAAACAGTTCAATCAATCATTCAGAATTGTTTTGTCCATATATGGCATAGCACTTTATGTTGTAATGATATTGTATCAGAGGTTTTGATACGTTTTGAAGCATGGTCCAAATTGGCTCGAAAATGGTTAGTGTGTATGCCATTGGGAATACATCTTGAACCAATTAACCAAGATTTATTGCTGTTTGTGACAATATATTAATCATAATTAACTGTGCCATCTGACCCAAAGAGAGGAACTGCTATGCCAAATAAAAAGCTCTTTGGGCCAATAGTGTGCCATATGAGCTGATCAAAAACACTGTATTGTACTTGTTCGTATATGTCATGACATAATGTAATTTATGTTTACTGTTGTAGACACAATGGTAGAAAAGATGTTATTATCAATTAATTGAATTAGGGTTTGGCAATAATTCAATACATCACGCATTGCATATCACATGATTCAATGATAGTACTATAACACTTGGTTTGGAGTGGTATGCTCTTTAAAACAAGGATTAGAAGTGTCATTGTTTAAAATGAGCCTATTTTTGCTATCATAGACAGTATTAATGAGTAGTTGTGATATTGCAAGTCACCTTTAGGCAATAATCACAAAACTTAATTTTCATTATTGCCCAACCCTAAATTGAATAAGGTTCAGGAATAAAATCACCCTTATTTCCCTTCCGCGATATTTAAACAAGATATGTGGAGAAAAAAGGTTTCCCTATGTTTGCTTTGTGGTGTCCAACATTCAGTAATCATGGCTGACTTTCTCACATTATAGTTATTATTTTGATTGTCTACTCTTTTTACTTTAAAGAAATTCTTCTAGAACTTTAGGAATATAATGCACCTAGAACAGCTATTAGTTCTAATTTCTACATAAAGCTACAAGCAGCTTTCTTTCTGCTGGTCTGTAGAGCTGGAGTATGCCACAGCCATTAATTGACCAAGCCCCCTGGAATGACGCCACTTGCTTAACTACCTATACAACACATGCTCATACAAGTGACACAAGCATATATATATACTGTATATATATATATATATATATATATATATATATATATATATATATATATATATGTGACTGAATTTGCGAAAATCAGGCTTATGGAATAAAATTCAAAATTAATTTTTTAAATAATCATGCAAAAGACAAAGGTACAGCAATGAATTAAACTGTTGTAGTCACAGATCCTTCATTTTGAGAAATACGCAATTAAATCGATTATTTAATCATTAAACCTAATGACTAAAAACGTTTTTAGGAGTGGCTAGCAAAGCACAGAGATGTCTTCTCTGAAGGTATGAGTGAATAAGTAAGATGTTAATGAAGCTTTTTATGTAGTAAAACAGTGATCACCAGAGTAAGCCATGACTGTCTATTTTCACTCGTATCTCAAAATTAATAATTATCCCAGAAGGCTGATTTTCGCAAATTCGGTCATATATATATATATAAACATAGATTGAACTTGTAGGAAAGCGATCATAGGGATGGCCCTATGGGCCACAAAAATTGCAATATTATACATGTATATATGTTGTGCATGGTTAGATTGCAATATGCATATACATGTGCATGTACATGTACATGCACATGTACATGATACAGTTGTATATCATTATATCACAGCAGCACTAACAACCTCTTCGTATTGCTCCCCTGCATCACTTCAATTTTAGCTTGTCCTGAGCTTATATTGTAGTATAAGAGTATTTTATCTCATACATGTACATGTGTGTAACTGCTTCACAGGAACTTATATTGTTCTGGAGACTACGTGTTCAAGGAATGGAAACAAAGATTCATGTCATTGATACTCCTATCTCAGTTGAAGTTCATCTTGTGTTTTTATCAACCTAAAGACACTCATCCTAGGGAATTTGTTCATCTAGAGGGATGGATTGTGGATTATTTAACAGGAGGTACATTTAAATTATACATGTAGTATTTTTAACATGAATGAAACTCCCTCAGTGATCACTCACATGTATAAATGTATGGTCTAATTGTTCTGTATGTGTGTGTCTCTCTCTCTGTCTCTCTGTTTCCTCTCTTCTTCTCTCTCCCTCTGTGTCTCTCTCTCTGTCTCTCTGTTTCCCTCTCTTCTTCTCTCCCTCTGTGTCTCTCTGTTTCTCTGTCTCTTTCTCTGTCTGTCTCTATCTGTCTCTCTTAGTCTCTCTTTGTGTGTCTCTATCTGTCTCTCTTAGTCTCTCTTTGTGTGTCTCTGTCTGTCTCTATCTGTCTCTCTTAGTCTCTCTTTGTGTGTGTCTATCTGTCTCTCTTAGTCTCTCTTTGTGTGTCTCTGTCTGTCTCTCTTAGTCTCTCTTTGTGTGTCTCTCTCTGTCTCTGTCTGTCTCTCTTAGTCTCTCTCTGTGTGTCTCTCTCTGTCTCTGTCTGTCTCTCTTAGTCTCTCTTTGTGTGTCTCTATCTGTCTCTCTTAGTCTCTCTTTGTGTGTCTCTCTTTGTGTGTCTCTGTCTGTCTCTCTTAGTCTCTCTTTGTGTCTCTCTTTCTGTATTTCTTCATATCTGTCTATCTGTCTCTGTTCTATTAACATTCTCCATATCTTTCTCTATCTCTCGCTCTTTCTCTATATCTCTCTTTATCTCTCTTTCTCTCCATGTCTGTCTGTCCCTCTCTCTTCTATTAATACTCTCTTACAATCTTCTGTTGTCACTTCAGATACTGTAGACCTGGATGAGGACTTACCCTACCGTTTTGAGTTGACATCTAGTAAAGGTCATATTGTGTTTGCTTGTAAGACACATACTGAGAGAGAGGCTTGGGTTAGAGGACTCTTTCGTGCAACTGGACAAGCCAGTACACCAATGGAAGAAACCGAAAGAGCTATTGGTAAGCAACTAAAAGCTAGTAAAAAGGGAATACTAGTAGGTTCTGAAAACTGAAATTGTTAATATGCATACATAATACATATGGACATGTGTATTACATTCTGCATGTGGTAAACCACTCGGTGTTTATTAGTTATGTACACTGTATTAAGAATAATTATATTCTTAAAACAAGATACAGTACATGTACCTGACTTTATTAACTATACATCTACACATGTATGATGGGAGCTACACTTTAATAAGGTAATAGTCTACTGTACATCTAAGTAGTATTGTAATCATAGTAATATGTGAATTCCCTTCACATTTGTATGTGATAGTATAGTACTAAGGTGTAACATTGTGTAGTATATTCAAAGTACAATGTACTCCACTCACAATGTAGTCAATGGAAGTACAGTGATAGTATGTAAACTATGATGTCAGGTACACTACTGTATAATTACATGTACATGTATGCAGATTAGAGTACTGTATTTGCTTAAAGAAATGCCTAGGCGTTTATTACTGTACTGGACGTTTGGGCCCGGCGTTAAAACAAGATGGGCGTTTATTCAAAGTAAGTGTTTGTTCACTTTAAACTATTTTGAAACTATTTTGAAACTATTTGAAACTTTCCATACATCATTATCAATCTTATAACTAACTACATGTACCTTTCATTTTTAAACCACTGTGTTACATGCACTTCCATGAATGCAGACTCAGGGCAGACAGAGTCTGACATTGACAGAGGAGACGACGGCTGACGCCCAAATTTCTGAAAAGTGACTGGACTTACCTGCTCGGAATAACTAGCTTTCACTTACACTGTAGCTCTCTTTATGTACTCTTGATAACAAATCGTAGACTAAACTGAGTAAACTCTGAAACAATTTTTGCAACACATGTTTGCACTTGCCACACCCAGGCGTTTAATTAAGGTCAGTCGTTTATTGCTGTTTCTTTAGCTTTCACCCCCGGCAACTAAACAAGGGCAGGCGCTTATTCAGGTGAGGCATTTCTTTAAGCATATACGGTACATGTACATGTATCCTTGTCATTAATTGCTTTCAGCTATTAGTTCCAGTTTCTATGTAAGCTACAAGCAGCTTTCTTCCTATTGTTTCAGCATGAATTCTATTAGAATGTATGTGCTACACCTATTAATGGACCAAGTCCCCAGAATAACTCAACTACTTTAACTGCAATGTACATTATATGCAGGCATGGGGCAAGCACTTCAGTGCTTGTGCTTTAAGCGCATTTTGTGAAGTGCTTGATGGTGCTTTGAAGCATATTATGAATTAAAGCACTTGTGCATGTAGTTAACATTTTAAAGCACTATTAAACACCATTAACTACAACAAACTGGACAGTATCAGGCTATTCTGGGTGTACCTGGTTCTTTCTTCTGCACCTGTAGAAGAGTTGTTCAGCGTAGCTAGTTGAAGTACATTATATTTAGGCCGGAATGATATAGACTGACTGACAAAATGTTTGAAAAATTCATGTTTCTATCCTATTTACATGTAAATATTAAAGTTAAAGATGTACATGTACTCTTTACTCTTTAGGAGATAATGAGTTAAAGGAATCAGGTCTTTCTGAAGTCATAAACATGGATGTGTTTGAACTAGATCATCAAGAACTATTCTCTAAACTTTTCAAAGCAATGTTAGATCATCGTTTAAGTGAACCAGTATTTAGCAGGGTTAGTCTCATTATAATTATATAGATATTGATAGTCTAAACATTATATAAATTATTGAGAACAAGTATCTCTATGATTGCTTTACGGTGGCTATCATTGCTGACAGTGTTAGTGGAATTTCAGTCTAAGTTTCAGATCTTTGATTGAACTGAACTACTCCTAAATTAGTGCCGAAATTCAATAACTTATTCTTATTAATTTTTATGGCCCTAGTGCCATCTCTATGATTGCTTTCCCACGAGTTCGAACTATAACAGTTAACTATAACTATAACTAAAATTCCTTTTAGTAAGGTATTGTGGCTTTTAGTTAACTACACTATTACTAAATTACAGGTCTGTAGCAATAACTAAGACCTTTGCGATATTGACATAACAGATATCACGATGTTTGATATTCAAAATAACTCATTATTACTAAATATTGATAAAATTAATTGTTGAAAAGTGTTTATTAAATCTTCATGTAACTAATTATGATTGAACTTGCAATAATTGTTATATAAGACTGTAAGTGATTAGATGGTTATGATTAGATGCATGTAGCTAATAAACCTGTTCACTTATGACAAACTCTGGTACAGTTCAAAGTTCAAACATTGTTAGAGAGAAAGACCAGCATATCCACCTTCAATTTTCGCTTTAGTTAGTTATAGTTAACTATAACTAACTAAAGTGAAAATTGACCAATAATGGACACTTTTAGTTAGTTAACTAAAACTAAAACCTTTATTATTATCATACTAAAACAAGACTAAATAAATATATACATGTACATGTATAGTCTGTGCCACATGTGTGACTATACATGTACATGTACATATGTACTTCAAATTCATTTATTGTACATGTGTACATGTATGTGACTATGTGTATAAATATAATTATGTTTCTCCTCTCGATGTAGGGAATGTTATCTTCAGGACAAATGTTTGTATTAGATGAATATTGCGCACGTTATTGCGTAAGATTGAGTCATCGTCACCTGACATGCTTGTGGGAGTGGCTTAATTGTGAATTGCGGGGTATCAATATATGGCCTGTTATGATGCTGCACTCTTTTGGCTTCTGTCAGATGCATGTATTGGGGAAAGCGTAAGACAATAAATACTTATAATTTCACATGATTCATGTATGCAACTTGACTGAAGAAAAGCAGTTGATTGAATTTATACATGTATGTAATGTTTGGTACAGAACAATTATTGAAATTCCTGTTATTGAATTCTCAAATACATGTATCTTGAGGTCAAATCATTACTTGACATGATGTACTAACTAACTCAAGTGATGTACTAACTAACTCAAATGATGTACTAACTAACTCAAATGATGTACTAACTAACTCAAATGATGTATTAACTAACTCAAATGATGTACTAACTAACTCAAATGATGTATTAACTAACTCAAATGATGTATTAACTAACTCAAATGATGTACTAACTAACTAACTCAAATGATGTATTAACTAACTCAAATGATGTATTAACTAACTAACTCAAATGATGTATTAACTAACTCAAATGATGTACTAACTAACTAACTCAAATGATGTATTAACTAACTCAAATGATGTACTAACTAACTCAAATGATGTATTAACTAACTCAAATGATGTACTAACTAACTCAAATGATGTACTAACTAACTCAAGTGATGTACTAACTAACTCAAATGATGTACTAACTAACTCAAATGATGTACTAACTAACTCAAATGATGTATTAACTAACTCAAATGATGTATTAACTAACTCAAATGATGTACTAACTAACTCAAATGATGTACTAACTAACTCAAATGATGTATTAACTAACTCAAATGATGTACTAACTAACTAACTCAAATGATGTATTAACTAACTCAAATGATGTACTAACTAACTCAAATGATGTATTAACTAACTCAAATGATGTACTAACTAACTAACTCAAATGATGTATTAACTAACTCAAATGATGTATTAACTAACTCAAATGATGTACTAACTAACTCAAATGATGTATTAACTAACTCAAATGATGTACTAACTCAAATGATGTACTAACTAACTCAAATGATGTACTAACTAACTCAAATGATGTATTAACTAACTCAAATGATGTACTAACTAACTCAAATGATGTATTAACTAACTCAAATGATGTATTAACTAACTCAAATGATGTACTAACTAACTAACTCAAATGATGTATTAACTAACTCAAATGATGTATTAACTAACTAACTCAAATGATGTATTAACTAACTCAAATGATGTACTAACTAACTAACTCAAATGATGTATTAACTAACTCAAATGATGTACTAACTAACTCAAATGATGTATTAACTAACTCAAATGATGTACTAACTAACTCAAATGATGTACTAACTAACTCAAGTGATGTACTAACTAACTCAAATGATGTACTAACTAACTCAAATGATGTACTAACTAACTCAAATGATGTATTAACTAACTCAAATGATGTATTAACTAACTCAAATGATGTACTAACTAACTCAAATGATGTACTAACTAACTCAAATGATGTATTAACTAACTCAAATGATGTACTAACTAACTAACTCAAATGATGTATTAACTAACTCAAATGATGTACTAACTAACTCAAATGATGTATTAACTAACTCAAATGATGTACTAACTAACTAACTCAAATGATGTATTAACTAACTCAAATGATGTATTAACTAACTCAAATGATGTACTAACTAACTCAAATGATGTATTAACTAACTCAAATGATGTACTAACTCAAATGATGTACTAACTAACTCAAATGATGTACTAACTAACTCAAATGATGTATTAACTAACTCAAATGATGTACTAACTAACTCAAATGATGTATTAACTAACTCAAATGATGTATTAACTAACTCAAATGATGTACTAACTAACTAACTCAAATGATGTATTAACTAACTCAAATGATGTATTAACTAACTAACTCAAATGATGTATTAACTAACTCAAATGATGTATTAACTAACTCAAATGATGTATTAACTAACTCAAATGATGTACTAACTAACTAACTCAAATGATGTATTAACTAACTCAAATGATGTACTAACTAACTCAAATGATGTATTAACTAACTCAAATGATGTATTAACTAACTCAAATGATGTACTAACTAACTCAAATGATGTACTAACTCAAATGATGTACTAACTAACTCAAATGATGTACTAACTAACTCAAATGATGTACTAACTAACTCAAATGATGTACTAACTAACTCAAATGATGTATTAACTAACTCAAATGATGTACTAACTAACTCAAATGATGTACTAACTCAAATGATGTACTAACTAACTCAAATGATGTACTAACTAACTCAAATGATGTACTAACTAACTCAAATGATGTACTAACTAACTCAAATGATGTATTAACTAACTCAAATGATGTACTAACTAACTCAAATGATGTATTAACTAACTCAAATGATGTACTAACTAACTCAAATGATGTACTAACTAACTCAAATGATGTACTAACTAACTAACTCAAATGATGTATTAACTAACTCAAATGATGTACTAACTCAAATGATGTACTAACTAACTCAAATGATGTATTAACTAACTCAAATGATGTACTAACTAACTCAAATGATGTACTAACTAACTCAAATGATCTATTACAAGCTATACTGTATATTAAATTTGTTATTTTGATATTATATTATGTTTTTATAGTCCACAAGTAAATATTGAAGTAGTGACAAGTAAAGAACGCCAGAGATGGACTGAAACAAGTGAGCAGATTGAGATATTGCTGACAGAGAAATTGGAGAACTTCTGTTCTTACTTTCCTTTCTCTTGTCCTAAAGAAGATCTGAAAATCACCATGAAACTATATAATCTAGTTAGTACAAATATTTTTACACTGTACATGTGTACATGTAGTTCAGGTATCATTTGTTAATGTACAGTATTCATCAATATATCTGTATGTACACGTAATCATAAAAATTAGTAGAGTTACTTATAATTATGTACTGTGTCATTAGTATATTGGGCAGCATGTTAGACCAAACTCAAATAGGATAATTTTGAACTGTGTAGTCAATTTGTTAATGCATAGTATTCATCAATATATCTGTATGTACACGTAATAACAATTAGTAGAGTTACATGTACATGTACATGTACTTACATGTACATGTACTGTGTCATTGATGTTTTGGGCAGTATGTTAGACCAGAATAGCTAGGGTTCAGTTATATTTGAACATCCCGTTAGGTTACAGGTATTACTCATGCTGAGGGAACAGCATATACATCTAATTCTACAATGGTATCAGCATCTGAATCCACACCCACGAAACTACTCAATTCAGTTATGGAGAGAGCTGCTCTCGTCAACTATAAAAACACATATGATAAACTGTTGGAAGAGGATAATGATGAAGGTAAGTGGAACACAGGCAAATATAATATGTAAATTTGTCATAAATGCATCCACATAGACTTGCCATGATCATGTGATATATTCTGCTTCCCCTACCCAATATGTATGTGCACAGACATACACAGCTTCAGCACACACACACACACACACACACACACACACACACACACACACACACATCATGTTTAGATGATTATGTACATGTATGCAGATGCGGATTAGTTAGAGCTGAGCTTTTACTGCTGATATAGATGATTTAGCTTTCAAGGAATCTTGAAAATCTTTAGTTCCATTAGCAGAGAGTTGCTACTGTACTCTCTAATTCATATCAGCTCTTAATATACATGTACATGTGTATACAGCTTGTATTTTCTTAAATATTTTAGTTGATTCTGCTGATTTGTCTGTGGACCAATTATATGTATTAGCTCAGCTGTGTGTGGATTTCATGTATGAACTACATGAATTCTATTTTGAGGTAAAATTAATAGTAAATTAGTAATAATACGTTATACTTTGTGTTTATCAAAGAAGCACATCAAAGAAAACTATTTTTTCTTCCTCAGGACTTCTCTCTCTACCCTCAAGCATTTACCAGCCATGTTGATGCCTTTTGGTCATTTTTCATGGTTGATCTGAAGGAAACACTGGATAATTCCACTGATGATGATGTGGTATCACTCCTAAAAATGTTTTACTCACTTAACGAGTATTTATGTCTACAACGTATGTAATAGTACATTATATAAGAACATATATTGTAGAGTTTCAACTGATAGTATTATCAAGTATCCTGACATCCAAGTACTATCGCTGTACTTCCATTACTGTATTATTAAGTATCCTGATATCCTTTTGCAAATACAGTACCTGTTATTATTCAGTTCACATACAATGTACATGTACATGTACTATCACTGTACTTCCATAAGTTCCATTACTGTATTATTAAGTATCCTGATATTCTGTTGCAAATACAGTACCTGTTATTATTCAGTTCACATACAATGTACATGTACATGTACTATCACTGTACTTCCATAAGTTCCATTACTGTATTATTAAGTATCCTGATATCCTGTTGCAAATACAGTACCTGTTATTATTCAGTTCACATACAATGTACATGTACATGTACTATCACTGTACTTCCATAAGTTCCATTACTGTATTATTAAGTATCCTGATATCCTGTTGCAAATACAGTACCTGTTATTATTCAGTTCACATACAATGTACATGTACATGTACTATCACTGTACTTCCATAAGTTCCATTACTGTATTATTAAGTATCCTGATATTCTGTTGCAAATACAGTACCTGTTATTATTCAGTTCACATACAATGTACATGTACATGTACTATCACTGTACTTCCATTACTGTACAGTGCACATTGTGGGTAAAGTGTTGAATGTACTACACAGTATTACACCTTAGTACTATGCTATCACATACAAATGTGAAGGGAATTCACATATTACTATGATTACAATACAAAGTAGTACTATAGTACTACTTAGAAGTACAGTTGACTATCACCTTATAAAAGTGTAGTTCCCATCATACATGCAGCATGTAAACTCAGGTATTGTATCGGTGAATATTCTCTTTTAAAGTTAATTTCTTGCATTTGCTAGTTATCAAGGTAATAACTATTGGTAAATAATGATGATACATTTCTACTGTTCTTCCGTAGATTGTTCATCAGATTACAATGTCCAGATAATAGTCACTAGTTAAAAGTCACAGAGATTTTCCTTGCTATGTACCTTACTGCTTGTTTTTCCACTTTCCTGTTTTGCTCTGACTTGTCTTTTAATGGTGGACTCCTTCATTTCTTTGCAATTGCCATTGTTAAATGATGTAGGTGTCATATCTGGGGTTATAACCAGATATAACATTGTGCATAGGATAGTTGTTGAAACTCTTAATATACATTTCGTAGGGACATTTACCCACAAAATTATTTCGATCAAATACTTATCTTTAATCTCTTGTCATTCCACCATTTTGTATAGGAAGTTTACGAAATTTGGTTTTTAAGAAGTGTAATAGTAGCTCTTACTGGATACCAAATTTCATTGACTTCCTGTACAACATGGCAGCATGGTGAGTGATTAAATGTAAGCGTTTGATAAACAATTTTTTTACCAGAAAGTGTCCCCTTTTGAAGATTAGGTCACATATTATAATTGTACTTTATGATAAATTATTTTGATTATTATATTATCTTTTGTGTAGCAACACTAAAACTTAGTCAATTTCATCAAAATATATTACAAGAGTTTGAACCTCTAGTTGAGGGATATCTGAACAGACTCAATTTCCAGATAAAAAGCGATATGCTTGCTTTCTTTAAACAAGAAACATGGATGCCTGTATCGTAAGAAATGCTATACATACACTTGTATCTTAATACATGTATATGTTTAAAATCATACTTGGGACGAGTACACATGTGGTACTCAGGAAACAAATTATAATTACACTGTGTTCAGACTCAAGTATATGTATTTAGATTTTAGCTTTAAAATTACAATGGACGTACATCAGATTTTCACATGTACATGTATATGTAGTCTCTAACATTTACTAGAGCAATACTGAGCAGTCTTTCAACCAATATACATGTGTACAGGTGATTCATGAATGTACTTAAGTCCAATTACAATCACATGTACAGGTGATTCATCAATGTACTTAAGTTCAATTACAATCACATGTACAGGCGATTCATCAATGTACTTAAGTTCAATTACAATCACATGTACAGGCGATTCATCAATGTACTTAAGTTCAATTACAATCACATGTACAGGCGATTCATCAATGTACTTAAGTCCAATTACAATCACATGTACAGGTGATTCATCAATGTACTTACGTAAGTCCAATTACAATCACATGTACAGGTGATTCATCAATGTACTTAAGTTCAATTTCAAGTTTTAGTTTTCAAGTAGAAGTGGCATTTCTAAACACAATATGTCAATCATCATTTATCCATCGTTGATCCTTATATATAGTGTACATGTACAATTAATATATAAATACATGTATTACCCATGCATGTATTACTCCAATTGGCTCATGTGAGTATCAAATTGCAGTTACATGTTTCATTTGCCTCAGGTGTCTTTCTTTCTTTCTTTCTTTCTTTCTCTCATCTCAGTATTATCATGTATCTGTTTATTCATATATCATTATAATTTAATCTTTGCAAAACCACATTATCATCATTCTCTAATTTCTAGTGAGTGTTGTTTTAGTATGCAAGGTTGTTTGGAAGCATTGGAATCCATCAAGACATTTATTGAACAGCTTCACTGGCCTCAAGAACCATTTGCTGGTGATATAGTTTTCAAAGTACAGTCAATTTGTGCAGAAAAGTTTGAAGAAGCAGTGAGATTGTAAGCTTTCCCTAAAAATATTCTACAAGTATAGTACTTCATCTCAAAGCTAATTATAATTTCAGTTTGACCCTCCGTTTTATTTGTACATGTACATGTATAATCCATTAATGATATTAATGCAAATTATAGCACTGTGTGCATTATGTGCAACTAAAATAACACTACATATTGAATAAACAATATTTGGTTATTTTGTTTGGCCTGTAGTGCCGTACCTATGATTGCATTCCCACAGGCTTGAACTATATTTGTATATAATTCTAATTAGTGTTCCTTATGTGAATACATGTACATGTATATGTAGTTAAGGATAATCAGTATAATGAGGGATAGTAGCTTATAGTAACCTAACAAATTACACAATTTATCATACTAAATAACTATATGAAAACTGAACTGGCCATCACTAATATTATAATGTATGTTTATGTAAGCATCAAAAAAAATGTGTGTATACTGTATTTTACAGTATGTATATCTGTATGTAAATGTATGTGATATATTATATATATATATATATATATGTAATATATATACCATGGCTTCGAGGTGTATATGGCGAATATAAGACCTGAGCCCTGAGATATCAGCCCGAGGGGAAGCCGAGGGCTGATATTGAGGGGCGAAGGTCTTACATTTGCCATATACACCAAGAAGACATGGTACATATAATATATTCAGTAACTTACAGAAACATCAAACATGCCAAATACACGACGATAGTTGCCATGTTTGGAGCCACTGCGTACACTTATCTATGTTCTTAGGTATAACCTTACGCTTCATTTCATCTACCTTGGGTGATGTAGTGAATTTAAATCGTGAAGCAGACATGGTATCAACTTTTTTCTTCCTCCTCTTTGGTGTTGGTTCCATTTTTCAGCTGTAACTGCAGATGGCAGATGGTAATGTGCATGCTCGGTACGATGCAATTGTCACGTGGAGGTGAGTATATCAGTAATATACACCTGCAGTTATCGAACCTGGTGGTATATCACGTATATACAACCCTGCGGCCCTTTGATGTTTCTGTTAGTTATTGTATATATATATATATATATATATATATATATATATATATATACAAATGCATATGTATTGTTAATACAGCACCAGACAGCAGTGTGAATTGGCTACTAACTCTCTATCAATAAACTTCACATCTCTTCTACCCAAGCCTATCATAACTATGGTTAATACTATCATGTATCTCAGTGTACAGGTAAATGGTATATACATAATATTATTTACTTGTTAAATTGCTTCAATTTTGCAATTTCAGGCTGTTCCTTTTTGTGGTCTTAAAGTTAGTGATGAAGGAGCAATAGATCAGGTATGTGTAGGTCGACTGTTGTACAACATTTCTCATTTTATATAGATATACTGAGTGTTTTCTAAAAGGTAGACTAGACAGTGTCTGATATGACAATTTATAAATAATTTGTGGATTTGTATTTGGTGGGCATTTTGTAAGAGAATGACACACATTTCAAATACATACTAGACTAGAATATATTAGCACTAATGACAGTTTGTATGATCATCTATTTACCATTAGAGTGACCCAAACATATAGTATGACTTGTTTTAACATCAGTGCAATAGTGGCAATTATAATAATTACAATGTATTGTAATTACAGTGGAACCTCCATTTAATGGACAGTTTGGGGATTTTTACTTTGTCCTTTATACAGAGGTGTCCTTTACAAGGAGGTTCTCTAGTTCAGGCACCGGTAACGCAAACTTAAGACTTTATAAGACTCAGAATTGTTTCAGAGAAGATGTATTAAGAAATCCACAGATGTAAAATTTATTTTTCATCATCACCAGGAAGATATTAACTCTTTACCAACTATAATTGAAATAAGCGTTTTCGTTATTAACCCAAATTTAATTAAGAAATTTTCAGCACTATAACTCTCATATTTTATAAGACTCAACATTCTAACTTATTTTGTGGAAAGAAGAGTCTTTAACAAACCCATTGATGTAAAATTTATACTTCGCTATCAGCAGGAAGAGAGAAATGCGAACGTTTGTAAGTATAGTAGTCGACGGGCAACGCCCACTTCTTGTCTAGTCTGTATAACGCCTGAATTTTAAGCAACCACGACTTTTAACTCACTTAGTTATACAGAAGACCTTCTAAGAAAGCCATACATACCAAAATCACTCTTCGTTAGTAACAAGAAAGTATTATGACGAGCGTTTGAAAGTACTGTTGTCAGTGGCAACGCCCTACGTCCGTTAAATGGAAGTACTGTTCACGTGTTAACTGTATTGATGGGAATCGAGCGTTGTCCGTTATCCGTTAAATAGAGAGTCCGTTCCAAGGAGGTTAGTAAAGTACAACAATAGTAGTCAGTTCAATCCGTGCATTGGTTGCGTCCGTTCAAAACGAGGTGTCCGTTACAAGGAGTGTCCGTTAAGGGAGGTTTCACTGTATATAACTACAGTGAAACCGTCTATTGCAATAAGGACACCCCTCTAATCAGGACAAATACATTAAGGACACTATAAGTCCCAAACTGTGCTTTATAATATACATTCACCTCTGAAATAAGGACACCCCTCTAATCAGGACAATTACATTAAGGACACTATAAGTCCCAAACTGTGCTTTATAATATACATTCACCTCTGAAATAAGGACACCCCTCTAATCAGGACAATTACATTAAGGACACTATAAGTCCCAAACTGTGCTTTATAATATACATTCACCTCTGAAATAAGGACACCCCTCTAATCAGGACAATTACATTAAGGACACTATAAGTCCCAAACTGTGCTTTATAATATACATTCACCTCTGAAATAAGGACATCCCTCTAGTCAGGACAATTACATTAAGGACACAAGGGTGTCCTGAATAGAGGGGTTCCACTGTATATAGTGAATATACATGTTCAAAGAATGTGATACATACATGTATTTACAGTTGAAAATGTCTGCTCCCAATTGTCTCTCCACACACATTGTACATGTACTTTGATGAAACTAACTGTAATGAAGGCACTTGCAATACTATACATGTATGTAGTTTATGTACATGCTATGTTACTCAGAGTCACCACCTACAATATGTCTGCATTACAGAAACTGTAATAATACTAGTGACTAACACATGTAGCCATGTACAATAACTGATACATCAAAGTTCTTTTTTTTTTTTAAATAACTATTAACAGGAATCCAATCTTGCGAGTGAACTACATTCTTTTCTTGAAACTAATTTGGGAGATATATTTAGAATGGTCATATCTAAGGTGAGATATTAGCAGATAAATCAAACTTAAAGCTTACAGTCTGGTATAATCCAACTCATGAGAGTAATACACAGTTTTTTGAAACAGTTAAATGTATACAGATTACCACATTCATAATTGAAAGTTGTGTCATTAATTATAATTAGTATTTACTGTTGTTTTACAGTTGTGTGAACCTTTTGAACTTTTGTTGAAACAAATGGCTAAGTATGATCCCAGTGATGGAATGTTATCTTCTATGAAAGTCATGGTAAATATTAAATGCATATAATTATGATCCATCTGATTTGCTTACATGCCTTGCTAGATTAGTAATTTTGCTTGCTTGTGGTACATAGAATGTGTTTGCAATAAAACCTTACATCCTGCAACAGTTAAACATGTGATTTATATAATATTTTCATTTATAGCTACCTGGTAAAATACAAACAGAGCACTACTGTTTGTTTTTAAAAATGAATTTTCAACACCTGTCTGGTACTTTGGTAACTGCTGTATTTACACAGTTTATGATGGTAAGATATTTCAGCTACATTTGTGTAATTAATTAGAACATGTTTAACATTGTGAAGGTGGGAAGTGGAGGGGTATGTGTGGATAAAATGATTGTGGTCCCATCCTGGCATTAAAAATGTTGATGAAGAGTGGAAACTCTTAGCTCACTTTGTATGAATTCTGCATGCCCAAGGCATGCAGAATTCATAACACAGCATTACACAGTACTGTGTTATATACCATAATGTAATGTACATATACATGTATTATACTGTATTGTATTATACTGTAATGCATTATATACCATAATGTAATACTGTATTATACAGTATTGTATTATACTGTACTGTAGTGCACTGGTACATGTACATTTAGTGGGTTGGCTCTATTTAGTGTCACTTCTACTAACAACTCCATCAATTCAGTCTTTTATATCACAAGACTGTGTATCTCTTTCATCATTATTATATAATCATTGTATATACAATTTATTCTTTACAATTATGTGTTTGTGTAAACAATTAATTAATTTGCAGAACTGGTATGAGACTCAGTTGCGTCTTCTGGTACGATGGCTCAGAAACAGACCAGATTTTTCTCTTGATCAAGCACAACTTGATGCCATTCCATTAATTGTTGAGGTTAGTACATTCCTTTCTCTGATTACATAACTAACACAACATTATTTTAACTCAGGGTATTCGTGAAGTGTTTCAAGATGATGATATTGAAGAAGAACAATTGAATACAGAGTCATATGAAGAGATTGAGGACAGACTAAAAATAGAACATTCTCAAGCTGCTGTTATGAAGGCCTTCAAAAAACAATGAATCAATTAATATTTATGACCAATACAGTACTGTACATGTTAACCACTGGACTTTTTTTTTTCATTGTCAAAACTTTTAAACTACTTTTTGTAGTTCTCATGCATCAAACACTGTTGTTTTAATAAAATTGGAAACAAGCACAAGGGACCTGTATCATCAAGGTAGAGATGTAATGCAATATGTACCTAGCTTAGCATCTATGAATACTTGAGGGATACATTATTGTGCATTACTTTGCATGTAGAACCAATACTATAGTCTGCCAGCCACACACCTATACAGGAGCTGAGCAAGACATGCAGAACCATAGTCTGCCAGCCACACACCTATACAGGAGCCATGCA
This sequence comes from Petrosia ficiformis, assembly GCA_947044365.1. Taxonomy (NCBI): domain Eukaryota; kingdom Metazoa; phylum Porifera; class Demospongiae; order Haplosclerida; family Petrosiidae; genus Petrosia; species Petrosia ficiformis. The sequence continues at coordinate 5,151,613 of OX345644.1, read as the reverse complement.
GAACCACTATAGTTCACCAGCCACACACCTATACAGCACCTGAGCAAGACAGAGAACTGATTTGCTTTTAATATCGTGGGCTGAATTTGTAATTATATAATTATAGTCTGGAGAGCAGTGATTCCACTTTTCTCCTTCATGCATGAATTCCAATGAAAAGACAGGATATTATAACAATTAGTATTAAAAATTAATTAATTTTATTTAATTTTTCATAGAAATAAAGTGTGTTGTAGCAGTGGCATTATAGATAAAGTACTCAGATCAGACAAGACAGCCTATTTACAGATGAAGAATGAGTTACATAATGATCATTGTTACATACGTACCTCTGCTTCAGTCATAGTGTGCACATGAAATAGTGTTTTTGCTCTGAATTCAAATATTGCAACAGCTAATACTGCGTAGTGTAGAAAATGAAACAATAATTATGGTAATGAAAAATCATGTTAACACAAGACAGTGTATTAGGAATATTCTACCAAGTTGTCTGTTAACAGCTCTGCTGGCTCATTGTGTGTGTTGTTTAGGTGCCATGGCCAAGAAAATTCATGTGTCTAGCATGCAGGCAAAAGGCAAAATGCAGCCACAATGGTTTAGAAAATTCATTAAACACCACAGCCACAATAGCTTAGAATCAGTCACAATGGATTAGAAATATTAAAGCAACCACAGAAGATATTAAAGTAGCCACCATAGTTTAGAAAATAACAATCAGTCACAATGTCTTATAAAATTTGAAGTAAAAAAGGAACACTGAATGCCCAGTCTTGGGAATTGAGAATGTACATAACAAAAATATAAATATTTAAAGGACTGTGCTTGTCATGTAGAAAATGCAATTAAATCCATTCCAACAGCCACAAACATTTTTTAAAAGTATAAAAAGAGAATTTTTACTATGTATTAGTATTTAGAAACCTTCGTAACTGTGCCCTTCAAATTAGTCTACTACACTGTCTAGTTCACACTTTATATACATATAATAGTATGATGGTGACATCATCCCTTTGATGTGGTGAGTCCTATATATTGTATATAGACCTTCCATGTGCACACGACGCAGGAGATGTCACCATCATACATATACATCAGTTGGGTCATTCCAATGGACTTACGTGGTAATATTTCCAAACTGTCATATCCAATTATGAGATCCCATAGTAACAAAACCTGCTCTGTAGACAATACACCAGAAAATGCATATACCAACCACGGGAAAGCCAACCTGAGACTGAACAAGATGATTTCACAAGGAGAATAAAAGAGGTAATTAAAATTACCTTTACATAATTAATACTGCTTACTACCCTAACAAACTAGTATATACTTAAAATATGTCTGTTATGTCACAGCACTTTCTGTGGTGATATGATATATGTATATATAATAAAGATTGTGATAAATTATTATTTCGTGATTCCTAACATATGTGAACAACCTCGGGATAGTAGTAGCACAGGAAGACCCAAAATTAAACATACCACTTCCATATAATCCTACATAATTAGTCTTCATTTGTCATTGAAATGTACATACATGTATAGTGGCCATTTTTTACAGGCTACCACTAAACTCTCTGATACAGGTGAAACCTGTAGGAAACCATAGGGATGGCTCTGCAAGCTGAAGGTAATTGACATTCATCATGACCTCAGAAAAGTGTTCATAACTTTAGTTTGGAAGTACCAACAATCTTTTTTATCTAAACCATTTTCATACAATTATCCTTCTCGTTCTTTTCTGTTTACGTCAAATTTCAATCCATTGCTTCATTGTTGAGTTACAGTATTATCATTTATTAACCTTAAGACATTAAACTATACATTATATTACGTATAAAGTCATCACAAATTAATTTGAGGTCATTATAAATGTGAACAGAGATTATAAGTTGTATGATGTTACTAACTGACAGTACAGTGTAACTTATAAGACATGATTATCAGTACTCCATTTATGTTCTGCATTATGTGTGTATTATCAATTGTAATTATACTAATGAGAGTGGAATACATCTACATTAAAACCTCCATATATATATATATATATACAGACACTATTAGAACCAGTTGAAACTGTCCACTAATTAAGTTGAAATGATTTATTTAAAAAAATCCCTTTTTAATAGAAGTCTGAGGACCATACTGCAATGACCTCAAAATTAGGAATGATAAAGATGGTATATGATAAAACTGTTAAAACATTTTTGATCATTCCAGACACTATTCTGAGATCAAAGTGAATATGAATGACCTTTAATGACCTTACTTTTTGAAACACACACATATAAAATTACACACACACACACACGTGTTTAGTCTTACGGATGAACTTCGATCTTTGTTAAGTATTGGAAGAGTTCTGGTAGTTTTGATATCATAAGGGTCTCAAACATATCACATAAACACAAAATACCCTGAAAATAAATAGATAGATGGTGTGTATTTACGTGTTCCACCCAACACGTAAATACACACCAACACACACACACACACACACATGTCTTCGTTTCTGTGACAGGACAGAAACTTTACACTGTTGGTGTTGGAATTGTGCACTACCTGCCTCAGTGGTTCAGCTAGCTTGCCCTTTCCACCCAACACGTAAATACACACTAACACACCACACACACACACACACACACACACACACACACACCTGTTCATGTGATGACATCTTGTTTAAATGATAGAAATACCTAAAAAGAGATAGTTATATAATAATAATTAATAAGAATTTCAACAGTACATTTAATTAATGAAATAGTGAGTGTTATACTGATAATGTATCAGATAGATGATACATGCGATATTTACTCATTTTGGTCATATCTGTTATTACTTTCATGACCAATATACTATGTATTTATGTATTTATGCACAGAATAATAAAATTTTAATTTACATCAACAACTGACTTGCTGCTTACTTAGGTATCTACTCTATCATAGTATTTACAAAGGCATGGTTTAATACAGAATTTTGTCAGGGAGGGAAAAGATTGATCATGTGGGGTCTGTGGGTGTTCCCCCACGAAATTATGGTCTCTAAGATTGTTTCTGGTGGCTTCTGGGGCAAAAGAAGGCTTGTAGCTGAGACATTGCTACGTGTTGAAATAAATTTGGCCTGAACTCTAGGGAGTGGAATATCCCTCCAACTGTGTGAAACCCTGAAAGGCCTCACTATGGTGACAGTATCTGAATAGTATTAGTGTTTGATAATTGGATTGTCAAGTTTAGTTGTAATCTTCTTTGTTTTTTTTTTAACAGGGAGCATTTATAATCGTCTTTTTTAAGTAGAATTTCAACTAACATTACCTTGTATAAATATTTTTGAACAACACATAAAGTAGCTCTGTCTTCTGCTGTAAATAACACAACGGAGCAGCTAGAGAAATGAAATGATAAGTAGAACTACAAACTAATTAAAGTCTGTTCATATTCATGATGACATGAAAATTAGAATGTGATGACTTTATATAGAAATAGTGTAACATTTAAATATAAGGTATTGTAACTCAATATTCGAGCAATTTTATGAGATTTGACATACACAAAAAAGAATGGGAAGGATAATAATATGAAAATGGTGCAGTTATGAACATTTTTCCAAAGTCAAAGTGAATTAATGCGAATAACCTTCAATATAACACAAAAATAATTATTCAACCACTGGGTATGGTATATCACAAATAATAGTAGTCAACTACTGACTATAGTATATCACAAATAATAATACTCAACTACTGACTATGGTATATCACAAATAATAATACTCAACTACTGACTATGGTACATCACAAACACATGTAATAATAGTCGCACTAATAATTTTGTGAACAGGAGAGAGTAATATAATATTTTAGAGTAAAAATTGTATCATTAAATTTGGGCAATGTGTCGCCTCCAGCTGTTATTCAAAATTACCTGTTGCTATGGAAACAAAACCAATAACACTAACAGATACATGTATCTACAGACTTCTTTAATGATTACAGTTATATTTTTTAAATGTATATTGCCTACCAATCACTTATCATAGTTGGTATTGTTATAATTATATCATAAACTATTGGATTACTAATAGCATATCACATGTACATAACTTACCATACATTGAAAAACCATGAAATGGAATTATACCTGTGAACAAAGAGTAGATAATTAATCATATTATCATTAAAGCAATGGGAATATTGACTCGGAATTCAGTTTGGTGATTCAATGACTACTTTGATTCTTAAACAAGGTGCTATATTATACGATTCCTTGCATGCAGTGGAAACATCAAATGATACTATATAACTATAATTAAATCTAGGGATAAGAAAAAGGTGATGTAATTGTGTACACAAAACATTCTGACACACCCATTTCATGACACATCCAATCAATTAATAATGGGAAGTTGTATAGTTAAGATTACTCTGAACAAAGATACATGAAAGTAAGATGTGCTAGTACATGTACAAGCAACTATGAATCACATAGCGCATGGTTTTACAATATCTATTGTAAACCTGATCTTGAACTTTCATGACCCCGTTCCTAGATTCTACATTGTACATTCAATAAAAAAGCTTATTTTAAATTTAGAATGGTTTGAAGTAAAATTCAGTAGTTTGGTTGTTTGTCTGTGTGTCTGTTGCCAACCAAAGAGTTCTGATCAATGTACATGTACCAGTACAGTCACTTAGAATGAAAAGGAAACATTTAAGTATGTGGGAAAATTTCCAAAAACCTTTTGCATAACAGCTTTAATGTATCAAAGTGGCTGTTGTTAAATCCAGACTATACTAAGAACAGATCAACAGATAGTACACACTGTTAGACTAGTACTGTCATTCCGAGTGTAAAAACATTGAAGTAGTGGCACTTACAGAATAATCACCACATGATTCAACAAATATTCACATGTACACAATGGTGTGGGCAAGGGCGCACCCCAACAGTACGTTGTTCATTAAGTTATTAATTAATTATATCACATACACTATAATGATAATACCATTTATTTGATAGACTGAACTCCGGTGTCCATAGCCTTCCTGAGAATATTCACGTATTGAAGATACAGTTGTTGGAAGATCTTTATCTCTGAAAAATGTCATTAATATCTGAGGAAAAGAAAGTACACATTAACCTAATACCATTTAATTTCCATAATGATTGCACACATTTTGTATGAGCAAACATTAATGAAGAACCAAATACTAAAAAAATACATTCTCACATACAAGAATAACAAGTGAATATTAATCCAGATATTCATTTCAGCACTAGTATGTATATATAGTATATACATACATGTACATTATTCATATATTCACCTGATATATAGTGTCTTCAAACACAAAGTATTCCACATCATTAGCAGCAGTTCTTTTGACATCCTATGTACATCACAAATAATATAAATTAATATATAAATAATTTTATATAACATTCATTTTAAGAATTCGTAGTGGTATAGAACGAGAATCTCTTTAGGCCAAAAAAAAGATGATTATGAATAATTATTATTTGAAAATAGCAAATCGCCATGGTAATAGCTACAGTGTTTCCCCGATATCTGGACCAAAAAGTGAGGATAATATTGAGGGTGGAGGAGTGCATCAGTGGTACATGACATTGGTCATCAATCTCCAATCAGTATTGTAAAACAGTGTTTTTCAGCATAAACTTCAAAATTAAAGAGTAGGGACTGTCTTATTCCCAGGCTCATCTGTGAGAGCCTGGGGATGAGACAAAGGTGGGAGTGCCATGATGAATTTCATCTCTAATATTAATGATCTAACTTATAAATCATACCCTTACTTCTATAACAAGGTCATCAATGAGCAACTGATCTTTCAATACAGACAATTTCAACTTCTTGAACTGAAATGAATGCTGAGTATGTGGAAAAAAGTACAGTATACATGCACATGGAAATATTGACGGTTTGCTGTTCACAGAGTATAGATAAATTAAATTTTGATGATTAGCAAGTGAGTATGACTGAGCGAGCACATGCATTTTATGTATAACCAATAGACTGCTGTTCCATTTTAATTTTATCACTGGAAGTACTTAGTAGTGGAAGGTGAGAACAGAGAAATGGAGACTACTACTTCTTATTAGACACACTTCAAGGAAGATATCAGCTGATTGTTGTATATTTCTAAGTAGGGAAAACGTTTAGAATGCACATGCTCATTCGTGAACTAATTGGCAAATTTTAATGAACCCCAAAACGCCAAACAAAAATCACCATCAATATTTCAATGTATACAATATCCTGTTCAAATGTTAACAAGACAGATTGCTGTATAACAAAATCACAGTTGTTTTGTGTAATTTACATGTACATTGAGTTTTTAAGGGCAATAACAGTGAATTATTATTATACCACAATGCCACATTGGTTTACTTTCTATAATTATTTCTAGAATACAAGTCACACTTTTGGCTCAATAAAATGTATTCTCACTTTTGGGGTGCGACTTATACACTGAAAATAACTATTTATCCTTCCCATCCTTTTCTGTGAATGGTGAGTTTCAATCCATAGCTTCATTATTGAGTTACAGTATAATCATGTATTAACCTACATTATATTACCTATAAAGTCATCACATCGAATCATTGTGAATGTTTATATAAGCATAAAGACAGTGATTACCTCTGAGTTTTCAGAAATGCCAGAGAACTATTGATATAGCTGCTAATGTATAATGAACAACAGTGATTTGGAGAACTCTTGTTGCAGTGGTATAAGACTTCAATGTGAAGTAATCACATGCAAGCATAACATGAAGGTCCAACAGACTCGATACAACACTATTGCAATTGAATGAGCACTCACTCAACCTCTTAATTAACTGAGGGAGCGGACTGGATATAACCCACTAAGTTCATTTTTGCAGCAGGATTGCCTAAACTTATTCAGTCTCATGTACATGTAAGACTGTATTAAGTGACATTATAAAACACTAACCATAATATACATAAGCATACATGTATATTTACCTGAGGCAGTGAACAGTCTATACCCAATGCCATATTCCATAAAGTAATTCTATACTCAATAGGACAACCTGTCTGACATGATTGTCTGGCATTCAAACAAAGACCAGATTTGATGGCTATTAAAATGATATACCGTACATGTCATGTAAATAAGAAACAGACATGCAGTTATAATCCTACCTTTTGATGCACCTGGTTTAATACTACATTTACCTACAAGATTAAAAACAAGATATATATGGAGGATCCCTATAATCATCATTTGATAATCATGGCTGACTTTCTCATGCCTGAAACTATTATAGTTACTATATTGTCTTCTTACATTTCACCTAGAACAATTTTCCAGCTTCTACGTAAACTACAAGCAGCTTTCTTCATGCTGGTCTGTACAGCTTGAAACATGTTTAATTTGTATTATTCATTTGTTCATTGAGCCCCCAGAATAATAATAATACAACTTCCTTGACCATGAACAGAATATAATGTGTATGCGATTGTGACAAAAGAACAGATTCAACCCCATAATAAGCAATCAGAGGAATGGCCCTACAAGCAATTACGATTTATATTTTTCATTGAACATTCATATCTATGGTATTGATATCGGACATTAGATTGAAAACAATATTGAATTTACATAAATGCCGACTTGTATGATATACCATATAATATTAATTCATGATTTCAATGGCTTACTTTCCATCTTGGATGGATGAAGAAGACGATATTGGTATCTCTATAAGAGTAAGAGAAGAATACAATTACCATGGCTAATGATTGTAAGGTCATATGGATTTATATATACATGTAGCTGTAAAATGTTTGAATGTTAAAAAATAAAATACATTTTTACTATAATATAACTTTCTGAGTTTGTAATTAACTTCAATGTATAACCAAAAGCTAAACTAATTCTACAATGGCTAATCATATTACCTAAAGGTAACTTGAAACAGAGTATATTTAGTGATTTGCTCTCAGTGCAGATTGGTGGGTATTGTTCATGGTTTTCAAATCTTAACACAATAGTAGCAGTTGCTGTAGTTGCTCTTACCACATGAAATTTACCACTTGAGCATTTTTACCAGCATATTTACTTCAAGTCTTCTTCCTCTTCTTAGTGAGTGTCAACACAGCCTTTGTGACAATGGACTGAATGGACTCTACTCATAGTCCACACTCCTACATCTGAATGAGGCAAGTAACTTGGAGCAGTAGATGCTACTTCTGTACTGTTTTCTGTACAATGGTATGGGAAGACATCTAAGCTATCACGCGATGTGTGCTTAGACCTAGGAGGAGTGGTCTTAATATTTACTAACAGACAAATTTGCTGAAATTTGTTAAAATTAATACTTGCATATAAAAGTTACCTTTAGGTATTTTACTAAACTTGTGTGGTATAATTTTGGGGCATATTCCTTGAGGTGTCATTAGCTAAAGAAGATTACAAGATAAAGTTACCAAGTGTGTGAGAGATTTGGATGTCAAATGACAGCATAATGTTTTGTTGATTATCTGGAGACTGAATGTATTACAATGTGTGCAAGTAACAAAAAGAAGCACATACAAAAAAAAAAGATAAATGGAGAAAAGTATCTATACGATTGCTTTAAACTGTGTCATCTTCATTATCATTGACCGGTGTTTATGAATACACTTGAGTGGGGCAGTTCAACAGATCTTGTTCATCTAATTTTACCCCTAAAAGCAACAGTGCCTTGATTATAAAGTTATTTCCATTACTATTTAACTAAACAGCCATTTCTTCACACATTTCAATTATTATTTCCAAAAAATGTAAAGATCATGGTACTGTATCGTATTACGATAGTTTTAATTGCAATAATTATGAAACACAATTTTTTTGGTGTATTGCACATCCATAGTATAAAATGCTAAACCCTACAAATAATTTCTACAACCTTGTGTTTATTCCACTAAACTGTGCATACTTACCTTTCTATTACACAACTATTTGGATTCTTAATAGTTTGTAAAAAGTGTAAAAAATCCTTTGGTGAGTATATAGGGTGTAATTTAGTGTTATCTGTAGAAATTAAAATCATTCATGACAACTGCACAATCACATTTTCTATCATGTATATATATGAAGTTCATATAAACATGCTGTGGCTACTGACAATTCAAGGCCCTGAAGGGCTACTTGCCTACTCTATTGACTAAGGTATGGTTATTTTCATTTCTTAAAATTTGCAAGATAAATGCATACAAATTATGCACTGCTAGTAGAGCATGAATAATCAACACTACATGTGTGCACTCAATATCAATATCAATTTTGGTATCAGTATCAACTTTACATATTCATTCTAGAATCAGTATCAGAAGTATCAGTAAATTGAGGTATCCGTGGAAACCTGAAAAAATGTGGAGATCAATATCTGGCCACCACCTAAGGTTTATCTCTGGCTTCTTTGATATGGAGGGACTTGTATATCACTACCTAATGTTCAATATTTACTTCACAACAAACAATTATCACTATTGCATCTTAAAGTAGTGTGCGAGATGAGGATTTTTCAAGTAGCCATTTTTATAAATAATTTCAGCACATGAATAATAAATATAAACTCGTGAAGTGTATATATCTGATATTACTAGTATTAGCCCCGATATGAGTACAGATAGTAGTATCCATGGAATCCTGATTTTTATTTCGCTTTTGACTTTCTTTCCAACCACTTTAACTAATGTTGAACAGAACATTCTTGCATTTAGATCTTACCATATTTCAGGGTGCTAATTGCATTCCATTTCTTTTCCAATCTATCTCTTTCTGATTGTGATCTCTATTTTAAACAAGAAATAATATACAGTAATAGATAGCATAATAGCAAGAGTCTTGATTGCTTAAAACGTCATCACAACTACATTCACACTACATAATATATTAATTGTTATGAATACATTTTGCAAGATATTGCTTTTCAAATTCAGATATTGATGACAAGCATTTTCAATAAAAATGAAAGCTGTAAGGATGTCAAAACCCAAAAAACATGTGAACAAGGTTGGGAAGCTAACATAGGACCCAAAATTAAACAAACCACTTCCATATAACCCTACATAAGTACTTACACTACTATAAAACAAAATACAAAGAGCCGCACTTATGTAGGGTTATATGGAAGTGGTTTGTTTAATTTGAGTCCTATGTTAGCTTCCCAACCTTGTTCACATGCTGTTTGGGTTTTGAAATCCCTACATCTTCTTTCATTTTATTGGAAATGTTTTTTTATTATTCTTGTTTCCATTGTTTTTTTCTAAATGGTGTGAAATCATACAATCATAAATGCATTAAAATTAGTTCATCAATGAAGGTCAATCTTTTGTATTTATGCATTGATTATCATTCTCTTTCACTTACAAATGATGTATATTCTCTATTTCACTTACAGCACTGTCTGCAGTCCCACAAGAAGTAGTGTCAGTCACTGTGTCAATCATTCAGTATTCCAATGCTTATCATAGTATACAATATTACTATACAATGGCTTTAATACTGATAATAATTATTATTATACTCATTATTATAAGAATGTATTTGCTCACAAATGTTATCACTATGCTTATGATTCCAATGCAACAAGCACTTTCACCTTTTCAGCTTCCATGTTCCAAGTATACAAATGCGCATGCGTAATTAAATTTCACATGGGTTGATTACGAACACTTATGAATACACTTAGGAAAATGGCCTCCAAATCTTTGTTGAGACTGTCTTCTTTCATAGTATCTGAAGATATCATCTTGATACTTGTAGACCAGAATTTTACTATAAATGCAATTGGAATAGTGCTAGAATCATTGTGATAGTTCAACAAACAAAAAAATGATTTGTCTGGAAAAAAAATTATTAATAATATGATGAAGATTTTGCCAGTTTTGCTACTTGCTGGTTCTCTACTTTAAAGAGGATCTCTAGCTGTCTAGAAGATGTTGTTAGTCATAAAAACACTAGATATCAAAAAGTATGTGTGTATTAAGACTTGTTTCTATAATTTTAGCAGAGATTTCAGCTCATCATTTCCAATTGAAATGTATGGGCAGCCATTTTTTTTCGGTGCCATCTTACATAGAGAGTACTACTGTACTCGCTGATTAAATAATTATGCTAAAATGATTACACATTTAGCATGTCTAGAAGTACTAACACCATGTTGTAGTAGTATAGAAACTAACAGGATTTAGTCATAATATTTAGAGGAAATACAACTACATTGTACCTCATACATGTATACATTGTATGTATATATACAGTAATGTTCTAAACATTTAAGTTTGCATGATAACATTTGTCATAATTATAGATCATGCACTAGCTCTTAAAGATGTTATATCATATAGTTCAACAGAATGTAGGTACATATAGTCATCAGTATGACTCAAGCTGTCTCATTTTAGCTAGAGCACCTTAAAAATAGGAGCAGATCTTGTTAATATATATTTTCTAAATGTTAGCTCATATACAAACAGTTGAATCCAGACTTTATTCCCACTATCTTTTAGCTCCCGGGTACAAAAGCTAATTGAGTAGACCACAATAGATACATGTATAATGAATTTCTAACAGTGTACAGTACTCTAATACAACAATCAAAGGGTTGAATATGTACATGTATCATAAATATAACCTTACTTCTTTTATAAATGACAATTTTCTCTCAACTGACAAAGCAGTTAAACTCCTTCTAAGTTTATCATTCCATTTTTGCTGTGCATCACATATATAGTCAACAGTCTCCTTTGATGATTTGTCATGTAGCATAGATATAAAGTGATTAGGAAGACCTGTTTGTGATAACCTAATAAGATCAGCAAAGAAGTACATGTAATGGTTTGATGCAATGGGAATTACTAGTACATGTATTTACTTCACAATTTATTAAAATTCGAGATAGTAATTTGGCTTACCATAGCATGCAACATATATATACAAACATGAAGAAAGTAAATATCAGTGTGTACATTTACTACCTGATGGTTTGAAAGTATTACATCCATTTCTTTGTAATTATAAACCAAAGTAGGTTTCAAAGAAGCAAGTCTCTTTTAAACCTACTCTTTGGTTGGTAAATAAAAATATTAAGAAACAGAACTGAATTTATTATTATCATACATGTACTTATCGATTATGTAACAGTTTCAACTTCAAGTCAACTAACACTGCTTAATGAGACTATTCTATCATGAGATATGTGCCAAGCACTCGAGTGCTTGTATTTGAAAGCATTTTATTGTGAAGTGATTGAAATGCTTTCAAGCATAATGTGAAGGGCAAGCACTTGTGCTCAAGTTCTTTGTACCTTTAGTGCTTGTAAGTATCTTAAAATTTGTAATTGTGCTTGAAGCATTTTCTTACATGCTTGACATATATCGACTGGTATTGCTGCAAACCTATCTGGATAGGCTTGCAGCAATAAATCTCCAAATTTACCACAGCTACATGTGTTTCATAACATACACACACCAATGGTCTACATTTTTAAATACAGCTTCTATGATCTCTGAAATGAGCATTCTACTCTGTTAAATGTACTACAACTCAAAACCAAACTGTTGTAAAAGAAAAATCGGACTAGTGCCAAATATTTCTGTCTTTCAGCTACTGGTTTTCAAAATTTCAGAGCAATGCAGTGTGTGAATAAATAATAAGAACAAAGTACCTAAAAATCTACTATTACAGTATGCTAATTACTGAAGCTCCACCTTAATTAGAGGGAAATTCATTAGCTACCATGTGAAGAGAAAGAGAGAGTAATGTGTCAAAACTAACTTGATTATTTCACAATAAACAGCATTCTTCAGTTTTGAATCAAAACCTGCAAAATGATAACAAAGATTATTCAATCAGAAATAGCTACAGTATAGCTAGTAAAGATAGTAAGTATGCTATAATAAATATACATAATGGAAATGACCTTACTTGATGTGTGGTCTTGACAAGCATACAGCACTAACTGGCTTCACTCGTGCTGTATGTTTGACCAAACCTCAGAGTGCTGCAATTTCCAGTGCAAAAGAGTAAGCAGGTGCTTTGACTGACTTATTATGATATGTGTGGGTAGAATCAACTCAACAGATAGTCTTGTAAGCCAGACCCAACCCTAAAGCGGGGAAGGGTCTGGACACAGCCTTTACATCAGCTTGTTCCTGGTACTCTGTACGTTGTGCCCCAATCAAATAGCAGAATGTCACGAAATGTCAGAACAGTAGAACTGCAAAACGAACATGGAGATGTCAATTATAGAAGCAGCAGGTAGATGTTTGGGATTCGAGACAAAGCAGAAGGAAGCCACTGTAGAATTTGTTAGTAAGAAAGATGTTTTCATTTTACTCCAGACTAGCTATGGTAAGAGTGATTACTAATTTACTATGCAACTATAGTATCGTTCATATTAATGCTGAGCTAAGAGGCAATATTGGAAGTGTAGTCATAGTTGTGTCACCCTTAATCGTGCTTATGAAAGATAAAGTGGAGAGTTTTAAAGAGCAATGGATTGGAAGCTGCATTTTTAGTGCTGGATTTAAGATTTGTTCGCTGTTGCAATTGCCATCTTTATTAGGTGGAGCTGATGCGTTTTAATAATAATATTTTATCACAATACTGTTGATTTCACTTCCGTTCGAACAGAGTGTGCATGAGTACTTGCTCGATATCGCGTGGGCATCTTTTGTTACTATGGAAACTAATTTAGATAATGTCTGACTAAGCATGCACATGCACACGATTTCACACTTTTACGCGCGCTCTGCTCGAACAGAAGTGAAATCAACAGTAATTGCATTCCTGCAGTACAAGCTGGTGTAAAGGCTGTGTCCAGACCCTTCCCTGCTTTAGGGTTGTGTCTGGCTTGTGAGACTACTCAACAGAGTGCTGTATGAGTACATGTTCACACCATAGATAATAAATTATTGCAGTTATATACCTGTTTTCCACATTACTCTTTTTGACAATAGTTCTAATCCATCTTTACTAACGTGCGGTTCTTTGTAAATTTCCGACCAAAGGTTTGCTTTTAAATGGGAAATAAACCCACTCTCCTTTAAACACTTTTCAATCGTCTGTGAGGTTTCCTTGTTTCTACAAATCTGTTGAAGAGTACTAGGTTCCATAATAGTACAACATTCATTGAGAATACACGTGGTTCAGAACCTCGCAAAAGGGTGGAACTCCTACACTACAGTGTATGTGCAGCCAGATATTTTTTGTGACATTCACGTGACATAATGTAGGAATGGCTACACCGAAAGAGATACGGACTGTAGATTCAAGCACATCACCTGAGAGGGATAGCAATCAACCAATACAAAAGACTTCTCCAACTGAAGTTGGTCCATTATCTTCTCAGCTAAAACAACCTATGCTCATGTCCTTCACTGAAGTGAAGGGAGATTTGTTTTCGTGTCCACCTACTGCATCAATGGCTCATTGTGTCAGTGAAGATTTACATATGGGAAAAGGAATTGCTACTTTGTTTAAAAGACAATTTGGAAGAGTGGGTGAATTAAAAACACAAGGTATGTACATGTACTACTGTATGTACATAAACGTATCAACAAATTAAGTTTTTCAAACCTGCATGTATTCCAATTGCACCTAATATATATATATATATATATATATATATATAATATATTATATATATATATATATAACGTAATTGCGTTCTTGAGGTAATTACGCGCTAGGTAAAAATGTATGGGAATACGGAAATCCACATGAATTTATTTGCAACTTTGCGATCTTACCATGTATGAGAATGGGACTTGCACTCCGAGATTACTGTATACAAAACATCAACAGTAGGTTAAAGATGGGAAGACCTAATGTATTCACAGACAATGAAGAGTCAGAGATTATTGAAGCAATAAACTGGTTATGGGATAGTGAGGTGACAAAGATTTTCTGTTGATTGCCAAGAAGAGGATTGCATTTGCTGATGGAGTACCAGGACATGATTGGTGGTGCTACAGTCCTACAATAACAGAACATGTCCCACAAGCTCTTCTAATAATTATATCAGACTAAAGCGGCAACACCACATGCAGTTCATCAGTGGGTTTAACCACACTTTAAAACTTGGTCTTCATCATAGTTCTGATTTAATGTGGATGAATCGGGTTTCTCATCAAAATCACCACAATGTCTCGTTGCAGGTTTTGGTAGGGAGAATGTCTTGGGATGGCCACAGTTCCCATATTACATATAATATTTGTCATTTAGGTAAGACAAATGGAATCAATCTCCTCAAGTTACCATCTCACTTCACTCGCCACTTGATATGGCCATTAAAACCACTCAAGTCAGCCTGGTAAGTGCTAGTACAAGATTTTACAAGGACAGAGTGATGAGTGATAAACAAACGATATTTCCCTTCTTTGTTAGCAGACATCTAGAAAAATAGATACAAAACAGAATATAGAATAACAGAAGGCAGGCAGGCTTTCATTTAGAACATCTGTTGAGGGGGCGCAAACCTTAAATTTGAAAGACTTTGGGGGCGACATAGAGGGTCATCGTGGTGTGCATGTTTGCAGAGAAATTCCAAGGGGGGCGAATGCCCCCCTCCTCCCAAATGAAACTCTAGTGGGGATAAAACTGTTTAATCCAAATGCAGTATCACTTAAATCATTACTACCTTCACAGCCAATCTCTCCGTCAAGTGACATCAAAAATGCTGATGAAGGGAATGAGACTCCTAAACACCTGATTCCTCCTCCTTCGTCAGGTGTATCAAATGAAATATCACTAACTTCTTCCATCAGTTTTACATCATCTACTCCTCCCTGCACAAATGCACATTTGTGGATCCAACAACAGATAAACATCAAGATCAATCCACACCTTCATCTTCTTCTATATCAATTCCTTCTTCTGGATTATCCATTGTACTCTCGGAGTTGTTTTAAAACCAACAAACTTCACAGATCTAAAGGGGGAAAAGAAAACAGATAGTAGGAATTGGTCAGAGTCTAACCAGCAACAAAGGTCTGGAGAGGTTGAGAAAAAAAAACGAAATAGAAGGGGAGAAAACAAAAGAAGCAGAAAGGAAAAGGAAGCATAAAACCTAAAACAAGAGCAGAAACAAAAACTAATCGTTGTGTATTGTGTGAGGCTATATGGGATGAACATGATCCAGACAATACAGAGATCTGGACCAAATGCCTCATGTACTGGGTATATGTCAGATGACAACCGTGATGAAGATATGTTTAATTTGTATTTACATCACTGATTTCTTTTTTGTGGCACATGATCACATGCCTAAGCCATAAACAGTCAATTTTTCATTAAATGTAAAAAGCAAAAAAATAAAATAGCCATAAACAGTCATTCAGTACAGTGCAAGTCGTCTTCAATAACCAAATATGATGATGTAATTGGCGGTAATTTTGGATAATAAGGTGTTGAAGGAAATGGAGGTGGGAATGGTGGATATGTCAGCAAATATCCAGGAGGTGAAGCATTTACCCGGCGAGAACTAGTAGGAGTTAAAATTTCACTAGGACAAGTATCGCTTGGGTTTCTGCTATTGTAGTCTTCAAACCAATCTTTCAGGTTACCAATTCCCCACTTACTAGACTTCTCTGTGATTTTAGGAATCTGTGCTTCGACATCACAGTTAACTGATGTTCTGAAACACTCAAAAATCTTCCCTTCTTTCGATAAGGACATGTTGCGTTTCTTCGATGGAACTGGATTAGGATCATCGTAAATATATTATACCACCCTCCCTCAGTATATATCACATTTATACCTGGTGGTATAACACATACATATACACATACATTTATAATTGCAAAACTTCAGAAATTTAATAAATCAGATATAAAACCTGCCATCAAACGTAGCAACACAAACTACAAGACCACAATACTCACGTGGTACAAATTCAAGACACTACGTTACACACAGCTACAGTATAGTTTTGCCTTTCCGAAATATATTTGTGTACTCATTCTATAACATTTATAATCGCCTCACCCTATATATATATATATATATATATAAATATATATATATATATTTATACACATGAATTGAAATAGAGATATAATTTAGCAACCATACATGTCTATGAGCGAGTACATGACAAATATATATAAATGGGTAAAAGTATAGAAACATATGTGTACACATGCATGCATACAGACATCTGTACACATGAGTACAGTTAGAGGAGAGTTCTGGATATAGGTAGTGTAGCCAATGCTTTCCCATTTACACATTGTTTTGAATAGGGCATCACTAACACCTTGGGCAGCAATTGTGGTTGTGGTTCCTGTGCGGAAACTGTAGCTGCTATACAGGGATGAGTCCAAACTGTTGCATGATAGGGATTGAGAAATGGATGACACAAACCTCTGTTGGGCGAATGTTCGTCTATCTGAAAAGCAGAATAAAGGGCCCGTCTCTATACCTCTGATTCGGATGTAGTGCAGTACAGCAGCAACTGGACAGAGAGATTCACCTGTAACTCACAATAATATGGTTTTCCTGACAAAGTTGACCAGTCTTAGATTGTTATGGTAACCCGACAGGTGTTGGGGAGTTATTGATAGAGAGAAGGAAGTTGTTATAAAGAACAGACTTTGCATAAGATGCATGACATCTTGTGCTATGTACAAATTGTCACATCAGACGAGGACTAAGTTCTCTGTCCACTTCTTGCCCCAGATTGCTAGGCCTGAATGAATGGGCAGCTGTTTTTTGGCAGTGATATCCATAGATAGTCAAGAGACTGGCCACCTGAACTAAAACTAGTTGTAGAGTGAGTAGGTCACACAGCCCCAGTTGCCTGAGGCATCTGAGGTGAGAACAAATGTGGAGTAGACCTTGTGACAGGGAAGAAGGAGACACCATTCCAGGAGAGGAGGAATCAAAAACCATAATTTAGTGTAACGTGGCATAGAATAATTCTCTGTGTGAAGCTCTTGCCTGAGGGAACCAGTGTCCTAGAGGTACATGTGTACCTGAGGAGAGACTTGAACAAGGGATTGGAATTGAGGCTGGAATGATTCAATTCAGATTTAAATTACAAATACTTCAATTCAATTCCAGTAAATTAATTTTAGTTCAAGGACATTCCAATTACCATAGTGTTGTGACTTCCACTACAATTCCATGTGACTGACTCTATACCATTCCACTACAATTCTATGCTATTTCACACTATTCCACTACAGTTCCATAATTCCATGCTATTTCACACTATTCCACATTAGAACACTATTTCAATGAATTTTGACTGAAATAGAGTTTAATATTAAGTAATAGCATCAAATGTAAGTATGAGGTGGCCGGGGGTGGGTCCTTTCCCATGGAATTTGTACCATTCCAAAGCAACATGCAATTCAATTCTCATTCATTTTAATAGCATCAGTTGCCATATCATAATTACATGCTAAAAAGGGAACATTTCAGAATCATTCCATTTCAAAAACCAATGCCCCGGACACAAGCTCCTTATGTTTGATGGATTTGCATCCTCTTCATTGGAGTGAAATCAAGCAAGTATCTCAGGTGGGAGTCAGGCTTCCCTGAATATGGAATCCAGCTCAGGTTACTATGGTTGAACTACATTTTCAGGGTTGGTAGAGATCCCTAGCCATTCAATTACAGATGGCCAATGACCATGAAGCATTTTCATGTTGCATGCTACCACAGCAGGATTTTCCCTTGCTGAGATCATGTTGCGTTTGGCACAGGGCATTGGAATTGAAGACAAGATGTGGAATGATTCAATTCAAATTCAAATTACAAATGCAATTCCAGTAAATGAATTTAAAATTTACCAATTCCACTCCAATTACTACAGGTAGTGCTATGAATTCCACTACAATTCCATTATATTTACACCATTCCCATTATATCTACACCATTCCCATTATATCTACACCATTCCCATTATATCTACACCATTCCCATATCTACATCATTCCCATTATATCTACACCATTCCCATTAAATCTACACCATTCCCATATCTACATCATTCCCATTAAATCTACACCATTCCCATTATATCTACACCATTCCCATATCTACATCATTCCCATTATATCTACACCATTCCCATTGAATCTACACCATTCCCATTGTATCTACACCATTCCCATATCTACATCATTCCCATTAAATCTACACCATTCCCGTTGTACATGTATCTACACCATTCCCAGCCCAAACAGAATTCATTATTCAAGGACCGTATTAAGTAATAACATTAAATGTTATCACATACAATACATGTATGTTCCTTTTCAACAATGGAATTGTACCATTCCAAGCAAAACTTCAATTCAATTCTCATTCATATGATAGCATTAGTTGCCAATTCATAATTCCATTGCAATTCACACTAAAAGTGGAAAATTCCAGAAACATTCCAATTCTGAAATTTCAATTCCAATGCTCTGGTTTGGCAGGGCAGTGAGAGCTCATTTGGTAGATAGAAGCTATCACTAAACCCACCTGGAAAGGGAATAGTTTTAAAGGGACTGATATGCCCACTGAGAATTTATAGATCATTAGTGGACTTGCCTGGTGATCTGTAATTATTATTAGTGAATAACACGAGAAGAAACAATACTATATGATATTATATCAGTATTGTATTGGAGTAATCACTAGCCAATTTTGAAATATTTCTTTAATAAAAAGAGAATAAATATAGCCAATGTTTCAACACCTATCCAGGTGTCTTCATCAGGGCATAAAAGTGAAGCTAGTAATGTCATTTATATAGATACAGGTAAGAAAAGAAATAATGGAGTAACAAAATAAACAATAAACAAGATAAATACAGTAAAGTTAGGGATATTGTACTCTAAAAAATAAACAGGGTATAAAGTCTAAAAAGAATGAACATTAAACAGGTTGTTGGTAACAACAATAATATTATTGTACGCTAGAATTACAGATAAATAAACAATTGAAATAATATAAAAATAATTTAGTAAATTAATACACATACATATATATACACACATACATACGTATACATACATATACATATATATATATAATTATATATATATATATATATATATATATATATATATATATATATATATACGTATATAATAAAATAAATAGAAATGATGTAATTAAAATTAATGTAGCATTAACCTTCAATGTGTGGTACAAGAGAGTGGTATATATCTGGCAGAATTCCTTTATCTCTATTTATACGTTCTGGGTGGTTCAACATGTGCCATGATTCTAGTAGACATCTCTCATGCCATCTATCACAGACATCTAATACTTTGGCTTCCTCCCAGTTGACACCATGATGATTGGTCCATGCATGCTCAGCAATTGCCGAGGCATTCATATCTCCACTTATAACAGCTCTTTTATGTTCTTTCTACAAGATAATGATCTGCCTGACTGTCCTATGTAGCATTTATTACAGTCTGCACATGGGATGCTGTACACCACATCTTTTCGAGATGTAGGGTCCTTAGGTTTTACTAGGATCTGTCTTAG
Organism: Petrosia ficiformis; assembly: GCA_947044365.1. Classification (NCBI taxonomy): domain Eukaryota; kingdom Metazoa; phylum Porifera; class Demospongiae; order Haplosclerida; family Petrosiidae; genus Petrosia; species Petrosia ficiformis. Next base: position 5,131,079 of record OX345644.1, on the reverse strand, counting down.
GGTTGTATGAGGTTTGAACCGTACCTCAATTTTGTACTCACCTAAGATCTGGCGAATAGCTTCCAAGAGACCCTGGAGATATGGTAGAGTTATAACAGCAGTTGGTTTAGTCTCTTGAATTGTATTTTGGTAAGACTGTTCTGTTTTAACAAAAGGTAATTGGCTTTGAACTTGATTCGCAATCCTATGAATAAAGCGTCTTGGATATCCATTGCCTTTGAGTGCACTGTGTATATGTTTATCTTCCTTGGATTGTAACGCAGTGGTTGAAGCAAGGGTATGAGAGCAGTGGTATAGTGTTCGAATCACTGATGATTTATGTGAGAGAGGATGATGAGAATTGAAATCCAGATACTTGTCAGTATGGGTAGGTTTCCGGAAAACAGATGTTTTTATTGATCCATCTTCCTGTAGTAATAGAATGTCCAGGAATACTCCAATACAATACTGATGTCTCTACCTAGCCACAAAGGCCTCTTTAAAAATAATTTATGATATTATATGTACATGTATGTTGCCACCCATCCCTCCTTCAAGTGATTGTTAGAACTTGGAACCACACCTAGATTAGTCCTCTGAGAACTAATTAGATTGTCATCTGAGCATTGCTGGGTGGAGGTGCAAGGAACCCATGGAAGCTTGGGAGGTATTTGGAAACTTCCCTTTCAAGATACCTTGAGTTCTTGGGCACTAGAGCAGAGGATGTGATAGATGGCACCAGTAACAATGGTGTGGTTATGTCAGGCAGAAACAGAGCATTGCCCCTGGTTGAAACAATTCTGTGAGGTTTTCAGGGAGGTGGGTGGGGTTGGGGAAACCTGTAATGGCTCACTAGATAGCTCACTGGTGCAGTGACCACAGAGCTTGAGGGCTGCCCTGCCTGAGAACTCATTCCATAATGTGGTATTATCACCCGGCCTGTTAAAGTGGGGCTTCAGTTTGGCTTGGGCCAAGAAGACTCTGTCACAATGCTTTGGTAGGGTAGACTAAGGATACATACTGCTGGTCTGGACTGTGGTGCCCATGTACATGTATGCCAGCAGTTCTTTTGTCTAATGTGGGTAGGATGGGGCCTTGGATGGTGGCCATGTAACATAGGGAGGCAATAAGACTTGACCTCTCCTCAATAGCAACCCTCGGCTTATTCTCGGGCTAATATCTTGGGGTCTTATATTCCTGATACAAACCATGGTACGTACATATAATATATTCTATAACTGACAGGGCACTAGAACTGTCTGATCACTACACACACTATTTTCTGACTTTAATGTTTCCAGTCTCTCTTCATTCCATTCTTTTTTCACAACTGAATTGAACTCTAATTATTAGGAATATTTATAGCCTTAGTGGTTGCATAACCACCCATCGCCATTGGGTGTACATGTGTGTATGCTGGTACCTAAGATATACCTGTTAGCTATAGTATACAATGTAATTATATATTTTATTATATGAAAAAATTAATCTGATGATCATGTATAAATATGCCATTGGGCTGTGTTCCAGTAGCCGTCATTATTGTCATTTTTGGCATAAAAATCATTGTAGCACTTTGTATATACCATTTGATGCTATGTACTAGTTTCTATGAACTGACTTTTAAGAAAGAATGTATTTGTGACAGTGATGTGAGTGAACACAACAGCTATATGCCTTTTAAAGCCATTGGAAGTCATCTAAATATATATGTACAAAAATAAAAGATTGATATTAAATTTTATGTTCATTTTATAGGAGCAAGACCAGGAGGTGTGGCAGTCATATCTGTACAAAAGAGATTTATATACTATCTGGTCAGTGATAATTAAATAGTATACACTTGTTGTATCCTCTGATTGTTCACAACATTATTATCACTAAACAATTAACAAATGATAACAGAAACTGCACTTAAAAACTGATATAACAATACATGATAGACATTATGTCATATACACAAATGATATAGACAGACAGACATGACATGGAGTTGGGTATTATCCTTCATGAGTCAAATTGGGATAGTTGTGGGACTAAAAGCCATTGATGGCCATGGGATTTGGTAGTTGTTGTAGACTGTACTGTGTTGTAGCTTCACCATGCGTTAATTTATGTGCTACACCCATTAATTGATGAAGCTGCCCAGAATGATACAACTTCTACATATACAATGTGTATGTACTAGGTGTGGCTTCTTTCAGTCTTCCAGTGTCTTAACGAATCTTCTTTCCAACAAAGCAAGTTTGAAACTTTGAACATGTGTACTTCGAAAGTTTTAAAGCTGACAAAAGTTTCATGAAACACCCCGCCCATAAATATAGCATAAATCAACTTGTACATATATATATATATATATATATATATATATATATATATAAATCTGCAACAATTAGGGAGAGAGGGTCATGCAACCTCAGTTGCTCTATATTTTAGTTCGGATGAATGTTCAAATGATATTCATTTAAAATATAATTACCATCTTTTATTAATTCTATAACAGGTCACAAAAACACGATATTTTCACAAACCCACATATGAATCACTGTCCTCATCATTACAAGCTATGAAGGAACACATGATTACACACGATGTAGATGAATTGTGTATGCCAAAACTGGGATGTGGTCTAGATCGTTTAGCGTGGGACAAAGTAAGCAGAATAATCTGTGAACTGTTTCAGAGTGTACCAGTCCGAATTACTGTGTATTACTTGTAATTCAATTGATAATTATTTAATTATCAGTTAGTTGTGTTCATTTTCTATTGTACACAAAATGATACATTATCACTATCTATCTATCATCTCATATTTAACTTACACTTCTAAATTTGCTCATTTATATCACCAAACAATTTAATCATCAGATTTATTAATTCTCATTACAATAGTCATTCAAATAATGAATGTTAATGTTATTTGACATGATATTTTGCTACTTTTGATAACCAAAATGTTGAATTTTGTCATAATTGGGCTCAGTATCCTCATTCAATCTTACAAAGTACAAGTATATCTGATTCCTCCACATCACAAGAGAAGCTCGTTAATGCACACATAGATAGAATGTGTATAATTCCATTCTAGTATAAGTATAACTATAATTATCGTTAGTTATAGTACCCTCTACAGTGCGTTTTGAGTGTGGGGTAATAGATTGAGATGACATAATGCACAAGCAAAGTGTATATGTGATCTTGATGTTTATTGGCCCTACCTGAGTACCCACAATAATACACATATTGCACTGTAGAAGGGTGCTATAAGTGTTTTATTGCATATTACAGGGTTATAAGCTAAAAGAGGTGCTGCATTGATGTATGCATTGCCATTTCCCTTTGACATGGTCAAAGGAATGCAATTAAATCACAAATATGATTTGATTTTGTGTCGGCACCACTCTGTTGAAGTGTGGTTAGCTAAAACACTTATATTGACTTATATTGCACATGTGCATTATGTGATCTAAAGTAGTGGTGGGTGATGCCTTTCCTGCAATCTCATAGGTCAGAATTTCATGTAAACATTAATTATTTAGTATGAATATTACTATATTAAAACAAAAAAATGAAAAAAATATAGTGAGTTGAATATATAATTATGAAGACTAGTATATATATGTACACACAAGTAAAATTTATATAATTATACAAATATATGACTGATCACTAAAGAAATAATAATTATTATTTAACATAATTTGATAAAATTGTAATGTTAATTTTATACTTATTTGTGAGGACTAGGAATTTATAGTACACTATCAGGATACTCATTGATTATCATCATCAGTGTCACTTAGAGGGTGTTTAGTTGCAGAGTGTCTAGGAGATACACTGTATGGACTGAGTATCTTGGCTTCTGGGTCGCTTGGGAGGCATTTGTTACTGAAATTACATAATAATAAAAGACAATTTAACATCTCAAACAATATGTATTCTTGGTTTACATTGTAATGTTTATGTCATCCCTATAATTGCTCTGCAAGGGGTTAAATATATATAATGATAATTATTATGCTTGTGTCACAAATGCATAGTTTAGGAAGTTGCATCATTGTGGAGGGCTCGGAATTAATAAGAATGATGCGAAATAGAATTCAGACCAGTAGGCTTGTAGCTTACGCAGAAACAGGAAGTAGTAGCTGTTCTATAAATCTGAAATATATTCATACAAGTAATAAAAATAATAACAATAGGCTGTTGTGCTTCAGGCATTAGAAAGTCAGCTATGATTTATGATGTTGGACTGTTATAATACAAAAATGATCCCTATGAGGCATGTCCAAAGCAATCAAAGAGATCATTTTTTTCTCCTTATAATATATTGGAACGTGAAACCAGGACACATACATGTACTTACTCTTGTAGGAATCCCTCCACATCATTGATTAAACATTCTTCACCAATTTGACTAGAAATATTTAAGAAATTCCCAATCATATCACCTCCTTTGTATATAAGAAGTGCAGGTAGACCTTTCTCAAGCTGACAAGGAAGAAAAAAATATCCATTATGACACAATATGCTGATAGAACTGCATTGAAAATGCATTTAAACAGGATGTATTCATACAAGAGATGTCTGTTTACTAACCTATCTATTTACCAGTATAAGATGGTACAATAGCAAGCATAGACATTACCACATGCCACAAGCACTAGTTACATAATTGTATTAATTATAGCGTAATGAGCACCATGCATGCCGTGTATAGTAAATACTATAAATACTAATATTTTAATCAACCCACATTGTTGATTCTATTACTTAATCAATTGTACTTATCTTTGATATTTTCATTTGTTTGCACTTGAAGAGATAATGATTGCACACACTTGCACATCTAAATGTAGCTGGAATGCATGCTACAAGTGGGTGTGGTTGTCATTTAAAGATGACCTTTAAGCAGTCTATGCTGTATATTTTGTAAGTGGCACTACTTCAATGTTTTTGTAATGTTATACCATCTAACAGTGTGTTCTTTCTGTTGACCTGTTCTTAGTATAGTCTGGATACATTATAAAACTGTTGTAACTTTCAAACCAACAGTGTCTGGAAATTTTTACACATACATATGTTCTCCTTTCATTCTGAGTCATTGATCAGAACTCTAGTTTATTATCATAAAATTATCATTTTATGTGTAGCTGCTGTGATAAAGACATGACAATGAGGCAATAACATAATAGTCATCTGATAATGAATGCATACTTGAGAATGATTACAAATATCAAGTGATAATTATGTACTCAATCTGTTCTATGGTTCATTAAGGATTTAATATGACACATGGGGGTGCCAATTATTTGCTTCACTCAACCATTACTTAATATTGACCTTTATTCACATTCATGCTACATTAAAACACTTAATGAGTATTATATTTAATGGCTTAAGGTATGAACTTCATTTTTCAGCATCTACTTATTTTAACTTACAAATTCCTGACTGAGGCTTAAATGTTGAGCTTGCACACGACAAAACTTAACCTTAGAGATGAGAGGAGATTAATAGATAAGAGTATAATTAAAGTAAGAGAACTAACAGAACAAAAGGTCCATTGCACAATAATCTACAGTTACTGCACTGTCAATAATGTGTTGAGTATATCCAAACCATGTATAACAACTGCCATGCTAGTATACATGAACTAGTGTTGTTTGTTTTAGCTAAATCCCCAGGCATTGCAACTTTTAGTTAACTAAACTATAACTAAATATAAGTCTATCGCAATAGCTAAAAAAATGAGAATCGACCAATAATGGGCACTTTAAGTTACATAACTAAAACCCTTTTAGTAAGCCTAATATTACATTTGTATTTTAGTTAATCATCTACAACTACTTTTGTTACACTAACTAACATTGGTCCTTATGGATCATAACACTAATATGAACCTGTCATACTAACTAACATTGGTCATTATGGATCATAACACTAATATGAACCTGTCATACTAACTAACATTGGTCATTATGGATCATAACACTAATATGAACCTGTCATACTAACTAACATTGGTCATTATGGATCATAACACTAATATGAACCTGTCATACTAACTAACATTGGTCATTATGGATCATAACACTAATATGAACCTGTCATACTAACTAGCATTGGTCATTATGGATCATTACACTAATATGAACCTGTCATACTTTTATAATCATGGAAACATACATGTGTTATAGTGAATGAATTTACCGTTGGGTACATCTTAGCCAATTTTGTCAAGGACTGGTTTAGTTTAAAACAAGATAGGATTAACTACAAGGAATGAGACATGTAGTAAAATAGTAAATAATATTCAATATTATTAAATTCTTAGGCTTAAAGGCCACCATACATGTGGCATCGTTAAATTCGTAGCATAAAATTGTTGCATATGACATGTTGCTAGTGACATTCTACAAGTAATATGCTATAATACAATATATGACTTAGTGCTAGAGTTCTAGAGTTTTATATATATATATACATGTATATATATATATATATTAGTGTGTATTGTTTCAATATGTACAGACTACATGTCATGGCGCACCATTGGCCCAAAGAGCTTCTTATTTGGCACAGCACAGTTCTCTCTTTAGGCCAATGGCACAGGTAATTATGATTATATTGTCACTGACAGCATCAATTCTTTCTTAATTGGCTCAAAATGTATTCCCAATGGCACACACACACCATTGTTGAGCCAATTTGGCCCATACTTCAAAAACACTGCTACATGTACATACATATACAAACATGTATATGTATGTACAGACTATATATACATATACAAACATGTACAAGTACATCTACAGACTACATGTACACGTACATGTATGTACAGACTACACGTTCATATACAAACATGTACAGATGATCAAACATGTACCTGCACATATACAAACATGGTCATGTATGTACAGACTACATGTACATACATGCAATTATACAAATATGTACATGTACGTACATATAATTGTCGTGGATTGTGAATAATGTGAATTATACATTTACCTCATCATAAATATGCATTACTACAAAGCAATCATGTGGGGCAGAGTCAATAGCATTAGCAAATTTGTCTCCACGCAGTTCAGTGAGATTACCAAATATTTTCCTGTTGAAAGTAAGAATAATGTACATAACTGTACTGTGCTGCCATATAAGGAGGATTATTTACATACTGTACCCTGTCAGAGTTTAAAGTACACATTTCACTATATAATTATTTCAGCGGCAAGTGATTCCCCTACATTTCAGACCTGATTTACTTCGCAACATCTCAGATATACAGACCTTCTGGGACCCCAGAAGCCACCAAAGCAACATCAGAGGGCCTAAATTAAAACATACCCCGCAACCCCAGGAGTATTGTGTGTGTATTCACATCGATTCCTTCCCCTCCCTAACAAGCATTTGTGTATGAAACCTTGTCAATGTATTGAGGGTCTAAGAATCAAAGAATATTCAAAATTGGGTATACTACCTCTTGTTGCCTGCTTTAGCCTGTTCTTTTAGTTCATGTAGTCGTCTAGCTTGATATTGCTGTATAAAAGGATCATTCTCAATATTAATTTGTTCCAGAGCCTCTAATAAATCTTTTGAACTATCAACATCTTCACTCTGTTTGTGTATGCATTTGAATAGATAGACAGATGTGACATCATAATCTCATCACAAAATATTATAAGTAACAAAAAATGTAAATAAAATTATACAAGGACAGTAAATATGGCAAGTCAATTATGATTATAGTATCAACTGATTCAATATACATGTTTATACATGTAAGCTTCTAAGTACTAGGACTTCTATAGACTAAACTTAATCTGATTTGACTAGCAATATCCTATTGCTAGTCAAATCAGATTATATTTTAGATTATTATGGCCCTGCATCCATATGATTGCGTTCCCAATTCCCATATGTACAATGTATGTTTATATATAATTTTGTGTGAGCGTTGCATATTTAGTTATTAAGGAAGTAGTGTCATTCCAGTGGTTTTGGTGAATTATCAGCATTTTCCATAAGCTACTTTTTCCTGCTAAGTTGTACTGTAGCTCAAGTGTGTATTCAGTATAAACAAACACATACTTGAGTTATAGTACAGTAGAGTACAGACCAGCAGGAAGAAATTAGTCTATGAATAGTTGTTGTAGCTGAAATACAGAAATAATTACAAGAACCATAAAAGAAGAATTGAAAACAAGTACATCAGGGAACTTATAAACAGAAATCAATCTTTAACGATGTTCTGTTTATGTAACTATGATAGGCTGTTGAGTTTCAGACATGTCATCAGCACTGATTATTGGGCATCACAAAGCAACCAAAGGGATATATTTTCCTCTATTTATTCATCCTAATTATTATAGATTGTGCTGGTTATAATATACACAGCCTTTAATAGGGTGGCGTACATGGTGATGGAAAAATCTTGTACTCTTGAATCAAACTATGGCACTCTGAGAGTACTGGAGTAAAACTTTTTCTCGCAATCGTGGCCTTTAATGTGTGTATACAATATTTGATATCATTAGGCTTCATAACTGCTTCACTACCATCTAACAGTATGAGCTATTTCTTGATGTGATCATACTGTAAGTATCAACAGCAACCATGGGACATTAAAAAGCTGTAAACTAGAATACATGTATGATAAACAGAATGATCAAATAAAGATATGATTTATGGTATACTCACAATCACCTTTTAACTGCATGAACTCAAACATTTCTAGACTGTTACAGGTACTGACTCAACCTGATTACTGTAACCCTCTACCTACACAGCGAAGACATGTATACTTGTACTGTATATACAGTGTATGTGAAACAGCAGACTTGATGATATATAGTTAATACACAAAATCTAACAACATTTATCATACATTCCACACTCAATAATTAATCATACGTAGAGCTGACTAATGAATATAAATAAACAATTCAATTAGCATGGTTAATATCCCACGACTGCAAGCTATAACCATAACATGACATGCACTGTATAATGCATTACAGCTCATTATCTATGTTGGAGTGAAACTCCAAGGAAAAAATGAACTATACTTCAAATTGGCAATTTTGTGAATTTAGATACATCTTGTCGAGTGTGTTGAATATCTATTGAATGTTATATCAAAGCTAGCTATGGGTTATATGAAAAGATAAATGCTGTAGTAGAGTAAGAATTTAAAATTGCTAACAGCTAATTAAAATTGTTTTGTAAAATTTTCCAATTATAGTAGATAACTTGCTACTTTGTTAAATAAACTATACTATACCTAGTAATCTCATTATCCACTGTACAAGGAAAAGATTCTTATGTATATGTAAATTACTATTATTATTCTTAGTACACTGAATTGCAAAGAACCTGGTTAAATAGAGAAAATGAAAATAAATTATGAAATGTACATGAATTGTACATTTTTGGCACATTGTAAAAGTAGCAAGTTTTAAATATGGACACAACAGGATTAGTCAGCTATATTAAGTGATTGTGGAATGTGCTACATGTGATCCAAACTAGATTGTTTTGAAAGCTAAATCATAAACAAGTGTTTTAATTTGAATTTACTATATCAGTACAACATCCCATTCTCTACAGCTTCTTTTAAAGCTATGCTACTTCCAATATCATTGAATACAAGTGCTCATATGCCACCTATATAGTGTATTTGACCCTTCTATGAAATATACTTTTATGTTAAGAGTGTCAGAGAGCATTCTTTATAGTATAAGAACTGAACAGTAAAAGAAGTGCTGAAACCAGAAATAAAAAATATCTATAATAATTGCTAGGATGTAAGTATGATATCCACAGAAGTGAAAATATACCATTCAGTTATTGCATTGTCATTGCACTTGATACCTAAATTTGTTGGTAATAAATGGAGATACATATGTCTCCACTTACTTTCACTACTTTTTACACAACCTACATCCCAACAGATGTATATATTTAGTATATCACACTATTATATTACTGTTACCATGACAACCTGATAGAAAATGTAAGTGGTATATATATATATCATATATCAGTGAAACTTACATGTAATGACAATTGTTCAATCACAGTATTGATTATTGAAATTGATTAAAGGAGAGAGACTCATATCCAGAAAACATAGCTCAACCAGCTGGGGATTTAAACCCAAGACCTTCTGATTACTAGCCAGATGCTCTACCATCTGAGCTACAGGAGCCAGGTTGAGGAGGAGCATTTCAAAGACAATGTCTACTACTTAGGTCAGGCTATTTGTCTCTCTACTTAAGCTAGATTCACTAGTCAAATATCCATATAGTATAATTATGTATAATAATAACAATGTACAGAGTACATGCATGTACCTCCTGTGGTCCTCAGGTTATATCTCCTCCAGAGCAGGTGATATATATGACATACATACATGTACCTTTTTATTATATAAACACTAAAACCATATATATATATATATATATATATTTAAAGCACTTTCACGCCTAACATCAAAGGTACCGACTGTTCTATATTTTCCATATAGCACACTTTTTTGACCACATCCTGTTCTATATTTTCCGGATGTTGTTTATAACACTAGAAAACAACGCGCTTACCTCGGGTTTAGTGCAAGAACGCTAAGTACTTCATTCTTCTTCTCCATTGTATCAATCCAAAGTACTAATACTGTACAGTTAAAGCATATATATATATATATATATATATATATATATATATATATATAATTATATATATAATATTAGGGATGTGCGATACAACAAGAAACTAATATCACGTATCATGACAACATTTATCACGATACGATACAGTATCGTGATATTTTTCATAAGAGAATTATTAATTACTAAGATATTGTGTACGAAACATTTTTTGGATAACATGGTGGCGTTTCAGGTGAACCAGCATATTTGTTGTATTCTTCGAGTACTTTACACACTGTTGACACAACTCACACACTACTTCATCTTTCTTCTCTATGGTACCACAGTCATCAGTAACGAACCCAAAGTATTTCCATACTTTGCTCTTCGACCCTACCAGGGGCTGGAAGCGTCTTGCATTCCGCTCTGTCTCCATCGCTTCCATTTTTCACAGTAGCATGTGCTTGAATAATTGCGCATGCTCAGTAGTGCCACGTGGGTGTATCGATACGCTAACAGCAAATATCGTATCGCGATACTAGTTAATTATATCGATATATCACTGTATCGATATGTATCGCACATCCCTATATAATATATATGTATTATCTACAAAATATATATAATATATAAATTATACACATTTAATAACAACTACAAAATATACATAATAGAAACAATGATTATAAAACACTTTAATGTTGTTGATTATGTCTGAATCAACAAAAATACCTATCACTGTAAATGTGTGACTAAGCTACTTCTGTTGTGGGTGTACCGGCTATAAAAACTGTAGTTTATTATGATAACACATGTTCATTGTACATTAACTGTGGTTGTACATTCACCTAACATACCCTGTGCACTATATACTGCAAATATGAAGTGAAACCATTGATAAATGTCTTAAGCTTATCATATCACTATTTAAACAGAGCTTTACAATCATTATGAATAACAACTATAGACCCATTTTGGGAAAACCACACTCACAATTCGGCCCTTCTACACAGGTGTGACTCATTTTCAGCTTTTTGATATAATTATGTTAATTGAAACTTTTATAAAATTGTTTCCAAATTGTTTTGCATGACCAACAGGCAGCAAGGATTTATTGATCAATCTCAATTCACATGTATATGCACGAGGAGTAATGATCATTTTCGAGTTGTAATTTACAAACAATTCTTGTAGTGATATTTTGGAAGCATCAAAACTGACAGCATTAATGCCAAAATAATTGTAAATATGAAACTTAATACTGCCAGTATTTGTACATTTATATTACTCACATTTTACATTAACATCAAACCTACAGTCCAAGGAAATTGTGTCACAGTTTGGCTATGTACTTCTTTAACAAAGTATCCACACTACTGTTTCATATGCATACAGTGAAACCCCTCTATCGAGGACAGCCCCGTATTAAGGACTCTTATAAATGATCCAAACTGCGCTGTATAATATAAATTCACCCCTGAAATGAGGACACCCCTATAATCAGGGCACTTCTATTTGTTCCAAAGGTGTCCAGAATAGAGGGATTTCATTGTATAACATAATGCATGTGTACCTGGAAGTACATGTAGCCTCTCTTTGTAAGAATGAATGAAGAATTCTGAATGTTTTTCTACATTACTGATACAAATTTGAAACTTCCTTCCAAAATTATATAATAATTAATTGCTGTAACACATTCTTTAGTATACTATGTGAGATTAGTATAATCATCAATCCCCAGGCACAATAGAATGCGTAAGTATACATAGTCACAATTTCATACACAGGAGTGTGATTTTTCTCCTTAAAGAAAGGCTATCGTCCATCACTTACCCTTTGTGTATTACAAGAAAGTCTCAGAAGTAATCTCATAATAGCTAGGGGCATAGGGTGAAGTACACACATAGAAGGACTTGTACTTTAATAAGTCCTTTGTTCATTACTTGTATTAAGTCTGAAGTATTTGAAGTGCTTTGAAGTATTTGAAGTGCTCTCTGAGGTATTTGAAGTGCACTGAAGTATTTGAAGTGCTCTCTGAAGTGCACTGAAGTATTTGAAGTATTCTCTGAGGTATTTGAAGTATTCTCTGAGGTATTTGAAGTGCACTGAAGTACTTCTGTTTTGCTTAATTTAATTTTAGTACTACTGTCAGTTGACTTGTAAGTACTTGTCACTAAGCAGCACTTGTATTTGTACTTAGGATCTATCAACCTTTTTACAGCACTTGTACTTGTACTTGTACTTGCACTTGTACTTAACATAATTTTATTGTACTTGTAAGTCCTTATATCTGTACTTCGTCCCATGCCTGTCTATACAAGAATATTCTCTGGACACTTCAATCCAGATAATTCATACTGTCAGCAGATTCTTTATATGTAATGCAAATATGTATACACTATGACACAAATTCGTATTTATACTTGTAATGATGCTTATGTATAATACATTACTATGTCCTTAACTTTGTAATATTTGGCAGTCACAATAAATATTCAGTTTCCCTTCCAGACATACATGTATCTACAATACACTTAAAACAGTAATTATATCAAGAGAGGGATTTTTAGTATACCAAAATACATGTCATGAAATAGTAATAAAACATGATGAATTCATACAAGAAATACCCAAAAAGTAAACAAATACGGTAGCTTGGTAACCACTTTAAATAGTTACATAGACTAATATACTTGGTAACCAGTACAATGAGTCATTTCAATAGTTAAATAGACTAATATACTTGGTAACCAGTACAGTGAGTCATTTCAATAGTTAAATAAACTAATATACTTGGTAACCAGTGGTTACCAAGTATTTAACTATTGAAATGACTCATTGTACTGGTTACCAAGTATATTAGTCTATTTAACTATTGAAATGACTCATTGTACTGGTTACCAAGTATATTAGTCTATTTAACTATTGAAATGACTCACTGTACTGGTTATCAAGTATATTAGTCTATTTAACTATTGAAATGACTCACTGTACTGGTTACCAAGTATATTAGTCTATTTAACTATTGAAATGACTCACTGTACTGGTTACCAAGTATATTAGTCTATTTAACTATTGAAATGACTCACTGTACTGGTTACCAAGTATATTAGTCTATTTAATCTATTTAACTATTGAAATGACTCATTGTACTGGTTACCAAGTATATTAGTCTATTTAACTATTGAAATGACTCATTGTACTGGTTACCAAGTATATCAGTCTATTTAACTATTGAAATGACTCATTGTACTGGTTACCAAGTATATTAATCTATTTAACTATTGAAATGACTCATTGTACTGGTTACCAAGTATATTAGTCTATTTAACTATTGAAATGACTCATTGTACTGGTTACTAACCAGTACAATGAGTCTTAAATCATTTCAACGCTAAAGAATCCAAGGATTACAATCAATGAATTTTACACACTTACAAAGAGTTAGATTAATTTAGTCCAGCAATCAAATTTATAATCATCACATCATTGATACAAGTTGATAATGTGTATCAGGTTTTTGGTAATTGGTACCATATGGATGGCATAGCAGAAGTATATAAAATCAATATCCACATTTACTTATGAATGTATATGCATGTCTATAATGATGAGTATTCAATTTACACCATATTAAAATATTTTACAATATACCTACACTATACCTACACTATAAGTACAAGCTGTAAGTGAGTAGTAGAAATTACAACTACATGTATTATCTCTACCTTTCTGTTCTCATATCTTATATATATAATTTGTAGTTTATTTATGATATATGTTATTCTAATATGTAATATAAATAGTTGCATGAGAATCAAATTGTTATCACAAACTTGTACGATTAAATAGCTAATGTACTAATGATATAGTGAAACCAGTTAAGAAGTGATAATAGACAAAACATACACTTTGTAGACAAGTATAGTGATTGCATATGAACCAGTAAAACACAAACATACAAACTATATGGTAGTCTGTACCAACTACCAAGTACACTGTACATGTATAATTACTAGTATGAACATGATATAAAGTACAAGTTACACGATAGTGAACAACTAAAAACATAACAATCATGTTTTTCAAATACATACTGATATTGAAAGAACATGAATTAACATTACAATAACTATATATTATATAATTATATATATAATATATATATTTATTAATATATCCCGATATGGCTAAACATCAAAGTAAACCACAGCTTTATAAATCAGATATAACACCCTGTGGTCAGATATGAAACCTCCCATCGACACAGACTACAAAAAAACAATGCCAAAGTGAAGACAGAAAGGTAGGAGAAGCAACAGACAACAACAAAGGTTTTGTCTTTCAGGAAATATATCAATTACTTGTGTTATATCAGATTTATAATGTGACATAGCACTTGTGGGCATGTTATATCGTATACATATACGTGTACATGTATATATTGTATATAAAACAACAACACTCATAAGCTCAGTTTTATCTGTTCCCCAAAAATATAATATTTCTTGAGAGATATATAATCAGTTTGAGTAGGCTAGCCATCAAAATCATTGACTTTGCCTAGATTAACCTGTACTATAACTTACAATAATTATATTATTAAGCAAGAAATTCAATGACTGTCATGGAGTAATATGATAGACTGTATATATTACAATTTGACTTTATCATTTTTGTGTACTGTATATTCAGTTTCACAATTTTAAAGGGAGACAGGAAGTACTCACTCTTGGTTTAACAGTTGGACCACTTCTTTGAATTAATTCCTGCTTCTGTGCTTCTCTGAGTTCCCTCAGCTGTCTCTCTTCTTCTACATGACGATGATAATCCATTAAAACACCTTTAGGTCCAGTCTATGTGTAGATATTATTGATAATAACAAGAACAACACACTATATTAATATATATTACTTCCATACTTGAAGTGTATATACTACAGAATATGGATAGTAAGATGTTTGTAAACACTTGTTACAATTTGATTAGGGTATGCTGGACAAAGAAGATAAAATTGCAGACACAAACATTCTTTTATACCACAAAAATTCCATACAAAGACATGATAGCAATTGACTACAAGTTTACAAGCCATTCATCACCAATCAAAAAACAGTATACATAACTGTTAGCATTCAATAATGATATTCATTGCCTATACAGGTTGGGTCCTTGCGAAGCTTGACTGAGTTGACTCCTGATATAACTTAGCCTACATCAATCTACATCAACAGTCAATATGAAGTGTACTGGTGTACTGTATATATGTATTTACATGTGACCTAATTCAGTTACAGTATACTTAATTACATACACATTATCATTACAATGTATAATTATATATGTATATGGTATAATGGTATGGAATATGTCAATAATTATGGGTGTCACGTTTGTGATATGAAAATTATGGTGATAGTGAAAGAAGTTCAAAGCTCTATCTTTAGCATTTTGCACTAAAATTGGATAATCTTTGTAGTAATTACTTTGTTTCTAAAAGAAAATTTCTTTATTTTGTCACCATATATATCATACAACCAAAATCACACTCTAAACACAGAAAATCAGTTACATATGCACTACCATGATATTATGTCTACATTATCTATTACCATGGCAACGAGCATCTAGAGTAAATCAAAACTGCAATCAGGCTGCCAAATTTGAACAACGATAACAATTACTGACTACGTAACCAGTAAGTAAATAAGTACTATAAAGCTAGCAGAAGTCCCATTTCAAGATGATATAGAGCTTTTTTTTTACTCTCTGATAAGTTCAGGAAATGTCAAGGAAATGTCAAGGAAATGGAACTACACTGTAAGTTTCAATTCAGTGTCAGGTTTTGTAAATTTATACATCTAAATGAACATTATGGTACAACTTATATACTAATATGAGCTATCAATGGTTAGTGTCTGGAGTTATTTTCACTTACACAAGATACCATGAGTGTTTAACTAATCGGTGAGTTCGGATATGTGACTTCATACTGTGGTGGTGTAACACATTGAGTCATTTATCCAATTAATTTGACTTCTATACACGTCACCTACCAGTTAATGATACAGCTTTGCATGGTTGTGACATTATAGCCCTCCCTTATCCTTTAGTATAATAGTTACTCTACTAGTACTTATTATAATAATTTATACCTGAGGCAAACCGTCATAAGTTGGACGAGGTAATGGAGATCGTTCACCAACATTTTCACCCTCACTGTCTGAGCTAGACACGTAGTTTTCCTTTTTCCCAGCTTCCAAAGATGCCATCTTGTTTAAGATCTGCTTTGAGTGTTTTGACTAGCTTGATTGAAACGACACACCCCCACTAGCCCTATCCCGGATACCCGGGGAATATTTGCTAATTGCATTGTTGATCTTGTCCAGACACACCCTTCCAAAAGTCAAAATATTTAAAGTGGAGTTTTTAAAGAGCTTTCTAAATAGATTTCAAGTGCGTTTTTCTGCAACCAAGGAGTTACCCGACAATGGAACACACTAATAAAGCACTGGATTTATTGCAACAGCTGCAGAACACTATTGAGACACAGCACCAGGAGATCGAAAAACTACAGTCAAAAATCACCACACTCAAAAGCCAAAACGATAAACTTCGCAAAGAAAGAAACGATCTGAGAGGGGAAAATTCGGAACAACTTGCTCGTATTGCACAATTATCGAGAAAAACGTCTTTAGATAGTTCACCAACATTGAGGTAAGTGGTCTTGCTTGATTTGTTTTCATGGTACTTAAATAATAATAATAATTAGTTTTGGTAACTTCTGTTCTTTTGTTTACACAAACAATAATCACAATAATTTATATCTGTCCCAGTAACATAATACATTTCTACAGATCTCCATGTCTTCTTTATAATCAATTATCATAACTTATAACATGCTTTTCATGTCAGTCATAATTATTGTAATTCTTATATAATTATATAATTATATATAATATGTATAATTGTATTATACTCTTAATTAAGTAGTAGCTATTAGTACACTGGTCAAAACAAATCAATGTTTACAAACTCAGCCCCTTATGGCTGTAGGACAGTGTTTTTCAAAGACAGTCATTCCAGGTTGATCGATCAAAGATCGATTTAATGATGAAATTAGGTGTTATTATGGAAACCTAATTAACAATTACATGGAGATTATAAACTTCAAATACCATTGATGATATATGAGTGTGGCAAATTCATATTTTTCATAAATAAACATTTGCAGAAACCATAATTATTGTGAATTATGAAATAATTATGTTATCATCATTGTAATAAGTAAGATAGCCACCCAATGAGTGGCTCAACATTAGTTACTGTTTAATGGTAAATCTCTGATGACTCTTGACAAATAGTATAGAGTTGATGAAGTTTAATTTTCAACAATTCGCACTACTTAAAGCTGTATTTAGTTACATAAAACACATTTCATTTTAATAGTAGTATATAATTATTACATAGAAGTATGTAGCTACTACGTATATGATGGATATTTGCCATGAAAAGCAATATGTTTGAAGTAAGTTCTTTTTTCATGTTTGCATAGTGCAAAAAATTCTTGCTAGTGATATTTTAGTAGTATTATTTAGTTGTATCTAAAGCTTAAGACGTACAGCTACGTATGTTAATCTTTTATTACAATTGTTTTGACTGATGGAATATGTGGGTAATCTGGGTATGTTTGTAAATGAATTCTCTTTAGGATAGCAAGGAATGGGAAACACGGATGTGTTTATATATTATTTTAATCATAAACATGTTTTTCATTCCACTCAATGCTACACGTTATATTTATGCATGGCATTTAGTACTTACATTTAAGACAGAGAGGTAGCATGAATATTATGGGATTAACAAGAACTATAGCTAAATCGCCTTACAGTAAGGCTTGGTGGACAGTAAATTGAATTTAGGTCATTAGGAGTTCACAGGATTTTGAGCTTGGGGAGAGGGGGAACTGCAAAGTTTAGCATTTATGCGGAGCTAACGCATAGCCCCACTAGGGAGGTCTGCCTGCCTTCCCAGAAATTTTTGAAAAATAGATGCTCTAAAATCGATTCTGAGGCATTCTGGAGGTACTTATAGCCATTCTAAAGTACAATTAGCGCATGCACAGAAACTGAGTTAACAGATGTTGACTTCAAATCCTCGACATTTTTCTTTAATTTAGTTACTGCTGTTGCTGTTATTTATTACTGTTGAAATTTCATTTTGGTTGTGAAAATGCTTGAGGAGAATAGCTTTTGGTAGATATCCCAAGTCTACCCCATCCCCCCGTATGAAGCCCTGGTGATAGCATACATAATTTACATCAGTTTTGTATACTTTGCAGGGATTAATGCAAAGGAGGCAATCCCTGGAATTCCTTCCCCTCCTAACCTCCTTCATCTTCCCCTCCTGTTCGAAAATACATATACAACAAGATATATGGAGAAAAAGTATTTCTGTGATTGATTTTTGTTGTCCAGCATTCATTAATCATAACTGACTTTCTTATGCCTGAAGTACAACAGCCTACTATAGTTATTATTTTCATTATCTACTCTCATTACATTGTAAAGAGTCTTGTACATGTAGAACATCAGAAATATATTTCAGATAGAATAGCTATTACTAATTTTTACGTAAGTTACAAGCAGCTTTCTTCTTGAGCTGGTCTGTAGGGCTCAAGTGCGTGTTCTACTATGTGCCACATCCAAGATACAATTATGTATACAATGTATAGTCGCATATGTGACACAAAAATATAGATATACATTAAACCCCATGCAAAACAATCATAGGAATGGCCCTGTGGGCCATAAAAATTGAAATTTAAATTAAGATTATAGTAATGCATTAATCAATAGTTAGGCTAAATTCATCAAAGTAATTTGATAGTATATCCCTAAAAATTAATCGTAATTCAGTTAATGCCACAGCTTTACATTGTCTTTCGACTCTCCACCTTCATGGACAAATTGCTGCCATCAATTCCTACTTCAGATTGTGTAACTCCAAGAATTAGTATATCTAGAGCAGTGTTGTGCACATATATTCCCTGCTAAAAATCTACACCTCTATAATAACCGAGTGATAATGATGTATACAGCACATACATATTATTGTATATTTATCAACCCTCATTTATAAGAGTAGTCAGGTTGTAATTTAAATATGGCAATACAATTAGTCAATCAAATCTAGTTTCAAAACCTATATCATATGTAATGGTAATATAGCATTTTCAGTGTTTTTGTAAAGTTGATTCTGTAAACAACCAAACCACACAAGACTATTCCACACCAGGGCTAGACTGCTGAACGTACATGTATACACTTCCTTTTCTGTCTTGTCCAATTAATAATGTTCTTTTTAATACAATTATATATTATTTTTATGGTAGTAAACACTATAGTGACATTTTGGGAGTTGAAAGTTTATTTTTATGGTACATTAATTATTGGTTACAAAATTATAGTAACATTTGACATTTTCGGACAATGAAATTTGCATTTGCAACATTTAAATTTGGGTCAGTGACGTTTTGTGAGCTGGAATGGACATTTTGGGAGTGATATAATGACCTACGCGGTTTCTCTTTCCTGATCTCGCGAGTCACGTAATAACACTAATTAATCATCGACGATGACATCCTTAGGCGTGGCTGAACATTCTCACGTTTTTTAATACATTGCTGTTCTGCTGTTGTGAGTTGGCCTTGCAAATTTCTGTGGATCTACACACTATTATATATTATTATTTTATATAACTATAATTAGTTTTATACTTTTTCTCTACTTCAGGTACCCTTCCACCAGTCCTTCGCCTTCAAGAGATCGACATATTTCCATATTCTCACCAACTATACAAGAAAGAGAATTGTCTGAAGACCAAGATACAGACTACGAAGAGGAGGAAATTGTTGATTCTGAAATCAAGAGGATAACCCAGGATCCTTCAAATACCCCTCCAATTTTTGGATCAACGAAGAGAAGGTCAACCAGTCCAAATTCAAGGAGAAAGAACAAGACTTTGCCTGCTCCTCCAAACAACCATAAAATAGACAGAAATCTAGTTCCATTGTCACCTTCTCCAAACAAGGAACGTCCAATTCTGCCAATACCTGTGAATGTGGAAGAAGATTTTCGTGGATCACCAATGAGCGTAGGAAGTTCTGACTTATCAAGTAATGAAGGCTCTGTTACAAGCCTTGATCGTGACCCACTATCTCCAACAATTAGTGTCACATCCAATATTAGTTCCAGTCAACCCAGTACACCTGTAATCAAGGTATCAAATGGTAGGAGGTCTACCACAGGTAGCATGATAGGACCTATTTTTTCTGGTGAAGAAAAATGGGATGGAGATGATGACGACGATATATTTGAGAAGTCGATGCCACCATTTCGAAGCAGAGGGGCTACTGTGGGTGCTCATGGAATGATGAAACGCAGACCAAGAGCAAAGACTGAAAAGAAGGCAAGGCCACTTAGGAGACGAAACTCTTACCCACGCAGAGGCAATAAAGCTGGAATTTGGGATATAAATTACCTTTCACCAGATATGGAAATGAAAATTCAACAGATGATTCAGTTAGCATTGGGCACTAAATATGGGGGACTAGAAAGAGCTACTAAAGCTGCCGTTACTATCCAGAGAGCCTATCGTAAGCATAAGATTGATAAACACTTTCAGAGACTGCGTCAGCTGCAACAAGACACTATGCAGAGACGTCGTACCATGTCCGTTCACTTTCCACATGGTAGAAGACCGAGCATGTTGTCACGGAAGTCAAGGGCAGTTAATAAAACTGTTACTAGTGTTGATCCCATGACACAAGTAAGAACAATGTACCACAATATTACTAAATCACGTCTGAGCCCAAGTGTTTCAAGACGAGAGCTACTTAAAACGAGTAGTTCAAGCCTCACCACCTCAACCCAGCAACCATTGCTTGTTCAAGAACATGTAAGTGTTCAGCATGATATGCCATTGGAAGGCCCTCCATTACATCAGTTGTACAAACAGGTTTCGTTGGATCATTTGCCAAATCAGCTATCAATGATTGATGAGTTTGAAGATGATTCTGATTCTCAGAAGTTGTTTTCTACTGAAGTCTTAGATACACAACTCCCACGTCCTCACAGTATATTCTCAGGTATCTCTTCATCTACGATACAAAAGATGTTTGCTTCTTCTCATCCGATAATCATACATAAAAAAGAGAGTGCATCTACTCTTAGGAGAAAGACCAATGTTGGTGCTAGTATATTCAATAGGTTAGTAATGTGTTCCCCTCTTATTTTCAGGTTTACACTACTATGCCCCTATTTGATATTATTGGTAATGCCAAGTACAGAAGTTTCATATGTTTAGTTATTGACCAAACCATTATGCAGGTTAAAATGATTTTTACATGAATATCTAGTAATGCTCATGAAATATGATATGTTGTTTACAGATTAAGAGGACATACATGTACTATTTTCAATTTAAGATATTTGTTGGTCTAGACTGTGAAATCATTATATTATATATATATATATATATATATATATATATATATATATATATATATATATATATATATATATGTAGTAGTTGTTGTCATGGCATTCATAATACATGTAGAGTCAGAAATCTTGACATGTACATGTGTATATAGAACTCATTATGTACATGTATGTTAAAACATTTTGAAATGACAGAAGTTGTTTACATTTAAAGATAGATGACCTCTCTCCTAGGGTATTTTATGAGTTTATATTATATACTATTTATCAATGAAGTAATAAATTCCAAACTAATTATTTAAACAGGTATAAACCATATATACAGTGTAGTTATCTATTAAATGTACCTAATTATATTTGTTTTCCTATCCTGGAAATAATTGGATCCATAAAGGAAATGTAAACTTGTAAATTTTGTTAATACATGTAAGTGAATAAAAAATGTGAAATATTGGATAGTAACACATAGCAGACATGGTTGGGGTGACATTCATCTCCATGAGAATAGCCAGTTGACATGAACTTACATACACTTAAGTTTTTATAATAAAGTACGTTTTTTTTAATTAGACAAGATGAAGAGATTAATGTTTACATTGTTAATCTAAACAAGTAAAATGTCATTAAAGTGATTGTTTTATTTAAACTAGGGCCAAGTATATTAGTACTTGTATATACTTAAGTACAGAAGTTGAAGTAACTTATACTTTACTTAAGTTGTTAACCAATAATTATACTTGTGCTTGTCCTTAATAAAGGAAGTACACATGTACTTGAATACTTTATTATTGTAAACTTCCATGCAAGATTTGCAATAACTGAAAGACTCCAAGATTCAAACAGTTAATGATTAGTAATAACATACATAATAACCTACTAATATGCTGATTACACTGTACTACTTAATAATTCCTGACTATACTATTATCAAAACAGTAATTATACTAATTCTTTATACTTATACTTAGCAAAACTATATAGTACTTGTATTTGTACTCAAAAGTGCTTGGCTGGTGTTAGCCCCATGTCTGCCACATACAGTCTGTAGTTACTAATAATAATAATAACTATAATAATAATTTCTTAGGATTTGCTAATTAATTCATCAGTAAAAAATACATGTACATTATATATTTAGCAAATTTCAATAGGAGCTTATATTTTGTGCTTCCTTAGATTTGTACGTTGTAAGTATGTGTCTGTGTCTGTGTCTATGTGTCTGTGGCTGTGTCTGTGTTATCACAACATCCTACATGTATGTATTGTTGAACATTGTGGTAGAATAATTATATTGCTCTAATTTGCTTGTATAATTGTCCATGTTATAGTCTTCATTTCCACAATTTTCATGAGTAACGATGTAGACATGGACAATTAAACAATCATAATAAGTACCACTGTTTAGTCTGCTATAATAATCAGTTGAACTATAATAAAGAAAGCAGCATACATTGTGATGACATGTGTGATAGATTCAATGATTTTCAGTACTCTCGTTTCAATCCGATAATTAAACATTCCCATTTTGTACTTAAATCAATAAATGTCACTATCTGCATAACTAGTTTATTTGGCTTCTTGTAAAAAAAAATGACAGCAGTGGAGTGAGAATCTGAACAGGATTGGCATGGGGGCAGTACAAAGTACCGTGTTGCCACTTGCTGTCATGGAGATTCAGAGGGGGAATGCACAAGGGGGTTTGTTACTTTTTCCTTGCAAAGCATGGAAGCTGAAAATTCACAAATATTGTGGACTCAAAAAAGAACATCTCTAACATTAATGGTAGTAAAATTACAAAACAATTAATAATGCTGAATATTACTATTGCTCAAAGTTTTCAAAAGAGTTCATACATACATCATGCATGAACAGTGATTAGAAAGTTTCACCTCTGTACACTTCAATATATTAGTAGTAGCTTAGTTTGCATGTAGGAGGTATTAAGCCTTAAGGAATGTCCATGTAATTCATGTACATGTACATGAAATTATGGAGAAGGAGGGCAGGTCCCCACATTTCAACATTTGGGTACAATGTACGAAGCTCTTTGGGCCAATGGTGTGCCATACATGTGTAAGCTTATAAAAACACTGGTTAACAACTTTACATTTCATAATGCGTCTTATTTGCTGTCTATCATTGGACACTGGTACACATTAGTTAGTGGTCTGGTTTGTATTTTTTACACACACAAATTGAATCTTTTGCTGATGTGTAGGAATGTCATGACTAAGAGTGTGAGAGTATTACATCTTATTCTATGGAAGCCATACAGATCAAAGTCACCACACATGGTTTATTTAGCATACAAGGGCAATATGTACAACCCCTAGGGAATATTGATATTAGACAGGAAGTGGTTTCAAATGAAAAGATACTGAGAAAAAAAATGAGTACCAACAATCAAAGAGTTACTCTGAAATAGTGTTGTTCCAGTTCTTTAATTCCCTCAATTATAGTTCCAGTTATAGTTCCAGAACCAGATGGTTTCCTATTTATGGTTCTAGTTCCAGTTCTTGAACTGTTTTTTTCACTTTATTAGTTCTAGTTCCAGTTCCCACGTATTTAATTGTAGTTCCATGCATAATTTCGGTTTCAAAAATTTTATTGATCAAATTCAACCGAAACATTATTTATAAGTAACTCTTGTTGTTTCTAAGCATAGTTTCACTGCTTTTAATAATCACATTGACAAAGAAGTACTGCTAACTCATGCATGCAAGGTGCTAATATTTACAGTATGTGCATAATATAAAGAACATTGAATTTAGTTCCAGTATTAGTTCCAGTACCAAAATAGAAAATGTTTTAGTTCTGGTACTAATTCTAGTTCTAGAACTGGAACTAAAATTAAAATGGTGGTACTAAAATTACTTTAAGTTCCAGTACTTAAGAACTGGAACAACACTACTCTGAAACAGCCTGTTGGTTCCCTATGTTAAAGGTAATATTTCCAATTGAACAATGGTTAATGCCACCCAGAGATCTGAACATTTGTTGACTGTCACCTTTTATGCTACACTTTCACTTGGCATATTGGTCATTAAAATTTTGCTGACTTCTTGATTTTGGCTGACAGATATTCTTTCATAAGAATGAAGAGCTTCCAAAGACCTATGACCGATTACCTCTTCATCTTCAGCAGGATTAAAATCTTCTACATCAGGATCGACATTCTCTTTGCCAGCCACTTCAAAACACGTGCAAGCCTATCAGCTGATGACGTACTTAATGGTTGCCAAGCGACTATAACATTTTTGTTTGTTGCTAAGTAAACATAGAATACATAATGTATTACACTTTTGTGGGTGCTTTATCAATACACACTCAATAATATTCATAATTATGAATATCATTTCGTGTGTATATCTGATAAAGGTCCCACAAAGGTGTGATATCTATTACATATTAACTTGTCTCCTGACTTGTTTACAGAATTTTGTTTTGTTGGTACATGTATATTTGATAGTCACATGTTACTTCTCTTTCTTTTCAGAAAACCTCAACGTGGTATACAATATCTTGTATTTGAAGGAGTATTAGAAGACAACCCTGAGGCTGTTGCCAAGTTCTTAAACAGTTGTTATGGAATCAGTAAGGAAAAGATTGGAGAGTTTGTGGGTGAAATACGATCTGATTTCAACATGGCTGTATTGGAGTAAGACTTATTTTAATTGCATAGAAACTGTTACTGCATTGTATTTTTGTCAATTTGGCTATTTAATATAGAAATCTCGTAGTCTTTCATTTAATACTAATTTTGCTTCAATTGTGTGAAACAGCATTTCATGTGCATACATGTATGCCTTCACTATAAATCTATCCCTCCCTCCTCTTGAATTAATGTATGCTTTGATTGGTGTATAGTTAGGACAGAAGGGTGTATGGTTAGATGGGTAGGTGTATGGCTAAAAGATTGGATGGGTGTATGGATGGGTGTATGGTTAGAAGATTGGATGGGTAGGTGTATGGCTAAAAAATTGGATGGGTGTATGGATGGGTGTACAAATGTATGGTTAGAAGATTGGATGGGTAGGTGTATGGTTAAAAGATTGGATGGGTGTATGGTTAGAAGATTGGATGGGTAGGTGTATGGTTAAAAGATTGGATGGGTGTATTGTTAGATTTGATGGGTGTATGGTTAGATGATTGGATGGGTGTATGGTTTGAAGGTTGTATGATTAGGGCTGTATCTCACATGTAACATGTAGGTGACAACGATGAACATATGTTGTATGTCTTCTTCTCACATTAGTATACTACTCATGATAAGAATACAATAATTATGAGTGATTAAAGAAGCTTACACAACTTTATTATTATGCAATTAATTATTATAATAATTGGTTGAACTTGTTACATGTACATGTATATATATATATAAAATACTGTATCAATGGATATACATGTACATGTATTATATTTGTCATGATCCAAGTGAACCTTTAGCTTACAATTGGGAACCAATTTGAATAGTCACAGGGTTATGGTTTTCTTGTTTTGCGCTTTGTTAAGCATCAAATACCTTTCTATATACCATCATACATGTATATCATTCCTTTACAGGTGTCTTGTAGAACTGATTGAGTTAGCTGATAAGAGTATTGATGAAGCAATCAGAGAATTTCAACAGCTCTTCAGAATGCCTGTGAGCTTAAATAATTGTAAATGTGTAAAGTGTAATTTTTTCAAAGTATGATTTAGTTGATACATATTATCACATTATTTAGGGAGAAGCACAGAAGATTGACAAGATTATGCAAGTATGTTATAATTAAATGAATGGATGATACACATTACTATGAATTAAATTTAATGAGATGTAATGTATTTACCAAGTATACATGTATGTACATGTACATGTATATACAATTCTCACTACACATAATATATTACATGTAGGTATTTGCATCTGAGTATTATAAGCACAATCAAGGAGACATAATCAAATCAGAAGATGCTGCTTATGTGTTATCATTTGCTATCATGATGTTACATACAGACTTACATAATCCTTCAGTCAAAAGACACATGACAAAAAAGGATTGGCTTAGAATGAATAGAGGTGTGTAATATGTATGTGTCAATTGTACCGATCATACATGTATCAGTAATCGGAATCGGTCATTATCGAGCATTATTTTATTATCAGTATCAGTTATTTATGAATCATGTAACTGATATTTTAAAACATATATCAATTCTTGTGATCATAGCATCATTAATTGCTAGTACATGATACTCATAATTATTGAGAAAATGCTGTGAAAGAATCAGAAACCAGAAGGTAGACAGAATATCAGACCGGTATCGGTACATATATCTAAAGTAATTATCGGTTTATCAGAATATCGGTAAAATCTCTTATCAGTACATCACTAGAATGAGACTGCAAGTGTATTCAGTTAATTCTTTTTCAAGTATTTAAATCATTCAGTGAATCTACTACATGTAGCAACATAGGAATAGAGTTACATACATGTATGTAATTCCATAAAGGCTCTGTGCTGTGTTTTCGGTATTCATAATGGTAAAAAAATTAATTTATTATTGAAAAGAACATTTCGGCCTAAGGCCCTTTTCTTCAGCTGTAAATTGATAATGTGTGAAGAGGTTTTGAATTAATCAAGCAGTTGAATATTTGCAAACTTGACATGATGAAAAAAGGATACTAGCTGATGTTCTTGGTGTTGTTTTATTCTAAATAGACAGGATCAATGATATACATTATTGTATGAATGTATGCCTATTTATGTATTTTCGCTTTATTAATCATGCTGCCACCTTATTTGGAATATTGAAATATCACAAAAGATGCTCTTGTCATTTTATTGCAGTAGTACAATAATATGAAATGCATGAATGGAGTAATCACATACATACATGTACATGTACATGTACTGCATATATATGGATTTTGTGATTAGTTGAGTACATGTACATGTATGACTTGTGTGTTCTGTAACACATGAGTATGATTGCTAATGTACCTACATGTACATGTATGACTTGTGTGTTCTGTAACACATGAGTATGATTGCTAATGTACCTACATGCTTGTTATTGCAATATCAGGTTTACAGTTGTCTAGCTTTGGCATTAATGAAAATCAACAAGCATTGGATAGTTTATAATTACAACATTATATTATACATTGTACTGTAGATGTGTTTAATTACATGTATTTGAACCATACAGGCACTAATGACGATGAGAATTATCCCGATGACTTCCTTTTGACTATCTATGATAACATACAACAAAAGGAATTTGAAACTGGTAAAGATCATACTCATCATGTTTCAGAGATTAGAAAACAGATTGTAGGCAGTGGATGTCCTGTGAGTATAACAATTATAAAGTATATAATAATAATTATAAAACATGAAAGATCATCAATACTGAAAAAGTACACAAACAAAATTGCTAGGGATAGTACCTCAGCAACGAAATTAAACTAGTACCTCATCAACGAAATTAAACTACATCCATATAACCTATACATACACATGTACATGTAAATATATGTACTGTTAAACTGTTGCTACTTACTGTTCATGGAAGTAGTTTGTTTAATAAGGTACCATCCCAATCTTGTTGCTATGCATGTCTGTATGCACAAGTGTGTATATTTTACTCTATGAGTTCACATGTATCTGTTAACTATTATATTAATTACTTGTCATTTTCTGTAGCCAATGTTAAATGCTCAAAGAAGATTTCTTCAACAGTGTGAGGTGTTTCAAGTCAATGACATGAACAAACGTCACATTCGTAAACATAGACGTACACTCTTCCTTTTCAATGATATAATGTTGGTAAGTAAATGATGATTTACTCAAAACCATAATAAATTGTAATGTAATTAATTAGGGTTAAGATAAAGCCCCACCTCTTTAGTGTAGTGTTCATTCGATTGGAGCTGAGGGTCCTTTGTGCTACTTCTCTTTCACTACAGAAGGAGCTGGTTCAATTCCCACTCAGTTATCTTTTTTAATAACACACAAGCTCACCCCACAATGCTTTGTATTTTATAATCACCTTCCTCATTCCTATTTCTTTTTCTACAGGTAACTAAACCAGTTGCAGTTGGCAAATATGAGTTTAGGAAGGTTTTCACACTACTGAATTCACAAGCAATAGCATTCAACACACATAGTAAGATTAGTGTGTATGATGTGATCGGATGGGTTATATTTCATGTAACCTAAAGACTTTAATTAGAGTATATATTGTTGGGGGTGGGGTTTGTATATTGTATACATGTGTACATGTATATATTATAGTATTATTTCATGCTAGAGCTCGATCAGTTTGTGAATTAAAATTAAATTTTTTTTTCATATGTGTGCCATTTCTATGGCTATAAAATTGAAATGGAATTTTGATAATGAATTGTTTATAATTTCAGTTTGATTACTGAATGCTGTTAGATAGTAATGTATGTGTGTTCAGTGTTCTGCCCACACTGGTCGGGAATAACTACCTCTCAGATGAATTAACCACCTCTCAGATAATATATATATAGGCTCCTGAGACAGTATTAAGTATATACTGGATAAACAGCGCTTGTTGAATCCAACCACCACTCTAAATATCCTGGGCAGAACACTGTGTGTTGTTTCCATGACAATTTTTTTATAAGAGGATGTGTATGTGTGTGTATGTGATGGTGTATGTACATGTGTAAGTCTCTTATTACTAATATCTCAATCTATAGATTACAAGTATGGTGTATGTTTACAACATGAAATGAGTGGTGAGGTAAGGGTATACACCACGTATGTATTACATGTACATATGTGTACATGTACATAAGGAGTAGACATTTAAACTATGATATGATTATTAGTAGCATACATGTAGATGCCATATAAGTACAGTAAATAGTGATAATATGTACGTAGTATTATCATGACCGTGCACGTACAGTATGTACATGAACATTATGACATTATGATCTCATGTTTACATTGCTACGTTTTGTAAACAGGTGTGTGTGTGTGGGTGTGGGTGTGTCTGTACCTATGAGTCTGTATATGTTTCAATGTGTGTCTGTGTCTAAGTGTGTATGTATGTCTTTGTTCTCTGTGTCTATGTGTGTCTGCATATACATGTATGTATCTGTATTTTCATGTATGTTTGTGTGTGTGTTTATGTATCTGTGTCTGTGTCTTTGTGTGTCTGTGTATATGTGTCTGTAATTACATGTATGTTCCTTTGTATGTGTGTCTGTGTGTGTCCGTCTTTGTCTATGTGTCTGTGTCTGTATCTATGTGTCTTTGTATATGTGTCAATGTGTGTCTGTGTCTCAGTATGTCTTTGTCTATGTGTCTATGTGTCTATGTGTCTGTGTCTGTGTTTATGTGTATGTGTGTGTGACTGTGTGTGTATGTCTAATGATCCATACAACAGATATTTTTTGTTTGTAATAATTATTATTTGATCCATTATTATCCTGAAATAATACATGTATCTGAAGATCTAATTGTATGTATGTGTAGGATATTGACAATTCTTGAGTTACAGTTTTGTACACACACATAATGTACATGTACATGTGTACATGTACATGTAAGTTATAATGTTGTTTTTTTGTTCTTATTACAGACATACTGTTGTAATTGTGACAGTGAAGGTGATCGAACAAGACTGATTAATAGAATATCTGAGGCTATTCAAGAGGTTTGTTCTCATTTTCTTTAATAATCACTGTATATATATTTGTGTTACAAAAGATATCATTTGATGTGAGAATGTGATTATAGTAGGAGAGCATGTCTTAAAACAATCATTGTATGTGTTATCACTGTTCTATTAGTAACTACATAATATTTTATTGAGGGAGGGACATTTAATTCCCCCTTTACATTTTGACTATGACGAGACAAACCAACTTTGGTTATAAGTTGTAAGTATAGTTATTTTAAATATGTGAATTTAGTTAATCCCAAATGCACTCCCTTCCACATTTGTATACTTGTATCAACAATCAATCAATAATAGTAGTAGTGAAATGACTGGTTTTGCATAAACAATCATGAATCATAATTATACAATACTTGACATTATAGTTTACATACTATCACTGTACTTCCATTGACTACAGTGTACATTGTGAGTGAAGTACACTGTACTTTGAATGTACTACACAATGTTACACCTTAGTACTACATGTATGTTATCACAAATGTAAAGGGAATTCTTGCATTATTATGATTACAGTACAAAGTAGTAGTATAGTACTACTTAGATTATAGCTTATTAAAATGCTGTAATTTGATTGGTCAATTAGAGGTTTATAAATTCCATATTAAACCTACTTTAATTGATTAGTAAACCTATAATTACTTAGTAAACCTGTTGCAATGTTGCTATAAAAATTTCACACAAAGAACAGAAGCAAAGTTTGTTGTAAGGCTGGATCTGTTGATTTTTACAAGCGATCGACTGAGAAAGTAGCTAAAGTGTGGGTGTTGACTGCCGACAATGGCATTTATAAAAACACTCGTCTAGCTGCTTTCTATCAACAAACGAAGAATGGTTTTAATATCCACAGCCTTCTTAAAAGGTCTTCTGTCCAACTAAGTAAGCTAAAATCTTCAGTTACACAGCTGACAAAATCAAGATGTGGGCGTATCCCTCGAGAGCAAAACACTCGTGCTATCGATCACCTTGCTATCTTTCTGCAGCTAAAGAAGAGTACCACATGGCTTTCTTGTTATGTCTTCTATCCAACAAAGTAATAGCTATAATCTAAATTGCTTAGATACTGTATTCTTGGTTTCCACGTGCAATAGAACTACCTTGGAAACATTAATTACTTCGGGCTCCGCCCTCAGTAATTAAACTGTTTCCACAGTAGTTCTGTTGCATGTAGAAACCTCAAATACAGTATCTAACCTATATTTAGAAGTACAGTTGACTATCATATCACCTTATTAAGTGTAGCTGAAATTATTATGTAGTAAAGTCATGTACCATATGTTTCTTTCCATATTTAATTTTATGTAGTTACAAGAACTTGAGAGGGAAAGGATTTCTGATCTGTCTATGAAGAACAAAAAAACAAACAGTGTAGAATCTGATCTTGTTACGTCTGACTCTCCAGGAGATCTGTTGACATCAAAAGCATTATCATCATCAGCACATGTAAGTCCAAAACCCCTTCCCTCCACTCCCTAAAATCATATGAGAATTTGAACATTGAGTTATGGGGAAAATCTATGAATATTAATCATGGAATAAGAAACAGCTTGTTGGTCTGCTGCAAAGATAATATTTGAATGAGCAAAAAATGTTGCTTTTGTGAAATACATCAGGCTTTTCCTCTCGCTTACTAAAAATTCTTCATGAAACCCTGCCTGCCTACATGTCATTCAGCCGGTATGTGTGTATTTGTTTGTAGTTACTACTATATGTATTTCACATTAGCTTGCAAGCATTGAAATGATGGAACAATCACTAAAACTACATGTCCAGCAATAACTGCATTTACATATACACAATGTACATGTATGTACATTTACATGTAATGTCATATATACATGTTTAATGATGCACCAATAATTGTATCAACAATTGGTATTGATCTGAAAAAAAAAACTGATATTGTAATACGTGTACTAATAATGTCATTTCTTGTGATTATAACATCGTTAATCACTTTTATGATACTCATAATTATTATTTAGGAAATGCTCATTTTCATTGAAAGAATCAAATACTACAAATTAAATATAATATCAGACATGGGGTCAATTACAATGCAATATAATGTAATATATTACTATCACTATCACCTCCTAAGTCAATGTAATATATTACTATCACTATTACCTCCTAAGTCAATGTAATATATTACTATCACTATTACCTCCTAAGTCAATGTAATATATTACTATTACTATTACCTTCTAAGTCAATGTAATATATTACTATTACTATTACCTTCTAAGTCAATGTAATATATTACTATTACTATTACCTCCTAAGTCAATGTAATATATTACTATTACTATTACCTTCTAAGTCAATGTAATATATTACTATCACTATCACCTCCTAAGTCAATGTAATATATTACTATTACTATCACCTCCTAAGTCAATGTAATATATTACTATCACTATCACCTCCTAAGTCAATGTAATATATTACTATTACTATCACCTCCTAAGTCAATGTAATATATTACTATCACTATCACCTCCTAAGTCAATGTAATATATTACTATTACTATCACCTCCTAAGTCAATGTAATATATTACTATCACTATCACCTCCTAAGTCAATGTAATATATTACTATTACTATCACCTCCTAAGTCAATGTAATATATTACTATCACTATCACCTCCTAAGTCAATGTAATATATTACTATTACTATCACCTCCTAAGTCAATGTAATATATTACTATCACTATCACCTCCTAAGTCAATGTAATACCGTAGATCGGGTTTTAATTGCGAGCATCTAATAATTGCAAATTGCGAGGTTTTGTAGAGCTCGCAATCAATTGATTCGCAAGAAAAAGATTACGCAATGAATAATTATCACATGACCACGTGGCTACCTCATGCTCGAGTGTCAAATCTAACAAGTGATTATCTTCTACCAGTACAATGAGACTTCATCGATATTTTAAGCAAACTCAGTAAGTTAAAACTCAGTCTTGTTTAAAATGTGGAACTTATACAGGCGAGTATAGAAGTGGCCGTTACCCATAGACTACTAAACTTTGAAGCACTCGCCTTACAGTCTTCCTTGTGATGACGAAGAATAAATTTTACATCTCTGGATTTCTTAACGCCTCTTCTCTGCAGCAAAGCAAGATAGAATTCTGAGTCTTATAAAATTTGAGAGTTATAGAAGCTGTAAATGTGAGTTATTAGACACTCCGCCCACACATTTTAAAATAATTAAATTTGGTGATATAACAAAAACACCCACTTTAATTTTGGGGTAAGGTTAACAATCGCAATTATTGGATTCGCAATGTATCTTGAAAACCCTCGTTCGCAATTATTAAATCACGCAATTAAACCCCAATCTACGGTATATTACTATTACTATCACCTCCTAAGTCAATGTAATATATTACTATTACTATTACCTTCTAAGTCAATGTAATATATTACTATCACTATCACCTCCTAAGTCAATGTAATATATTACTATTACTATTACCTTCTAAGTCAATGTAATATATTACTATTACTATTACCTTCTAAGTCAATGTAATATATTACTATTACTATCACCTCCTAAGTCAATGTAATATATTACTATCACTATCACCTCCTAAGTCAATGTAATATATTACTATTACTATCACCTCCTAAGTCAATGTAATATATTACTATCACTATCACCTCCTAAGTCAATGTAATATATTACTATCACTATCACCTCCTAAGTCAATGTAATATATTACTATCACTATCACCTCCTAAGTCAATGTAATATATTACTATCACTATTACTATTACTATTACTATTACTATCACCTCCTAAGTCAATGTAATATGTTACTATTACTGTTACTATTACATTAAAAATCAGTAGATTACTATTACTATTACTATCACCTCCTAGTCAATGTAATATATTACTATTACTATCACCTCCTAAGTCAATGTAATATATTACTATTACTATTACTATTACTATCACCTCCTAAGTCAATGTAATATATTACTATTACCAATTACTTAAAGTCAATTACAATTACTATTTCCATTACCTCAATATTGAACTTGTATATTACTATTACTAAACTATTACTTGACTGTCTATTACTATTACTAATACTATTATCTCAGTTTTTAAATTATCTATTACTATTTCCTCATGTCTGGTATCAGTATTAGTTATTGGTACATACATGTGTCCGAGTTATAATAATAGATTTATTGAAATATCGGAAATATCTCTTATCAGTACATCACATTTGTGGTATTACATAATTATATTGATACATGTATTTTTGTTTTCAAATTACCAAGAGGATTATAAGATCAATAATTGAGCAGATGACAAACAATTATTGCAATTGTTATACTCATATGTACATGTGGTATCTGTATCCTTTTACAGGATCTTCATGTGATTATTAATGATGAGGTTGATGTTCATCGTAATGCTACTACAAATCATATGGTAAGTACACATAATAAATGACACTGTAGTGTATGAACATGTACATATGTTGAAAATTAATGTTACATCAAGTGTGAATCCCTATGAATTTCAATACACTTTCTTTTCCACTTTACCTGTACATTTATACACAAAAAAGTACATGTAAATGTACATGTACAATTGTACATGTACAATTGTACATGTATAATTATAATCAATATTGTAGTTGAAAGTACTTGCTTTGAAAATGATGGTAAAATTATTTTATTCACAGGAAACTGATCCTACGAAACGTTCAAGTAAAGATTCTGGATTTGATTCACCTCATACCACCAGTCCCATTCCAACTATTACCTCTTTACCCACAACTGTCTATTTATCACCTTCACGAAATATACAGCATGATCAGGTGTGTGTGTCTGTGTGTCTCTAGTGTGTGTCTGTGTGTTTGTGTAGTGTGTGTGTCCGTATAGTGTGTGTTTGTGTAGTGTGTGTCTGTGTAGCGTGTGTGTGTATGTCTGTGTGTCTGTTTGTGTGTCTGCGTATCTGTGTGTCTGCGTGTTTGTGTGTCTGTGTAGTGTGTGTGTCTGTGTGTTTGTGTCTATGTGTCTGTGTGTGTGTGTGTAGTGTGTGTCTGTGTATCTGTGTAGTGTGTGTAGTGTGTGTCTGTGTAGTCTGTGTAGTGTGTGTCTGTGTAGTCTGTGTCTGTGTGTTTGTGTGGTGTGTGTAGTGTGTATCTGTGTGTGTCTGTGTGTTTGTGTCTGTGTAGTGTGTGTGTCTGTGTAGTGTGTGTAGTGTGTAGTGTGTGTCTGTGTGTTTGTGTAGTGTGTGTAGTGTGTGTCTGTGTATCTGTGTAGTGTGTGTAGTGTGTGTCTGTGTAGTCTGTGTAGTGTGTGTCTGTGTAGTCTGTGTAGTGTGTATCTGTGTGTGTCTGTGTGTTTGTGTCTGTGTAGTCTGTGTGTCTGTGTTGTGTGTGTAGTGTGTGGTGTGTGTCTGTGTGTTTGTGTAGTCTGTGTAGTGTGTGTTTGTGTGTCTGTGTAGTGTGTATCTGTGTAGTGTGTGTGTCTGTGTCTCTGTGTGTAGTGTGTATCTGTGTGTGTCTGTGTGTTTGTGTCTGTGTAGTGTGTGTGTCTGTGTAGTGTGTGTAGTGTGTGGTGTGTGTCTGTGTGTTTGTGTAGTGTGTGTAGTGTGTGTTTGTGTGTCTGTGTAGTGTGTGTGTCTGTGTAGTGTGTGTCTGTGTAGTGTGTGTCTGTGTGTTTGTGTAGTGTGTGTAGTGTGTATCTGTGTGTGTCTGTGTGTTTGTGTCTGTGTAGTGTGTGTGTCTGTGTATCTGTGTAGTGTGTGTCTGTGTATCTGTGTGTGTTTGTGTAGTGTGTGTAGTGTGTATCTGTGTGTGTCTGTGTGTTTGTGTCTGTGTAGTGTGTGTGTCT
This sequence comes from Petrosia ficiformis, assembly GCA_947044365.1. Classification (NCBI taxonomy): domain Eukaryota; kingdom Metazoa; phylum Porifera; class Demospongiae; order Haplosclerida; family Petrosiidae; genus Petrosia; species Petrosia ficiformis. The sequence continues at coordinate 5,094,368 of OX345644.1, read as the reverse complement.
GTGTAGTGTGTGTCTGTGTCTCTGTGTGTCTGTATAGTGTGTGTGGTGTGTGTTTGTGTAGTGTGTGTCTGTGTATCTGTGTATCTGTGTGTGTTTGTGTAGTGTGTGTAGTGTGTATCTGTGTGTTTGTGTCTGTGTGTTTGTGTCTGTGTAGTGTGTGTGTCTGTGTGTCTGTGTAGTGTGTGTCTGTGTGTTTGTGTAGTGTGTGTAGTGTGTATCTGTGTGTGTCTGTGTGTTTGTGTCTGTGTAATGTGTGTGTCTGTGTATCTGTGTAGTGTGTGTGGTGTGTGTCTGTGTGTTTGTGTAGTGTGTGTAGTGTGTGTCTGTGTATCTGTGTGTGTCTGTGTGTTTGTGTGTCTGTGTAGTGTGTGTGTCTGTGTAGTGTGTCTGTGTGTCTGTGTAGTGTGTGTGGTGTGTGTTTGTGTAGTGTGTGTCTGTGTATCTGTGTATCTGTGTGTGTCTGTGTAGTGTGTGTAGTGTGTGTAGTGTGTGTGTATGTATTATTAACAGAGATGGTTGGGTCTGTATATTCCTTAGAGTACTCTTGAATTAAGGCTCTAGCAATATACAGTTACCATGTTATTGCGACTGAATATATAAATGGTATTTAACAGCATTGTTTCAATTAGGAGGTGGGGGCATTTGCCCCCTCTGAAAATTAATTTGCCAATAGGCACAGCACAGTACCCCATACATCATGTCTTTCAAATTCAACTTCTAAGTAAAGGCTTGATATGCTATGATGCTTTGGTAACACTGTACTAGTGTAGTGGCAGATAATACTACCTTAGTATTTTAAACTATGTCTATTTATGGTCAATCCTTCTACTCTATCCAGTTGTTGATCTTTATCTAATATAGAAATTACAATACCCCAACCAGCTCCACTGGTATAGCTGGGATTTTGATAAGGTGGAGCAGAACTTTGATGAATAATGAAGACTGCTTGATAATCACTACTCATGTCATACTATAATTACACTTTCATTACATGTAGGATCGCATAACAAGTCCAGAACCTCGTTCTCGTACACCTGAACCAAGACGTGTAATGAAGGTAATTCCTGATGCTACCAATAACCGATCAGCAACACTTCAACATAGAGGAAGTTTGTCAGCAAACACATCCCCTTCTCACAATGGTTATAATACCACTACGCGGATGTCAGTACCAACAGAATCTAGTATTTTTAGATTCAGATCTGATTTGAAGGACAAGAAGAAGAAAGGAAACAGAATTTCATCTGTAAAATAAATTTAACAACTACTATTAAGTGAATTATAATTATCTGCTTGTTATAAAATGCACTGATGTTTATTGATTTCGCTACATGTCTGTATAATTATATATTATATATATATATTATATATTAATGTACATCACAATATATTAATTTTTGTACTTTGCAAAAAGTTGGACTTTAATTTTCAAGACTTTGATGTTACCTCAAGGGATATTGTATTTAAGATGTATATAATTATGCAGAAAACAAGTCAGGCAGTTTTAGTGCATTTTGAAATTATGTATAATGTACATGTTCACAAGTAAAAAACTTCAAATTTAACAGCTCAAGCACCACAATTAATTAGCAGTGATAAAAGTAGTAATTAATGTTCGTGATTCTGTTCCTACCTTCAATCAATGTTGTTATGAGTGTTCAATTTCCTGTTACCACAAAATTAAGATCTGAAGGATTTATTTTCCATAATGTTTGGGGAATTAGTATTTCATCATTCTCATGGCATCCAGGCGATGATATCGATGATACAAGTGAACATCAATTTATACTCTTTAATTATTACAGTAATACCTTCACTGATGATTCAACGGTCAGTTCCATAGAAATTACTATTAATTTTAATAATAAAATAATAACTAATAAATATCATTAATTATTATTATTATTACTGAAAAAGATATTAGATATCATCCGGATGTGAGATGTTAGTTATTTAGTATCTGAAAAGAATATAAATTAGACATGAAGTGATGTTTAAGATAACTATTACCAGTAATTATAGTACCCTTTACAGTGCAATATGTGGCGGCATGAGGTTAATGCATTATGTGATTTAAAGTGCTGGTGATGCCTTTCCTGCAATTTTATTGGTCAGAATTTCACGAGATCCATTAAATAAAACTAAAACACCTTTCAGTAAGGCACTGTGACTTTAAACTTTAAACTATAACTAACTTACAAGTCTATTTTAATAACTAAAATGAAAGTAGTGAACACTTTTATTTAGTCAGTTACCCATATTATGTGTATATACTATATAAGCTAAATCTAAGTAAGGAATCTCTCTCTCCGGACACCTCTTAAAAATAAAAAGATTGACGAGAGATTAATTAGAACTTTAAAAAATCATCTGCTTTATCATGTGTGTCCATAAGAACCCTATAAAATAAGGGCATTTAAAGGCGGTTGCAATACACACCCAAAATAATTCGCAACAATACATAAAATTAATACTACAAACAAATAATTTACAATTCTACAAATTTCTACTTTATTAGCTATCTTCAAGATCTTATTAGTTGTAGATAACAATAGATACACTGGATGTTATCTATTGGCACATCTTTTAATGTCTTATTTGTAATTTATAATGTACATGTATGGAGGACCATTTTTTCCACAGGCCATCCCTTTAAATTAAGAACATCTTCTACAATAAGGACACACTCATTCATACATGTGTAGTTTTGGGCCAAATTGGCTCAATAATGGTTAGTGTGTGTGTGTAAAAAATTGAAAGTAATGATCACAATCATGTCACATGTTAAGTCAGCATGATATATCTAGTCTCATTTCCAAATAATATAACTAGCTGAATCTTTGTTTACTTACTTTCAAAACAGTCAAACAATTAATATTGTTTAGTTTTAAAATTGTTGTATCATAAACGCAAATTCTTTGCTATGTGCATTTTTATTACTTAGTCCCCCACTATATTGGGTGGCTAAAAATGTAGGAATATTACCTACATGTACACACAAAAGTATGCATAACACAATGACTGACTTGTAATAATGTGGTTTGAATGGTCCATTTTTAGGTACCCTAAGGTACTTAGCTTGTTCTTCTGATAGTTCAGTTAAATGAGCATCAAATGAAGGGAGATGAAGACTGGCTACATATTCATCTGTAATTATGTATTCTTATAATTATGTACAAAAAGAACTGGTTTGGCTTACCTAGCTTCTTTGGTAGTAGTACAACTTCATTTTTGTAATACTCAGGAGGAGCTTTATATAGTTCCATCAATGCCAATGACTACAGGAAAGAATATGACTGATTAAAATATACATTAGCTATGAATCATGCAAAGTAAATTGATGATAGGCTTTTTATATACATATATAACTCATGGTCATTCTCTTTTCTGACCTTGAGAAGATAGATGTCTGGTAAGAAATGAATATATTGATCTTGATAATATTTTTTATGGTCATAAAACATTAAAAATAATATAATTATGAGTCCATTTTCTATATATACGACAATCCTGTACCATGGCTACATTTAATTTATAATGTTTAAACTTAAATAGTAAAAAAAAAAACAAGATATATGGCGAAATTTATCCCTACAATTATTGATGTTGTTTCTGAATATCTGATTCGAAGCAAAAAGATCTATTTTTTTATAATTGTTTGTTTCATCCTTACTTACTTACAGTTTTAATGGCCCATAGGGCCATCCCTACAATTGCTTTCCACAGGGTTTAATGTATATAATATAAACAAATTTGTATCACTTATGTGAGTATGTATTGTATACGTACATTTAGTTAAAGAAGTAGTGTAATTCTGGGAGGCTTGGTCAACTAATGGGCGTGGTGCATAAAAGAACGTGCACTCAGAGCTACAGACCAGCAGTAAGATTCATGAAAAATGCAAAACTGCAACTAATACTAATAACTGTTGTATATAGCAGAGAAACAGTATAAAGATGATGTGAAAGAAAGAAAAACAGCAGCAAATCACAATTAAGTAACACTATGTTTTACTAAAAAATATTTACATGTATATACAGTAGATAACTCCAGTGGAAAGCAATCATAGGGATGGGGCCATAAAGGAATTGAACATTATTTTTGTTACTAACTTGTGTAGCTGAAGTAATAGAGAAAACAAGAGATGGAACCTTTGAGCACACCTGATTCAATAGCTTTCCCTATAGGTAAGATAAAATGTACCTTCATCATCGTGATTCTCATGAAGAAATACAATAAACATTCACCATACAGTACAGTAATTACTCAGCAGTTTCAGTTCTGCACTACTGTAGTTCAAGAGTAGTTTTAACAATAATAGTGTCAATTGAACACCACAGTATATAGTGAGACGATAATTACTACATGTATACTATACTGACAACCTTTCATTGACATGTATTGCAATTAGAGGCTGATCTCAGGGAAATCCACTCCATGAGATTTTAAACATTAAAATTTTAATTTACATGTACAAAAAAAAATAACAAGGTCTAAGAAGAACTGAGATAAAAATGATTGAACAGAATTTGATGACACAAAGTTTCCACAAAGACATTCATTTTTTACTATATCTGATTATACATGTACCTGTTTAGTAAGTAGAAAATCATACAGTATACATGTACACATTGTGATTTCAGGCTAGGTGTAATTTTAAACCATGCCATATTATAAGAGTCACATGACAATATTGACTGAAATCTTACTAAACATTGCCACTAAACTGAACTATTCATCAAACCTACAAATTATTACTTTTAATAATAAAGAACAGTGATTATCCAAACTTAATAACATAATTAATATATAATTATTAAAATTGAATTTCATTAAAATATATATACATGCATGTACCTCAGCAAGAAGAACTATTCTCTTATCATTGGGCCAAATATAATGAGATACTCGAGGTCGTATTCGTTCTTTTTTAAGATCTTTAAGAGACTGAACATCAATTTCATGACTTGAGTGACCCATGTTAGCCAATATACAACCATCTTTGAGTTTATTCATGTGTTTACGACACACAACTTGTCTAGTACCTATATACAATGTATAGATGAGAACTATAAATATAAATAAATAAGGATCCCTATGATTGTACATGTATATTCAATGAATATATTGTATGTGAACTTTGTGAAGACTCTTTCTCTATATGAAATCATACAATCATATACACACATGTACTGGTTAGTTTTCATGTGAATTTTAATACATGTAGTTCTATGCAGTTTCTTCAAACAAGACTGCTTTCTGGTCTGTACATGTAGATCTACCACACATTCTTTTCATGGCTGTTTATTGACAGAATCATTTGAGTTCCTTAACTACATGTACATATACACGTGCTTAACACAAGCATATATGTACATTGTATATAATGTTAGGTGATTTATACACTGAGGTACATAGGCATGAGAGTGATGAGATGTATAAATCACATACATGTAGCAACCAAGACCGAGGTACCGACTTATATCATGACCAATCAGATTAGTTGTTACATACTTGTAGAGATACATGTGTCTTAAATAATTGTCTCTGGATACAGTCAGTCTGCCTGATGAGTCTTCTAAACGAATGCTGAAAGACTAATTCAACTGCCATAAATCAACACCGCTAAGTTGTAAAAGCCACATCTTGACAGAAGAGCCACTCCCCTCCCCCCACACATTTACCACAATGATTAATGAATGCATGCATACAATATGCATGGCAGCCCCTCCTTTCTGTTAGTTCATGATTTCGGGCGCTCAGTCATTTCTCATCGATAGATCTATATTATGATCTTACTTGATGCAACTCCAAAAAGGATACTAAACTACATAACATAACTTGCATATTGGAAGTTATATTTGCCTTTCTTCCTGACAGCCACTACTGTGAAGGTATTTTTATTTAAAGGTATAACATTACATTTTGTTTTATCAAGTAGAATATAATATCATTGAGTTATCCTATCCTGGCAAAAAATGGGAAGTGAATAAGTTTTCCTGGGAGGTGTATGTTTTACCAGGAGGTGTATAAGATTTATTCATCTGATATAAAGAGCAATCTGATTGGTCAATTGAATCATAACAAGGTATAAAGTTATAAACATAATTACGCATTGACCTTTGCACACAAGAGCTAAGGAACTTCATTTTCAACATCATATCAGGCTGCCTCTGAAGCATAGACGTCAATGGAAGAATTTACAAGTTTCAAACCAGGCGGTTTAGCTATACCATTATTTTATTCTATTTATCAGAACACAGTGAAAAATTAGAGCCAAGGAGCTTTATTGCAATGCTTGAAGTGAGAAAATCTGATGCAGTATGAGCAAGAACAAGGTATTTTCATTTCTGTCTATAGAAGAGTAATGTTTTACAGATAAAGAAATACACTAGAGCAAAGGTAGATGCAAGTGAGCAGCCAGAGTGTACTGCTTGCACCGAGATGATTGCTTCTCTATTGCAGTATAATAAGAAAGCAGTAGTAGGCTCTCATCCATATCAAGCTACATTTATTTTCTATTAGGATTACTTGGAAATCAACCAAATAAGAACTCAAGACCCTGGCCTACAAGTACATGTACATGTAGATTATTGCTGCACACAACACTGCACTTCAACACATTTTCTCACTTCAAATACAGTAATAAAACTCTTAGGCTCTTGTTATTCACTGTGTTCTGTAAATAGAATGAATTGTCACTTGTGAGGAAATTTGTAAATTCTTCCATTGACATTCATACTTAAAAGAGGACTCTGGAGTCTGGACATGACGCAAGATGGTAATTATAATATTCGATACATACTTTGCCTTGTGTACAAAAGGTCTATTCAACATAAGTACATGTACATATACCCTGAGATAAAGCCTTGTTTCAGGTCACTTTGGTGATGTGTACATTTAGTTAATACTAACCTGTAGCAGTAATAAGTATATCAATGAAAGAGGCAACATCTTCCAGTTTTACTACTCGAAACCCATCCATACTGGAAGAAAAGAGTGAAAATTTAGCAAACTAACATGTAGAAAAGGTTGGAATTTTGTCATTTGGACATTATGTAACGATCCTAGTATTTCCAGCCATGATGAGTTGGTATACCACATGAACTAGATAGAAGCACTAGGATCTCATTATGTCATTTGTATAAATTGTGGTTATAATTATTAGGTACCAAACTCTGCTAGACCATCAGGAGAAGTGAGTAAAAATTATTGAACATCATGTGTATGTGGTAGGCATGATTATTGGGCAAGATGGCCTTACTATGCTGTGTTATGCAATTTCATAAGTGCCACTACTTTGATACTAGGCTTTGAGTAGTTCCACACTAGCTATCTTTTGAATTGTTCAAAGAGGGTTAATGATACTACAAATGAACAAATAACACAGTACATTGAATAGCACAGGCTACAGTGGAGAAAGTAACTAGTAATTGAAGTTAGTACAAATACTACAAAGGAAATTTTAAAGGATATACAGCTATGGAAGCAAATAGTAGGCTATTGGGTTTCAGATACATGTAAGTAAACTTCTTCAACAAATAAATTGTGTAAAACTATAGGAGAATGTTATCTTACCATGCTTGTAGAGCACATATAGGGTCAACTTCTGTGACATAACAGATTGCTCCTAATCCTTTAAGAGCAGCACAACATCCTTTACCAACCTGTATGATTAAATTGGTTTTGTGGATTAATTAAAACTATAACTATAATTTTTGGAAACTATAGGGCATAGAGCTAAAATTCATCTAATCCTGTTTCATCCAATATTGAAACTGTTTTAACATAAATTACATTTTTAATTTTTTTATGGCCTGCAGGGACATCCACATGGTTGTTTTTTTTTTATGGGTTCAAACTATATATATGCTTATATATTTGTTTGTGTCCAATATGCATTGTACATGTATATGCAGTTAATGAATTTGCATCATTCCAGGGAGCTCAATCAATCAACTGGCATAGTGGTGCATGATTGGATGGGCACCCGAGCTCCACAAACCATAGGGATACCTTTTTTAAGTTTTTTTTTTCAAATCTCATTAGAAAAAGTATAATATTCAAAAATGTTCATGTAGTATCATTTTTCCAAATCAAGTGGAAATACACATCATGTGTTACGGTAATGTTTACTCAACAAGATCTTGGGTGTAGAAAACCACGGGTGTATAAATAGTGCCATTCCCTTCCGAGAGTATCTCAAAAAGGAATTGAAAGCTGATTTGATTAAGGAAATGTTAAATAATCCCAATAGCATAATGTGGTACATGTGTAATTCAAACTATCATACACTTGTCAATACATTTAAGAGGTATGAACTTACCTCTCCATAGCCACAGACACAGACCATTTTCCCTCCAAACATTATATCCATAGTGCGTTTTAAACTGTAAGAAAACACAAAGTGATTAAAGATATCTATTAATGGTTATGACCATGGACTGTGATCTGGTGGTGTACTGTACCAATAACAGATTTTAACCATTATTACTTTAGATATGTACCGATAACCAATACTGATCCGATATTATATCTATATGTACCTTCTGGTTCTAATTCTTTTTATCAATAATTATGAGTATCATAAAAGTGATTAATGATGTTATAATCACAAGAAATGACACTATTAGTACACGTATTACAATATCAGTTACATCTTTCAGAAATAAATGATACTGATTACCAATCCAATTATATGCACATCACTACTGTGATCCAGGTTATGTATACCTTTGCTCAGAATACAGTAGACCCTCGCATATCTGCACCTCAGTTAAACGAAACCTCGGTTTATCTGAAATGCATGCATAGCGCATGCTAATAGTAACTACATAATAATCAGGTGGTACTTACCTTGCACGTGCAATGACCTAAAGCGTAAGAGAGTTGTTTTGTCATTGGAGAACAAGCTACAATGTAACTAGGTTAGCACAAGGTGAAATGATGACTAAGCTAGCTAAAGAGTACAACGTAGGCAACTATACTCTCACAGATCTGAAAAAGAATGAATCAAAAATTCGAGAATTTGTGACCACAATGTAGAGTCTGTCTGTCTGCCCAAAAGAACGAAAGATAATGCATCTTGCTAAGGATGGTCAGCTAGACGAGGCCTTATACATGTACCTCTGGTATGTGTCATTAATTTCACCTACTGTATATGAAATTTTTCACAATTATGAAATGGGGTTGGTCTCAACCATTTCGGATAAGAGTGGGTCTACTGTACAGGGAATCAATATCTATATTGTATTGTTATACACATGCATATTTTATAACAATGCAATTATGCATCTATGACCATTTCAGAAAATGTACACTGAGCCATTCAGTTTCTATAATAGTCCATAATTAATTAAATTTGACTGACAGAAACCACTAAGAGATATAAAAAATCTGAACTATATTAAATAACTCATTTCCTGTTGCTACATTTTTCTACATGTACATGTACATGTAGTATACTAGCTATAGTATCATCAATGTTTCATACACGATTTTTGTTATGGAGGGGAAAGAATGAATCAATGAAGCACACTGCTTGTGTGGGGGTCTGGGTGGTACGAAAATATTTTTTAAATTACATCTGGGGCCACAGAAGGCTATTAGCTGAGATGTTGTTGCATGTTGAAATACGTTTGGTCCAACATTTAGTGTGGGGGGCTCAAGTTAGTGGCACTGCACGAAACCATTATCACACATTAAACTCACCTATCAATTACAGATTCACGACAGCTATATAAGTTATCAAATTTTGTCTATTGGGAAGATAAAATGTTTGTAACCATGACAACATGTACATGTACATGTAAAATACATAGAGTGCATGTACATGTACATGTGACATACGTACATTGGATATGTTAGATGTATACACTTACTTTTACTACAGAATCATGGATATTTATTGCTGACATCGGTAGTTTATCCTCTTTGGAGAGTTGATAAAGTCTATGATAAACATAATGTACATACAAAGTAATATGTACATGTGTACATATATAATACAATTCAAAATGATTGTAATATAATATGTGACCACATTAAATTTAAACTTGTTTATCGACATCTTATATACAGTAGGAAGCTACTAAAATTTGGTATCTAAGAAGTAGCTCTTCCTGGATACCAAATTTCAGTAATTTCCTGTACAAAATAGTGGAATAGTGAGGAATTAAAGCTAAGTATATTTTATGGGAAAATGTCAAATTTGTTGACATGTACATTTAGCTAAAAAGTGCATGATTTAAATTTTAAAATGTATGTACACTTTATGTCATGCCTGGAGTGCTATATCAGGTTTATAATCATTGAGCAGGAGGCCCATAGAGGGAGGTGATTGCAAGCCTAATATTGCTTGCACAAGGAGGCATGACATTCCTGCTTTTTGCCCACACCTCAAATTAGCATTAATAAACTCATAAACCATAGCGTCTATATCACAAACTACATCACAATGTATGATTCTTATATTATGGTGAAAAGCTTCGAAGCTATGACAAATGACTTCACCATGATATGTTGACTGCAGTTTGTGCTCTGTTGTTTGTACATTGAATGGCTACATGTATGTGTGTAATGTGGGCAAAAAGCTTTAAATGGCAGAATTGTGTCAGCTCACTTGTGCAATATCAAGCAATCACTCTGCCCTATATAGCGCCTGCATGTAACCTGATAAAATGTATTGTAATAATAAACAAAACTGTGCTAGTGCTAGAACTGCTTTGAGGGCTCCAGAAATTTTGAAAAGTATTTTTAAGAATAATTATTATGATTCGGATCATCTGGTAAATATCATGATACATAGTTATGATCATGATATTTGATGAGGATAGTTAGTTATGATCATGATATTTGATGAGGATAGTTAGTTATGATCATTAATTTCCAAAAGTCCCAGCATTAGTGTAAAGGTAGTTACTAACCTATGAACACCTGTTATACTCTCTTCAACTACACCCTTCATATATTTGGCAGCTCCAGGATATTTGTGCAACATTACATGAGTCGCATCCCCTCCATCATCAAGAATCTATAGTAATACACTATATATATTCTACAATATACACTGTGTATCATCTAAAATATCGTTGATATCGTTAATTATGTTCACTTATCCTAAACACCAAGTACATGTACTTACATAGCATACATATTCATGTGATATATGAAAGTACACATGTATGCATATTTAATTACACAATACCCATTAAATTACCATATCAGGCTGCCAGTTTGGGGCTTGCAAACACTTCTCAATACACCACCAAAAGTCTTCTTCAGATTCTCCACTCCAGGCAAACACAGGATATCCTGCTTCAGCCAAAGCAGCAGCAACTTCATTTTGTGTGGAATGAATATTACAAGAACACCATCTGACACTAGCCCCACAAGCTACTAAAGTCTCTATCAAAACCTACATTGGTATTAGTTTGTTAAATAATTTGTAAAGATCTTCTAAATGATGACAAAACATTTATAACATGGACACCAGTTATAACCAGGGGTGTGGAAACAGCCAGTCATGCAGGACATTGTCCGATAAATCTAGTGAATGTCCGGTAAAATGAAACTGAACTGTATACAAAGTACATGTATATGGGGAGCAGGACAAGAGTGGCAAAAATAGGCCAAAATGTCCGGCAGTTGGCTCAATGTTTCCACACCCCTGGTTATAACACAGTGTAGTAGAGATCAACACAAGATCTTCCTTCATGTAACCAGGAGCTTATGAGTGAAGAAACCATGAAATAGTCCATATATACCTAATTAAAGGTTACATGAAGCATACCCTCAAAAGTGCTTCATGTGACACTCTTACAACACATGCTTCGGCAGTTTCTACTAAAACCCCCTGACATATGAACTGTGTCAGGAGAAAATTTATACTTCGAATTGAAAACAAGATATAGGAGAAAAAAGAGACACAATTATACTGACTTTGTAATCTGAAACCCAATAGTCTATTATAGTTATTACAATTCTTATATTTTGAAGGTCTTGTATAACTTTTGCTCATCTACAACAGCTATTAGTTGCAGTTTTTACAAGCTTCTTTCTTCCAGCTGGTCTTTAGGCAATTGTATGTGGCTAGCATGTGTTCTTTTACATGCTACATCCTTTAATTGACCAAGTCAGTGGGAATGATGCAACTTTTTAACTACAAATACAATGCATGCGACACAAGCATATGTTAATATGTATACATGTAGTTCGAATTCATAGGAAAGCAATGAAACGGGACCATTAAAAAATGACACGTGCAGTTAATTCAATATTCAATTTGAACTGAAATATTAATTATAATAACAGTGTGTTAGTGCATTACTGTGAATATAACATGTATTATCATCAAAATCTGTGTAATACTGTAAATTGTCCATGTAATATACCTTGGTTTAGAGTGGTGGTTGGATTCTACATTGCATTTAGTGCTGTTTATTGAGTATATACTTAATTCTGTTTTAGTAGCCTATATACATGTATGTACATGTATTATCTGAGAGGTGGTTAATTCATGCTAGTGGCGATTATTCCCGACCAGTGGCGACCAGCGTGGGCACAACACTGCATTACAAAGCTGTAAAACGACAAGCTCTTTTTAAAGCACTAGCACCATGAGAAATGTTAGAAATGTAATTGGATCAGTAATCGGTATATATATTTCATTATCAGTTGATACGTTGTAATAAATATATCACTTTGATTACAATATCAATATTTGTTATTTAACATACAATAGAAAGTAGATGCTAGCATCATTCAGTTTCAGTTGCTTCTAAAAGTCATTATTGAAATATCAGATTTGTAAAGCCTACCATCCAATATGCAACTTTGGAGTTTGCAACAAGTTGCCTACTCCAAAGTTGCCTAGTGGACGGTAGGTTTAAGGTATACCCTTCATATCCAAAATCATAATAGTTAAAATATAGTTTGTAGTGTACTTTAAACAGTGATGCACTGTAGTACTCCACATACATCAATTGTTGGTATAGAAAATTTCTTGTTTGTGTTTCATCTTTCAACTTTTAACATACTAAAGTCTTGTTTTGATGACCTGGTAAGTGTAATTCACTCAAAAAGTACAACGTAGTCAATGGAACCACAGCGATAGTACGTAAACACAATAGAATGTACTACACAGTATTACACCTTAGTACTATACTATCACATAGAGAGGTAATGAGAATTCACATACATGTATTACTATGATTACAGTACAAAGTATTGTTATAATACTACCGAGAAGTACAGTTGACTATCACCTTATTAAAGCGTAGCTCCCATCATAGTATGCAAACTTAATAAAGGCAGGTACTGTATAAATGGACTTGTCACACAGTACAGACTACAGTCCAGTAGGAGGAAAGTTGCTTGTACTAATAGCTATTTTAGTCTGTTGATATTGTTACAGCAATTATCCAAGAACCTTCACAATGTTAGGAAAGTGGAAAAACAAATAGCTATAATAAGCTATTTGATTTCAGGCACGAGAAATGATTGATGACACCACAATACAATCATATAGGCCTGAGATACATGTACATGTATCTTTAAATCGTACTATCAAATCCATACAAACTTCTAGTAGTCACACTATATACAGTGTATTATAGAATTAATATTACAGGGATTTCTACAGCATAACATTTATCTACAGATGTATAATATTATGTACATACATGCATTGTACATTTCTGTATTGAATTGCCCTATACAATGTATTAGTGATACTTACAGCAGCTTGTGCAGTGATATGTGTACAGCCCACAATTCTGGCTCCCTTCAAAGGTTTATCACCAGTGACTGTAGTTTTTCTTCTCAATAACATCAATCCAGACATTTCTGCGTAATAATAGTAAGTCATATACAAATTGCATACACATGTACATACATGTATGAGCATGCCTAAAATAAAGATATAATAATTACAATGATTGTTTTTTGGGAAGGAGTGGGGGATTATGAAACACGAAATTGGTTGATTTTGAACTATCTTCAACAAACACATTTCAAATTTAATAAAGCTGCTTGAAATTAGGAATTGAAAGAGAGTTCATGTTTTGTTGGATACTAGATTACTAGTACTGTTGAATATTTCCATCATTGGTTCTCACAGCAACAGTCTACCCACTTCAAATACAAAATCTGTTACTACATGTACTTCATTATCTACATGTACATGTACATATTAACAGTCTAAGTGGGTTCTCAAGCAAATTTAAAATAAAAATGATTTTTAAAATAATGTTTCCACCAGGAGCTACTGGAAACACAATAGAAACTAAAGTCTGTTCACATTCACAATGTCCTCAAAATTAGAAAATGATGACTTCATAGTTTATATGTAATATAGTGTATAGTTTAATGTCATGGTTAATACATGATTATACTGTAACTCAATAAAAAATGGGAATAATAATATGAAATGGGAAGAATAAAAATATGAAAGATTGTAGGTCATTCTCAAACTAAAGTTATGAATGAATATTTTTGTGAGGTCATGGTGAAACATAAATGACATTTACTTTGAATAGTGATTATACTCATTATAGTGTATATATCCACTGTTAGGATACACATGTACATCAAATACAATCCCAAAACACACCTTTCTCTGCAATATGTATTTCCTTTCTACCATATGATGCCAATTTAATATCTTTTATACAAAAATCTTTGTGTCCCTTTGAGTTCACCTGGGAGCGATCTCGAGGTGAGGACTCATCATCTGAGGAGTAACTGTCATCACTATATGAACCTAAACAAATAAATCATTACAATATTTTAATGTATTGAATTATATTGCATGATACATTCAAGGAACTCTAAGCCCTAAAAGAAATTGCAGGCACAGCACTTCTTGTCTAGATGACAAACATTTCATAATCAAAATGTTTAGAGATAACTGCAAGTGTATTTCACAGTACAATATAGAATAGATTAGTATAGAGATGATATTTCCCAAAAATACTACCATACTTTATAACATTAATTATAACTATGATATCATGTACAAATGTTTTCTCTACATATCAACAAATTTATGCATAAATGTATATATTGTTGATGACATATTCCTCATCTTTGGCATGTATTGTTGACTAAAATCTCTCAACTACACATATCTTTTCATGAGTTGTTACCTATTGTATGTGTTCCATTGTGTAGACTGTAGATATGTAAGTTACAAAGTGATAATAACACACTTGATTTTCTTTCATATATATTCACTTCAAATGTCTAGTAACAAAATGCACCATTGTAACTGATGTGTTTGCATGATATTATTGGGCCGACTCTGAGCGAGTCCCACGCTTGTCAATCAGTTTGAAAGTTTACATTGCATGTACATATATATATATATATATATATATATATATATATATATATATATCTTAATGTTCAAATTTTCTAACATTTTGAATTAAACTTTTCTTAAGCCACATGCATGTCACTGCTTGATACACTGAGTTATGAAAGAGAAGAGCTAGGGACAGAGCAAAACGAGCTGCAGAGACCAAAGAGAAGAGAGAAACAAGACTGTTTAAAAGAAGAGAAGCTTCATTTTTCTAAAATAGATTGAGTTTCGAGATCATTCTAGTTGAGATCTTTTCCAATAAAATATTTAACATCGGGATTATTCCTACTTTGTTCAACAGGTGAGACCTCTATAACTAACCAATGAACTGTTGCATTTTGCTCTTCTTCCATCTCACACACAAAACGCTTGCTTTTGCTCTATATCAAAAATTTGGTTATTCTAACCACACCTTCTTAGGCTTGCCTTGCCCCCACATGCAAGCATTCTCTAGTATAATCAAAAGTTTCTTGTAAATAACAAAAAATATATATTTCAGAAGTGTGCTATGATTATAATAACCCACTCGACTAAACAAGAGAGACTGTATAGCGCCCTCTCCATGTATGAAGGACCCAAGTTATCAAGTGATTTTATTTAGAACATCTCAACAAAAAATGAAAACAGAAAAGCACTCTCAAATCCTTTCCTAGTGGTAAAAAGAAATCTGCAACCTCAGCAAATGTTCTGCAATGCTTTCTGTGTCATACAAAGACTTGAAAAGACCAAAACAGTCATTTCTTT
The DNA here is from genome assembly GCA_947044365.1 of Petrosia ficiformis. Taxonomy (NCBI): domain Eukaryota; kingdom Metazoa; phylum Porifera; class Demospongiae; order Haplosclerida; family Petrosiidae; genus Petrosia; species Petrosia ficiformis. The sequence goes on along the minus strand of OX345644.1, from coordinate 5,078,263 downwards.
GCTTCAACTGCCGTTCTAATTCTACTGAAACAGCTGAGAAGTCTTCTTGCCTTTTGCATGGTGCCAATGTCTTCACAATGATATGAATCGCTTATCAATCTAATAGATATTGCTCAATCTCCAACATTCATTCCAAGTGATTGTGATTTCTCTAGTGGTTGTGTATATTCTCAGAAATATTACCAAGTTTATCTTTTTGCTTGCAGCTGCTATTCTTTAAGCTTTTTAATACTTTGTAGAAATCCACACATTTAAAGTAGTTATAGTTTCTCACACTATAACAATATGAAACCAATTTGTACGAATCCACAAATTCAAGTTGAATAAACATCTTTTTATAATAATCCATTTTAGTGATAGCATTATAATAGGTACCATAATTGCAATTATAAATAGTCATAACTTGTAACTTAAGGTGTATGAAATAAACGACATCTTATAAATGGAATGGGACATGAATGAAAAGGCAAATGTACACACCCATTCAATGGGTAGGTGTGTACATTGGCCTTTTAATTCAGGTCAGGTGTATTGTCACAACTATGTGGCTGACTATGTGACATGGTGGATCATTCATTAACGCTACAGATAAAGTGATACAGATTATCCTGACTTACCATCATCATCTTCAATAGATGCTGATGAAGAAAAGGAAGTGAATCGACTTCGAGATATACTGTTTTTTTGTATTCGACTTGGACTCTGTATGAAATAAGAATATTGCTTAGTATAGAATCATGTACATGTATGCATTGTATGATGATCAATAAACTTACTGATTACAGCATTTTGTGCATGTACATGTACGTCAGTAAATGAAAAGTTTTCATAACTAGCCAGCTATTTCAAAGTAACCATAGTTTTATAAATCGACTGCCATTGACTACAGTATAGTCAGTCACCTCAATCTTGGGTTTGGTGATTATAAATCTGAAATAGCACTCGTAGGTGTGTTATAACATTTACCTCATTATAATTTTTTATACAATATGGCATACTGAAAAATAGTGTTGTTTCAGTTCTAGAACTAAAAGTCCCTTTTAGTACCACTTTAGTTCTCGGAACTAAAACTATAACTTAAAAATTATTTGAAACTTAGACCCAGAACTAAATCATAACTCAAACAATTTTTAGACTGTAAACTAGAACAAGAATAGAACTCAAATGAAAATATTAATTCAAAACTTAGAGCTAAAAAGTATACAACAGATATCACAATACACCACATTTTGTAAATTCAGTACCTGCTTCATAGAAACAAGAAGTACATTATTACGCAATAGTAGTTTCACTAGTTTGATCATTCAAAAGTTTAATTTCATTCATTACTTAATGAGTTATCAAGAACTAATTAAACCAGGAACAAAATCAAAATTAATAACATTAATTTTTAAAAAATTTATAACGAGAACTAAATCAGAATCAAAACTTTTCTCTAATTTGGAACCAGAACTAAAACAGAATCAAAAGGCATTTTTCATTCAAGTTGGTACTAAAACTATAACAAAATCAATAGGATTTTCAAACTCTGAACTATAACTAAAATCATAACTTAAACAACAATTAATCCTAAAACAACACTAGTGGGAAAAAATACATACAAGCAGTTCGCTTACTTCCATTCCCTGGAATTCAACAGGAGGTCTTGCCGCTTTGTGAGATGTTGTAGTCGGACTTAGAGTCAGATGTTGTATGTGTTCTAGTTCTGGTCGGTTTACTGGGAGAGGAATATTAGGGACACCGTTTCTACCTTGGTTATCCCGTGAGGGACGATTTGAATCTGTGTCTGACACTTTAGTCGCCATTCCGTTTTATGTTCACAGGTTAGATGAACACGGCTCCACCTTCCTCTAAAAAGGATAAACGCCCATAAAAACAAAATTAATGACACTGTCACACTTCACGGACTTCATCATCGCCATGGCTGCGTTAAGGTTGTACTAGGGGGAGGGGTAGATGAAACTCCTACTCTTGCCAGCTTCTTGCTGCATACAATCTCTGTATCTTTTGGAAGCCACACCCACCCGGGGGTATAATTATTGGGCCTAAATGTTTTCACTGATAGTTTATTTTCAGAAACTGATTGGAGTCGCATCTGCCCACTCCCTAGTACCACCTTAAAAAGACATTCAGCAAAACCATAGGTCGGAAGAGTAGGGTTAAATCGGTGGAGTTATATAATAATCTACAGTGCACCCATCTCTACCACTTGATATGTTTCCCTTACTCAACTAAAATTAATAATCCAGCATTATCAACAAACAATGTCCGTTCATGGAGAAATATTTTTACCACTGCATATTTAATATATTCCCGAACTACAAATGAATACAAAATAGATCTTAAATATCACACTGGCACTCAGTATCACAACAGTACTATATATATATATATATATAGCAGTAGTTGTACAACAGAATACAATGCCTGGATATTATATTCCATATATGTGGTGTGTACTATGACAATCAGAACTAAACATTAATAAATTATCAGTTAATATGCACATAATGTACAAGGGCTCAATCAAACTTTGCATTGCTCATTTATGTGTATATACTTAGTATGTTTATTGATAGCAATTCAAACTTATCACAAGGTCATGTAAACTGATAAACTAATATACATATATAGACCATTAAGGACCTTCTAGAACTTTAGAAATATATTTCAGGAAGAATAGCCCGCTATTAGTTCTAGTTTCTACATAAGCTAGTAAAGCTACAAGCCTGCTGCTCTGTACTATAATATTCTGTAGAGCGAGAGCGCACGTTCTATTACGCTGATTTACGCACCACGCCCATTAATTGACCAAGCGCGCGTTAGTACTAGTTAAGCCCGCGCCCCCCTCCCCCGAAAATGACGTAACTTCCTTAACTACGTATACAACGCATACTCGCGCAGGTGACACCGAATATATAATAAAAGAGCCCGTGGGAAAGCAATCATATGGATGGCCATAAGAAATTTATTCCCAAATGAAATTCTAATGTTTACATATTTTTAAATAAATGAACCAGCTAGTATTGTCGGCTCTGAGCTCAAGTAGAGGGGATCCAAATGATGTAATATGATGTCATAATGCTTTTTAAGGCTTCATAATACTTTATAGTTATTCTACTTGTGTTTAGTGTGTTTAACTGTGTTTAACTGTGTTTAACTGTATTTAAAATGTGTTTACTGTGTTTATCGTGTTTACTGTGTTTATCGTGTTTACTGTGTTTATCGTGTTTCTTGTGTTTATTGTGTTTACTGCGTTTATCGTGTTTATCGTGTTTCTTGTGTTTACTGTGTTTATCGTGTTTACTGTGTTTATCATGTTTCTTGTGTTTATTGTGTTCAATGTGTTTACTGTGTTTATCGTGTTTCTTGTGTTTATTGTGTTCAATGTGTTTACTGTGTTTATTGTGTTTGTTGTGTTTACTGTGTTTATTGTGTTTGCTGTGTTTATCGTGTTTACTGTGTTTGCTGTGTTTATCGTGTTTACTGTGTTTATCGTGTTTGCTGTGTTTATCGTGTTTCTTGTGTTTACTGTAATTATTGTGTTTATCGTGTAGAAAAAAGAAAACTCATACCACTGATTAGTTTAAACACAACCAACTCAGTTGCAGATGCAAATGTATAATCACAGCTCAACCAAGCATCTTGGTCACTGATCGTTGTATTTTGCATGAACTTTGTGTACACTTCTTTTCACCAGAACTCTGCTAAAAAGCAACCTGATATAGCATGCTGTGATGGAATAGAGGATGAAAAAATATGCTGCCATTTCTCAATTGAAGGAAAGGCGGAGATATTTCCACTTAAATTTTGAAATTGTAGCTTTTGGCGGTAGTAGCATGATGTTTGTTTTTTGTACATAATATTATGAATTCCATGGATGCTTATTCCAGCTTTTACAAGGGCAAAAAACATTGCATTGTGAATCCAGTGATATGCTATAACCTGAAAGGAATAGAACAAGCTGGACACTCTTGGAGTATGCTGGGATGATATCCCACAACTTCATGTCCCCTTGTACACACATACACATGTCCAACCAACAGTGTTACAATGTCCTCTCCATAAATTTTGCAGGGCTCAGATCATTGTCCTCGCACACCATCTCGCCATTCGGTTGCATAAAGAGAGACATGGTTTATGCCAACAGATGAACACTTTGGGCACCAAAATGTCGCATAGAAACCTGCTCCAAAGGAGACCATAGGATTAATGAAGGCATCAAATACATGAGAGGTGTACCAACACTATCAAGCAGTGTCTGTGGACAATTCTCAAATTTTGTTACAGTAAGTGGAATTTGACGCTCACTCTCACATTGTTTTACAAAGTTGTGCAATATATTCACACCACTCAGGTGAGAGCCTAGTTCCACTAGTACTTGGATAGTTGAGAATCATAATAACCACGATAATGTAGATTAGGTGGCTAGTCATAACTTTTTCACTCAAAAAAGGCAGTACAGAATAATCACTTAAGAGTACATGTATATTCATATCAAAACTGTAGTGCTTGCAGATTTAATTACAAAAGCTCACTCAACCACGAGAAACACAGTAAACACAGTAAACACAGTAAACACAAGAAACACAATAAACACTATAAACACAGCAAACACAATAAACACAGTAAACACGATAAACACATGAAACATGATAAACACAGTAAACACGATAAACACAGTAAACACATTAAACACAAGAAACAAGATAAACACAGTCAACACAAAAAACACGATAAACATGATAAACACAGTAAACACGATAAACACAGTAAACACAACAAACACAGTAAACACGACAAACACAGTAAACACGATAAACACAGGAAACACACCAAACACAATAAACACAGTAAACACGATCAACACAGCAAACACGATAAACACAGTAAACACGACAAACACAGTAAACGCGATAAACACAGTAAACACGATAAACACAGCAAACACAATAAACACAGTAAACACGATAAAGACAAGAAACACAATTAAACACAATTAAACACGACAAACACAGTAAACACATTTTAAACACAGTTAAACACACTAAACACAAATAGAACAACTATAAAGTATTATGAAGCCTTATAAAGCATTATGACATCATATTACATCATTTGGATCCCTTCTACTTGAGCTCAGAACCGTATTGTCAGTCATCCTTTGGACTCATGGGAATACTAGCATATCCAAATCGTGATATTTCTCAGTATCTGGCTGATAAAAGTAGCAAAAACAGATTGGTTATTTCAACCAATCAGTTGTTTACATGTACCTTGATTGCATACTTTAATAAATACGAGCGCCGTCGGGACGGGACCCTCGCCTACGTGGCAAAGTAATACAAAGCACTCCATTTAAAAAATATATATAATAAAGTGTATGAAACAAACAATACTTTTGTTACATGGAATAGAAATATAAATGATTTGAAAACATTTATGGGCATTAATTAAAACTGTTATATATATATATATATATATATAACTTTATATCCTAAAAGACAAAATAAGAATATCAATGAATGAAATGTATAATTTGTATTATATCTTACATCTTATTCTGTGTTTTCCTTCGAAAAGTTCTCAAGTCTACCTCTAAAGTCTCCGTGTGAAAACGAATCACCTGTACCACGTGTTTAGTATGCAAGCATGCACGTACGTGCACATACCTGTAGGTGGAGCTAGGTAGCTCTCTATCTTGCATCAATGGTGATGCAGAAGCAACCATTACCTCGATTGTTTTGGTGGTTTGAAGTGTTTCTTAGCTAGCGACAGCCATGCAAGAGGATCACTTATGTTTTGTGTGTTCATATTTACTCTCGTTATTGCCCTCGTTTCATCTTAAAGTCGTGAAACGGTAACTGTGAGTTATAAAAATTGTCATAACTTTAGAACCAAAAGGTTTTAGAAGAATTCCTACGTTATTTTTTTTCCTTGTATAATTTGAAGTGTACCAGTACCCCTTTTGAAATGTCAATGTTTTTATTTTTCAAGAAAAATTGCTAACACACACACACAGACACACAGACAAAACGATTACCGTACCCTTCCGCCTACGCTACGCAGCGAGGGTAATAATTTGCCTTTTCACACCATACTGCTGTATTGAACTGTTAAAAGATAAGCCAGTTTGAATTTGTAAGTGTTGGTGTTAAAAGAGTACAATGACTAAGTAAATTGATAGTGGAGGATGACTGATATGATGACAGTTCTTGTGTAAATGTGGGAAAATACTTACAAGTAAACTGTGAATCATGACTAATTTACTTGTCATTGTGAACAACATCTCAACACCAAAGTATTATTAAGCTGGCCCACTCTTCACCTCAATTCAGCAGTAATGAATTTAAAGTAATCAACTGATTAGTTGAAATAACAAAACTGTTTTTACATTGTGTTTAGTTTGAATCATTACTAAATGAATACCGTCGGGACGGGACCCTCGCCTACGTGGCAAGGTAATACAAACTATAATTTCGAAATATAATATGCCAAAAGATTATAATTATCATTGCTCGTTTGTATGGTCATATAATAATGAGAATGTTTACTTCAGATTGTTTAGTTTGTGTATAAAACATATTAAGTTATAAAACCGTACTGGCATGTTAGTTTTTATAATAATATTATAATAGATATAGATATATATATATATATAATATATATATATATATAAATTATATAAACTAACATGTCACTACTTATTACTTAGTATAATTATACTAGTCTCTTCCTTGTCTATACTATAAGTCTTACATTGTAGTCTCTGTATTATCTGAAAGAAGAAAGAAAGATCCTCAATTCGTCTTGTGAAATATTCCACAAAGACAGCATAGACAGGTCCTCAAAACTGCTGACGTTCGAGTAACGTGCACAGCACATGACTTGAAATTGAAATAGGCGGAGTTTGAAAGTAATGGAGAATGCTTGGAGCCAGTACTCGATGTTGTAGCAACCACTACCCAAATTTTGTTTGCTTTTATGTAGTGCTTTGCTAGCGATAGTCATGATACAGGAGTAGTTATGTTTTGATGTGTCCAGATGCCTCCACGAGTCTTCTCAAGTCTGGAAACAGTAATCGTGAGTTATAAACATTGTGATAACTTTATAACCGAAAGGTTTAAAGAAGAATTCCTACGTTATTTTTTTTCCTTGTATAATTTGAAGTCTACCAGTTCCTCTTTTGAAATGTCAATGTTTTTATTTTTCCAGAAAAATTGCTAACACACACACACACACACAGACAAAACGATTACAGTACCCTTCCGCCTACGCTACGCGGCGAGGGTAATGATTAGTGCTTGTCTCGTTTCATCTCGTAATCCTCATCATCTTCATATCTTCTATTCCTAACTGTCTTTCCTGGGCACCATCTGGATGATCTGTATTTTTTCCATACTTGTATAAAATATAAGGCTAATGAAATCAACTATACTACAAACATTATAAATATAATATTATTAATAAAATTATAATACAATCAATGTTTAGTCATTAGTATATTACACTCATGTCTTGTTGAGAATCCATAACGGAAGCTAAAAAGAAATTCTGCATGAAAGAATAAAATTAATGATTATGTCTGCAGGAATTGTATTTATGTGAGATATTATGATAATATAATTATGTAATAATAAAGTTACATATTATAATGTTTGTTAGTGTGATTATACATTATTGTTGATGAGAATTCCGTACCATGTTACGCTCAGCTTCACTTAGTCTCCGTTCTGTCAGAGGTATATTAATATTATCACCTTTATATAATGGATTCAGATTGATAGGAATATCACTATTATAAGAAGGACCAAGTCCTGTTGACAATCGGTTTGTAGTTGGAATGAGGACTGCCCTGCTGCTATCAATGACTGGTCTTTTTTTAACATCCATGAGCTTTGGTCTGCTTTTCTTAAAATAATTTTAATTAAAAATAATTATTATGTTAAGTGCACAATATTCTACAAAACATGCATACACAAAATGTATAATTTTTACACACAACATAGCAATTATAATTATTTGGATATTTATAGCAATATTATAGAATTATAAATCTAACTTTTTGTGAACACATAAGATCTGCTAGCTTAGATCTAATCTGTGTAGGACAGTTGTATTGATAATTTTACATAATAATAATAATGATCTATTATACCTTCTCATTCCTAATGATGTTGAAGAGCAAAATAAAAGCACCCTACAAAAAAACATGAAATCATAGATAAAACAGTAATTTATTTCTTAGACTTGACATGACAGTCAAACAACTATAATATTTTATTGCAATCGGATATGATCACCAATTCTGGTATTCATTTACCTGAAAGCATGAGAAAAATGTGAACAGCCATGCAAATACAGTAGATTGTTGATTCACTATTAGTAAACCAAATACCCATGTTAAACCAAGTAGAGGAACAAGTGTTACAATAGCTACTACAGATTGCCTATACAATAGGAAAAAAATATACTAAACACATTAGTATTAAAGTAAAGGCTATAATATACATGATAAATTTAATTTTACTTTGCTAATGCAAGTCCAGTCTTTTTGATTTCAATTGAACCTTCTTTCTTTCTTTGGTGGCGTATTATGATACGAAAGGCAAGTATAAAAATAACAAAGTTTATCTGTGGAGTATATTCAATGAACTGATTTGTTAGATAGAACATGATAATTATACAGTGAATATTTTTTTACAGCCATAGTAATGTTATGACTGTATCTTAACTTACTATCAAAATTAATATAATTGGTCCAAGGAATAACCACATAGCAGCTTCATTACTGAAATTAATCCAGCAACTAATATAATTATGATGCAAGAATATCAGAGTGCATTATTCATAACAAGTCATATAGTCACTTGAAATGTTTTGTTGAATAAGAATTTACTCATCATATTTAGTATACTCATTCTAGTATGTTATAATTATAGCTTACAATTCTCCTTCTACTCCATAATCATCATGAAATACTGCTAAAGACAATGCCACAGGTATTGTAGGAACTCCTGCAATATACAAGTATAAAGAATGTTTGAATCAACATAACAAACACTTGAGAGGACATTAAAAATGATCACAGTTCTACAAACATGATAAAACTTTGCATGCCTAATAAGGACATTATTATGTAACTCTGTGAAATGTTTTGGCTCCAATCTGAAAAATTTTATTTTTATATAGTCTCAAATGAGCACCAAGGCTATATATAGCCCGTGGTCCAATTAGAGCTTCAAGAGAACATTACAATTCTCATAGTTTCTACAAACTAATAAGGACAATATTTGGCCCCATCTCAAACAATTAGTTTTTTGGGTTTTGTATTCAATGTTCTAACAAAGGAATCTGCCCAAAATTATTAAATGTATTGTATGTCATACCCCATCCTGCTAGTAGAAAAAGGTACCACTTTTTACGAACTGATGAGAATACAATCACAAGTAGTATGAACAACAAGATTGCTTCACACAACATCCATGTGAATGAAGCTATTATCAGATAGTGTATAACAGCAGCAACAACTGTGCAAACAATCTACATGAGAAAATAGTTCATGTGGATATATATAAGCATAATTAGAGTGAATGCACATTTTAAAGTAAAGGATTGCATTTCAGGCTTATTAATTGTTCCCAAAAATGCCAATAACATGTTTTATTAAGTCACAATAATTAAAGTTAACTTCAAGAAATCCTAGCTAAGAAACTGTTGTTCACTATATATATATACACATGCAAACAAAACCAGTAGACAGTTGTAAATATGAAAAATTTTAGGCCCTGCAAAAAAATATATTATAATTATCACTGTACGCTAAGGAATTCGCTTCTGTCATTTAAAGCACACATTTTTTCCGACAATTTTAAAATCTATTCTTGGATCCATTCCTTTGGATTATTTATAAATAATGTTTAGTACATACACGAGTATAAATAAGAGTATTTGTACTTGTATGTGTGAGTTAGCCCTCCAAACATTAATTTCTTTCCTTCCCCTATGGTCTTAACTAAAACCTTTCACTCAAGGTTACTGTCATGAATCAAACACTTACAAGTGTTAAGTATTGAGCCTTACATTAACTACAAGAAGACAATATTCAAATTTTAGTTATTAAATCATCTCAATATAGATTTAAAGTATATAGTTGTATTATACACTAATGAAAATAAAGACCCATGGAGTTTTAGTAATACAATGTAAATCATTTACTGGGAGTGTTATTTTGAACATCAACATCTTGTACACATTGGTTTACTTTGTGAAAGAATAAAATTTCCTGACAGTCTGGCTTGCACAACATGGGGTGGTATTTTGGAACATTCATATGAGCACCACATTTTAAACAATGTATATAGATATAATCTTATTTTAAGATAATTTTTTCTATCCATAAATTACCTTTGAGCTTGTTATATCTACAATAGTGCTGTCTATTCCAAAGCAGAACACTATGTACAGACTTAGCAATGCAATACTGAGATTTAAATGGATGAAATATTGTATAGTTTTGATTAATTCAGACCTATATATAAAATAAACAAAACATAACACAATAAACCAATAATTTGTGTAAAACACTGAGAAAACAATGAAATGGTTTTAAGTAAAGATTTGATAAATTCGTGTTGTACGTTTCTCTATTATGTAAATAAGACATAATTTAATTTCACTAATGTAATAAGTTTCAAATACATGTATTTATGAATGAACTTCTCTATCTCACTAATGCATGATTGACTAATGATTGATGTATTGAAATTCTTGATATTCAAATTTCAAATGTAAAAATGAGAATTTAAAAACTAACCTAAGGAGAAGAAGTAAAATTATTGTCAATATCAAACACAAACTAGATACAACAAGTCCAATATATGAAACTACATTGAGAGCTCTATATTCCTTCTCATTAATCTAAAGAATAGAATAAAATAATCCTTGTTTTTGATTAAAGATCAGAAACTATAGATTCTTGTTATTACTTACTTCAACTTGGTATATATTGACTAAGATAGTAAATGGAGTAACATGACTGCTGTTACAAACGAGTGCCGTCGGGACGGGACCCTCGCCTACATGGCAAAGTAATACAAAGCACTACAATTTTTTTCAAAATATAATAAAGTTTGTGTATGAAACAAACAACAATACTTTTGTTACATGGAATAGATATATAAATTTGAAAAACATTTATGGGCATTAATTAAAACTGTTATAACTTTATATTCTAAAAGACAAAATAAGGATATCAATGAAATGTATAATTTGTATATAATTATATCTTACATCTAATTCTCAAACAATGAAGAAGTTCTCAAGTCTACCTCTAAAGTCTCCGTGTGAAAACGTATTGACTATTGAATCGCCTCTACCACGTGTTTAGTACATGACGCATGCACATACCTGTAGGTGGAGCTAGGTAGCTTTCTATCTTGCATCAATGGTGGTGTAGTAGCAACCATTACCTCGATTGTTCTTGGTTTGAAGTGTTTCTTGGCTAGCGACAGCCATGAAACAGGATTACTTGTGTTTTTTGTGTCCATATTTACTCTCGTTATTGCCCTCGTTTCATCTTAAAGTTGTGAAACGGTAACTGTGAGTTATAAAAATTGTCATAACTTTAGAACCAAAAGGTTTTAGAAGAATTCCTACGTTATTTTTTTTCCTTGTATAATTTGAAGTCTATCAGTACCCCTTTTGAAATGTCAATGTTTTTATTTTTCAAGAAAAATTGCTAACACACACACACACAGACACACAGAAACACAGACACACAGACACACAGACAAAACGATTACCGTACCCTTCCGCCTACGCTACGCGGCGAGGGTAATCACATGATACTCATATTCATGTATCTCTGCTATGTTTACAACTTCAATACCATCAGTTGACCAATCACCTGTGTCATTAACTCTAAAAAAATAACAATGCTTTGTAGGGTATGATCAGTATAATATTCTACGTTCTGTGATGCAAACATAATTAATAATTATAAAACATGCTTAGGAGCTATATAATATTATGTAAGGTATACCACTTGCTGTGGATATGGTTTATGTGGATATATCCATAAAGCTCTGAACATGAGTAGGTGATATAACACTTATAATTATATATCAACAATATATATACTCACTATTGAATTTTGATGAATATGCAAAAAATACAACTAATCACATGAAATGGTTATCATGGTAACATAGTATATTTATGTATAATATATATATATATATATATTATATAATTATAATAATTGTGTGCATGCATAACCAATTAATTCAATACATAAACAGTTAACTGTAACTAACCCCAACGAAAAGTTCCAGAATACACATTGTGGGTTAGTAGCAGTGATAATCTATTTTATGGTAATTATAAAGTGTACATAAATATTCAATACATCAGCTTACATATTTTGTGGTAAAGTTCAGTATGATATCAATATTACTTGATTTAATATCTGAAACAATTTGTGTACTTATCAAGTGGGTAGCTGCTTGTTGTTCACTGAAAATAAACAAATTTATTGTAGATATAACAAAAAAATCAACAAACTGTATATGTACTTTGTTGTAGAATATGGAAGGTAAGTCACAATATTTCGAACTAGAGCATTGACAACAGCAACTTTTTCACCTTGAAAATGATTAACAAAAATTGCAATAATATATATATATATATATATATATATATATATATATATACGTACGTATTATAGTTAGTGTATTAGATGATCACTAATATATACCAATTATAATAGTATACATTAGGTACAACTATAAATATAATTTACATAAAAACATATATATACTATGATTTAACAATTGAATTTTTGGTGAGGTATACATGCAAAATAATTTTTATAACATATATATATATATATAATACGTTATATGTATGGTATGTTACAGTAGTTACTTCAGCTTCACCTCTGCCTCAAGGAGGGGGTGGGAGAATTTCCCCCACCTCCCCCCTTTGAAGATTTTTTCCCTCCCCCGTATGATACTTCAAGTTATTTTAATTAAAAAAATAATGATGCAAAGGGAAAATTAAGGGTATTGTGATATAGATTGTACATGCATGGAGTATTAATTGAATGTACAATGTCACTCAGCATTTTCTAAATATAGAACTTATCAGTCTTGGTCTGCTGATCTGAGTATAGATTGTCCATCCCACATGATACAATGTAATTTTACTTCTAGATTGGTTATATCACATTTATAAAAACCGAGGCCCTCAGGGCATAGCCCCGAGGGCGAGGTTTTTATAAATGTGATATAACCTGAGTGCACGTGTTATAACCAATTTATTTCATGATGAAGCCACACTTTGTGCCATTGTGTTATAATAATCCACAGGCTGCGTATAGCTTCTCTAAAGTTCTCTGGTTTTGTCAACTATATTGTAAAAAATTGCTGTGTTGTGACAACTGGATGGGCAAAAAAGAGGGATTGAGATTTTTCAGATTCCCTCGTAATAATGAGGAACGCTGCCAAAGCTGTATACACTTTGCTACAGTTGATGACGTGTTATATCCAACATCAAAGCCTAATATATCACTGTAGCAGATGTATAACCCGGTCGGAAGCTTTGAAGTGTGGCTTCATCATGATATAAATAAATAAATAAATAAATAAATAAATAAATAAATATATATATATATAATTATATAGTATGATGGTGACATCATCCCTTTGATGTGGTGAGTCCTATATATTGTAGGCTCGGGTTATATCACATCCTTGGACACAAAACTCAGGTCCTATATTTTGTATATAGGACCTATTAGCATACTATATAATATACATATATCATAACACACTGGTACTGTTATATCTTTCTGTCAAGTGTTCATGTGGTATTCTTATCTGAGCAAAACCCTCATTCTCATTATATGTGCCATTTTCAGATACAAGAGGAAATATAATATCATTTGGATTAACTGTCAGATCTGGAGTTTCAACTTTTAAAACTAATGTGAAAGAAGAAAGATAATAATTATTACTATAAATTATTTTAAAATGTATAATATACTATCATTAGATATAATAATCTGAACTAACCAATATTTTCTAACTCGATATTAAGTGTATCATTATAGATAATAGAAAACATTCCAGCATAGTTTCCAAATGACTCAATATTCTCCATCAACTGTTCACTGTCACCTTCATCCTACAATACAACCACAATGAATTAATAGACTTGTTGTCAAATGAATCTAAATATTAATGCTTACATTTCCAATACTACTCCAGGTTTCTTCATATGACTCATCTAAAACATTGTTGTATACATCCAGTAAACCCTACAATTAATATGTTATATATTCTAATAAAATACACATTACATTACTTACAGTCGCAAGGAGAGGGTCAGTGTTGTTTTCATCTCCTAGATTTAGTGTGAGAACTGTAATAATGTCTGTCGTAGTAGCCACAATATTAGCAACATCAGAGATATAAGATGAAGTTTCATTTTTATTTGTTATCATTGTGAGATTTTCCACAGCATTACTGATAATCTCGTTCTGTTCTTCTGCTGTTTGTGTATTATTTTCACTCAGTAGATCAGATACCTATTATTATAATTATCATAATACATAATTTATATGTAATAATTATATGACGTATTCTTATTATGCTTGAACTGTTTATCACAACAAAATGATGTTCACTAAATTTATTACATATACGCTAATGTAAAAAATTATTTATTAATAAGGCTGAAAGAGAATGTTTTACTATGACAATAATGAAAACTTTTTTTTATAGTTATAGTTATTTAGTTCTAAACATTTTTTATAGTCAAAGGTATAGTTAAATATTCTTTAGGCTTACTAAACATTTTATAGTTTCAGTTAATTTAAAAACGTTATTGGCCAACTTTCATTTCAGTATTTAGTTACATAGTTGTTATACAGTAGATCTGTAATTTGTAGTTAGCGTTATTAATAGGGTTTTAATTTGTTAGAGTTATATGATTACAATTAACTAAAACAATGTTAATATAGTCTACTCAGTATATATAGTTATAAACACAAATTCATTGAATGCATATTGTTCTAATTCTTTACCATTGTTGCGATATTCAGAACAATTTCTGATATGCATAAATCTATATCAACATTGCTCCACATACCATCCATCAGGCATGTTCGTTTTGCCACACCTGTTATAAAAAAAAGAATATTCAATCTATTTGTCATTAATACCTAGAACATTACTCACCAGTTTTACCAGGTGGACAGTTTGATTCAACTGTTTCACTGACATTTGCTTTATTCCATTCAATACCAAACTCAGTATCAATTTCACTTTGACAGACTATTTGTATAAATAACCAGACAAAGAAATATACATGTAATGTGTAGCATTGTTAGACTAATCGCTTCTCGCAGGGAAATTTAAATTCTTCCTAGCCCAAATCCCACATCAGAGAATATTTTCAACTGTATTTGTAGGCTTCTTCATAGCACACAATTATAGCATATAATAATACACTGTTACTGAATGCACAGAGTATAATAGTTTCTGTTATCTTCAGAGCAATTTCTGACATGAAAAAGCATGTTTATGTGTTCTTTACGAACTATACTCATGTCAAATATGTGTAAACTATGTGCATGAAACAAACAAATAAAGTCCTTCTAGTGTAAACAAATTATATAGATGCTTCATGAACGCCATAAAACTCAGACTACTTGTGTAAAGGTGGCAAATGAACTTTTTACTAACCATCATTTGAGCAATCACCATCATCACAACAATCATAACAATTTTCACATTCGCAGCAATCAATAGTATAACATGACACTATACAGATGAAACAGTAATGAAAGTTGAAATTATAATACTGAAATTTTTTTTTATACATATCATGTAGACAGATTAAGTAATTTAAGTTTTGATAACATGTGTATTTTCTTCAGTCTGTCCCCTTATGGCCTTTGTTTTCATTGTTAATATGATTAATCAGGGTGCCTTATATACAATGCAAACAAAGACTAGAGAGAAAATGTGTATTATTATGTGGTATGTAGCATTGTATGTTCCCTGTACATACCACTACAAGTTCTTCCATCACTGTCTAGTAGATATCCATTGTTACATCCACAAGCAAAATTTCCATCAGTATTTGTACACGTTTGAGAACAATTGTCAGTATTCTCACTACATTCATCAATATCTGTATGGAAGGAAACATAAAATATGTGTATAGTATATTTGTATCTCTATGTCATCTGTGTATATGAGTGTGTATTTACAGCTTTCTTAATATTTTGTAATATGCATACATATATAGAATTATATATAATAATTATTATATATAATTATAATTTTTATATATAATTATAATTATATATATAATCATATTTAAATATATTACAGGTATAACATATATATAATATATGTATGTAGTATAGTTCTTAATTTGTGGTCTTTGTAGTTCTATGATTGTATACATAGCACTGTATACTGGTTTGCTCCCTGCATATACCTTTACAAGTTATTTCATCAGTGTCTAGTAGATATCCATTGTTACATCCACAGGTGAAACTTCCATCAGTGTTTGTACACATTTGAGAGCAACCATCTGTGTTCTCATTACATTCATCAATATCTGTATGAATTCATCAAAATCTGTATTTTTATACCTCAATATTTGTATGTCTATTTCATTTGTACCATAAGCAATTAAAGCCCTCTTAATATCAGGAGCTTATGAGCAGTGAAGCTGCGAAAGGAGCATAGAACCCTGAGAATACAGACTGCCTAATTTAATTCACAAATACTTCTAGTTTAAGGAATTTTACGTGGGTCATGCTATACCAATAGACAGGTCCCTAAAGTGGCTGATAAATAGATAAAACACTCGCCCTACATACACACCTGTACAATAATATTTATCACAGGTACTTAAACTGTGCAAACAAACAATTAGCAGGCCCATAGCAAGCATTCTGAATAGGGGATTAGCTACATGATTAATATCATAGCAGGAAATTAGCTATGTAATTAATATCATAGTAGGCATGGTTCATCAAACTTATGCACAGCTAGTTTGGCGTAGGTAGACCATTGCAGAGAAAAAGTGGAGGTCTGGACTAGTGCCTACCTCTATATATATATATATATATATATATATATATATATATATATATATTTATATACCATCACTGCAAGTCTTCAACAAAACAAACTACCTTCACTAACACAAATCTACAGATCTACAGTCACTATCATCACTGTGATTCAGTGACTGTGTTACTGTTCTACTCCAGAAGGTCCATGAACACTTTCTGATTATTGCAATTGGATTGCTCCTTCACAGCTTCACTGCTCATAACCTCCTGACAATAAATATGTATGTATCAATAGTATAGTTCTTGATTTGAAAAAGAATTTTAGTACCATGATTGTGTATATGGTACTACTGTGTATATGCTCCCTGTACATACCATTACAAGTTGTTCCATCAGTGTCTAGTAGATATCCAATATTACATCCACATGTGAAATTTCCATCAGTGTTTGTACACATTTGAGAACAACTATCTACCTCACTACATTCATCAATATCTGTATCAAAGAATATATAATAATATATAATAATATATAATAATAATATAATAATATAACAAGGCAGTCAGACTAGTCAGGTTTTGGCCTGATCATTTTCTCGCCTCAACTTGAATCGAATAATTTAAAACTGTACTCATTATTTTGGAGAACCATCTCAGTACCTAGAAACCTTATCAGCCAGAAAACTTAATCTCAAATGTGTTCTCAACTCTTTTGTAGGATATTTAGGCAACAAATCGCCAAGCATGAATACATGTATAGCAACAGTTTCTTTTTTTAAAGTTGCTCCATTTATAATTGAGATATTGCAGGCTCACTTTGCTTGCCATGTAGACATGATATCTTTCAGCTTGTTATGGGCTTGAAGTCTGCATTATTATTTATACATAAAATGTAATGTATACATACCATTACAACTTGTTCCATCAATGTCTAGTTGATATCCATCGCTACATTCACAAGTGAAATTTCCATCAGTGTTTATACACATTTGAGAACAACTATCTATATCCTTACTACATTCATCAATATCTGTATCATAGGAAATATAACATTTTTCTACACTTTAATATTTTATCCAAGTCCATTTCATTTGTATAAGTATGTGCTTTTCAAGTTGTTTGCATGTAAATTTATTTAATAAAAAACATTTTCAATAAAAATGAAAGAAGATCATGTAGGGATGTCAAGACCCAAAAAGCATGCAAACAAGGTTGGGAAGCTAACATAGGACCCAAAATCACTTCCATATAACCCTACATAAGTACTTACACTGCTATAAAACAAAATACAAAGAGCTGTACTTATGTAGGGTTATATGGAAGTGATTTTGGGTCCTATGTTAGCTTCCCAACCTTGTTTGCATGCTTTTTGGGGATTGACATCCCTACATCTTCTTTCGTTTTTATTGAAAACGTTTTTTGTTATTCTTGTATATATATATGATTATATATATATATATATATATATATATATCAATTATTTATGAAATGATTATCGCTTTCTTCCACTTACAGATGATGTCTATTCTCTATATCACTTACAGCAATGTCTACAGTCCTACAAACAGTAGTGTCAGTCCTAGTCTGGAGACCAGACCTTTCACCTCTGCTTTTACATTGGGACAGGGCAGAGGAAAGGTCTGGGGACTCTTGATTTGATTTCATGGGCTCTATAGCTAGGAACGTTGATAAAGCCAATGAGATACAAGTAGACATCTGACTCTAGCCAGGAGCACAGAATTAAAATGGAAAAAGCAGGGCGAAGACTAGTGTCAGTCCTGTATCAACTATTTAGTATTCCAATTCTTATTATAGTATATAATATTATTATACAATGGCTTTAATATTAATAATTATAAAAATGCGCATTTGCTCACAAATTTTATTATTATGCTTATATATCCTTTCCATGTGGCTCGAATAGACTTATGAAAATGGCGTCCAATTCGAGATCTAGTTGTTGAGACTCTCTTCTTTCATCATATCTGAGTGAAGATATCATCTTGATACTTGTAGACGAGAATTTTACTAAGAATGCAACTGGAATGGTGCTAGAATCTTTGTGATAGTTCAACAAACAAAAAAAATGATTTGTCTGGAAAATAAGTTATGAAGAAGATTTTGCCACTAGTTTTGCCACTAGTTTTGCCACTCGTCAGTTCTCTACTTTAACGACAGCTACCTAGACCGGCAGTGTTGGTAGTCATAAAAACACTGGATATGAATAGGTATGTGTGTATTAAAATGTATTTGTAATTCTGTATATGTTACTAGAGATTTCAGCATAGGCGTAGCCAGACATTTAGGATTGGGTGGGCCAGGCGTTACGTTAATAAATTCATAATGGGCATGGTCTACCATTCAGTTGGAGCTACTTCAACTGTCCCTAGCTGAATCAGCTATTGCATGCTGGTTCCATCATCTTTAATATACATCTACATCGCTATGTTCTTGAAAGTATTCTATCTCTCTGATGTTCTCTGAGTGAAAACACGAGTAAGACTGGACTACACGTTTATAACACAATTACTTCCTAATTACATGAAACATATTGCCTGACCCTGTGCTACCTACGCCTATGGATTTCAGCTCATCACTTGCAATTGAAATGTATGGGTGGCCATTTTTTTCCTGTGCCATCCCTACATAGAGAGTACTATTGTACTCTCTGATATTGTGCTTAATAGTTAAAATTAGCACGTATATGTCAATATTTGTACGAGTCTATTTCATCTATGTATACTTAAGGCTTTCCAAATTATTATAGAGAGTTTGTACTCGTGAAGATTATAGCAGTCTATGCGCTCCCTGTACATACCATTACAAGATGTTACATCAGTGTCCAGTAGGTATCCATCATTACATTCACAAGTGAAACTTCCATCAGTGTTTGTACACACTTGAGAACAGTTGGCTATGCCCTCACTACATTCATCAATATCTGTGTCAAAGGAAACATCATAAGCAGAAGAATACATGTTGCACAGAGGGGATGGGCAGTAATTTGACAAATAGCTAGCATTTTATTATAGTGACATCACTATAATTAATTTTAGTATTTAAGCCCTATGATCATTTTACACATCAGCTCTAATATAGTCATTTTCATTCAATTTTTATATTAAAATGTAAGAGTTGTTAGTTGTGCAATACATGCACTGCTGAATGAAGGGCACTAATGTACTCACACCTCTGAACATAAAATTTATAATTTTATTTTCAAATTTCTTTGAATATAAGTTTATTTACATACCGGTATTAGTGTTTGAAGTTTGTGCTTTTAAATATCCATGAATTGTGTAAATACACTGTAAAATTGTTTACATGAGTTTCAATGGAATATTAACAATATATCCTGAGACTAAATCAATGCTGATTAGTTTCTTTCTAGGTAATGTTTACAAGTAGTAATTTATTTCTCCTGGGCCTTTGGTGATGGGTATTGCACAACCCCCCAACACACACACACAGACCACACATACATACTAGTTACACAATACACAATAAATTAATAGTTTCTGCTACATGTTCTTTCATTTTTTTATAAAATGTTATTCTTATAATATTTATACTTGTTTTCTATTCCTTTTTTGAATGACTCATTGACTTTAAAATTTAACTAAAAGTACTAGTTACCTAACTAAAGGTCCCCATTTTCGACTTTTCATTCTTAGACTATTAGCCCTGCAGAATGGCTTACTAAAACAGGATTTAACTATATATAACATGATAGTCAACTAAACACGAATGAACACATAGCTGATTTAATACCTGTGCAGCAATTATCTCCAGTCCAACCATTGATACATTGACATTGGTTAACGTATACACAAGAAAAACAGTTACCACACGGATTGCTGCAGGTAGCTAAAGAATGAAACAATGAATGAGTATCTACAATTATGATGATGAATTAAAAATACTATTTCAATATAGTTATTATACTTACGCTGACATGTTCTATAGTCCAAGTTGAGTGTGTAACTCTCATTACAAGTACAAAAGTAACTTCCTAACGTATCATTGATACAGTTGTGTTCACATCCTCCATTGTTCACCTGACAGCCAGTTGATACAAGTGGATTAAGAGACATTCCACTGGCATAACTGTAGCCTCTAAATGTTCCCCAGCCATAGACTGATACAAAGAGCTTTCCCCGTTCATTGGGATGTGTTATAATGTGGCTACCAGTGGTTATTGCCGAGTAACCATAACCGGCAATAGAACCATCTGAATAGTAAATAGAATTCCATCCTGAAATGGTTTGTAGACTTCCATCAAATATTAGTGTCCCGTTATAATACTCATCATTAGGCATTACTACACTGTAAAAATGAGAATCTGCTGTCAATGTTGTGTACTGTATGGAGTTTATGTATTGTTCCATAGAAGCCACTGTATTAATAGATGGATCACCACTGGTACTTCCATTGTAAACAATACCTACTCCCAACTGTGCCACATAGATAGGATTATTGGATACTACACTGCAATATACATTGCCATTGGTAAAGAACTGTGACCACTGGTCAGCATATAGTGTGCTGTTGAAAACGACATCAGATCCGCATTTTCTAATTATAACTGTGTTGTCCATGCTAGCAATTATTCGATAGCTCTGTCTAGTTCTACCAGAGTGTGGTGATAAAAGAAATCTCTTTCCCCAAACAGTGGTTGGTGGAACTTGAGTGATAATAGGATCAGCATCAAGAACATCAAGAGGTACTCGAGAGGCTTCATGTCCTGAGAGAACTGTCAGAGGCTTATTTGAGATGATTTTTGAGGCTGTGAGATCAAAATCTGAAGCAAAAATCAAAAGAGTTTGCATAGAATGAAGAACAAGTGTATGGTTTTCTCCTGCAGTGAGTATAATTGTACCACTATGTATGTTCTGAGCATCTATTGGAAGAGTAATGTTGCCTGTTGGGATAATAGTAACACCACTGTTATCATGACATCCAACAATAAGAAACTGACTCTTTGAATTGCCCAAGCCGCCGGAGGATACAGCATAATAAATATATTCACTGGTTGGTTGTATATGACATGGATATGCAAGGTAAGCCATAAAATCGCCTCCGATATGATGACTCCTGCCTATAACAGAGATAGGCTCTGTCTCAAGTGATGAGATCCTTAGGCCTTTGCTCCTCCAACTGTTATCATAACCACTAACTTGATAACTAAATGGGACATCAACTATAGCTGGATTAAGATGAGTGCACGTTCCAGTGTAGTTGAATACTCCATCTAATGAAGTGACATTGAAGCTTACTGGTGTTGTCTGGAAAGTGTGAATATAGAACTGACGGGCATCATCTATTCCAAAATGTTGATAAAATCCCACATAGAATTCACTGTCGTACGTAGTCAATGTAGTATGCTCCTGATGTTTTATATCTATTGAAAAATAATTATATAAATTGTGAAAATATTATAATTATATTTATCTAATTTAGAAGCTAAGACAAATACATTCAGAATAAAATTAATACACAGTAAAGAATTATTACTTCGGTTATATACAGGAGTTGCAAGTATTCCATTCATTTTATGTATCTAAGTATCTTGTATTTTCTATAGAACCACAACATCAGCTTTGAAATGCTCTCATTATTGTGTATTATGTTTCCTGGAAGGAGAATGTCTGTTTTTCTGTGGCCTTCATTGCTCATGTATTAATTAATTAAGCAATAAAGATGAAACTGGTTAAAACAACTAATCAGTATTTACAGTGGTGACTGCATATGCTCCATTCGCATACTATTACAAGTTATTTCGTCAGTTTCTGTCTGTTACATTCACAGTAAAACTTCAATTAGTGTTTGTGCATGTATGAGAAAAATTTTCAGTGTTCTCACTACTTTCATTAATATCAATATCAAAGGAAATATAATGTATTTGCATATACATCAATAATAATTTATTTGTACGAGTCTATTTCATCTATGTATAATTATAATGGCTTTCTGAATTTGATTATGTGTACATACAGCATAGTTATAATAAGAATTATAATAAGAATTGTACTAATACACTGTGTTGAACCAGACAGCCCTTATATTTGTATACATAAACCATCGTTACTCATACAGTTACAAATAATTCTGAATTTGCTTCAAGTGGAAATGATCTATTTATATATTTGGCCAATATTTATTTATTGTAATTTTGTTAAAGTTTAGTTAAGTAAAAGTAAAAGGCACACTGACTTACTGAAATGGGTTTTAGTCATAGTTATGGACAATAACAAAAATTTAACTACAACACACGTTCTGTGATTGCTATACAACATCTAGGACAATCTATTTTGTGATTGGAAAATGATAGTTAGTCCACAATAAAATTAATTATGGAGCACATATAGAATCCCCTTGATTGTTGAGCAGTTGTGTGGTACTATTGCCATCACAAAATTTCATGCATACATAATTATGTAATAGTAAAATTAAACATATAGCCAGTAAAATTTCAATACCAATTTAGCTATCTCAAATCTATTTTTCACTTGAAAATGTTAGATATTTATTATGGTATTTTATATTTATGTGCAAATTAAGTGATAAAATTAGTGTGGGTATGTTTTTTAAAGTAATGAAACTTACCTTGACATGTATTTCCATCACTACTCAACACATATCCATCATTACAGGTACAGTAGTAATTGTTACCAGTGTTGCAACAGTTGTGGTCACATCCACCATTGTCTATTATACATATATTAAATGCTGTAGAATGGAGTAGAAGAATTGAGATTTTAGTGACATTTAATCCTATTGAGCTATTGCACAAGTATGTATACATCTCCCCGAGTTTAAGTTTGCACTACATACTCATTACTGATTTCATAAATTAAAAGTATAATTATTAATAAAATTATGATATCTCGCTGCATTTTCTAGCAAGATTTGTATTGGTTTGTCTGTAAGAGAGAACTAATACATGAATTACCTGCTACTCTTGCAGTGTAGGAGTACCCTATACAACTTGCAAATCCATATACAAGTACACTGAATGTGGTATTATTGTCACTAGTAATCACATGATCCCAATTGCTAGTAATAGCCATATGTGTAGCATATCCAACTACTTCATTTTTCAAATCTCTTATTTCCTTCCACGATAGAGATAGAACAGAGCCATCCATTTTTATAGTATCTTGTTCTGTGGCAATAATGTTAATATAATGCTCATATGTTTGAGTATTCTGTATAAAAAACACAATTTCCCTTTTATATTGGTCAGTAGGGAGGACTGTAGAGAAAGAAGGGCCTCCATCCTCATCAGTGGTGTTACCATGCATCATTTGTATTACTAACAATGGCTTGTCAGACTCAAGATAACAGTAGGTAGTGTAATTAGTGTAAATGGTATCTACATCACCAGCAAATGCAAATTCAATTGTAGAGATTTCAGAATCACAATTATGCATAACAGTAGTTGTATTTTCTGATGAGATTAGCTTGAAAGACTGTCCTGATGTTCTGCCTTTATGAGGAGTGAGAATAAATGTTTTTCCCCATGTTACTGTTGGTGGAATTTGTACTGAAACATGATCACAACTTCCAAAATTGTACGGTATGGCCCCACACTCATGACCACTAATAACTGTAAGGGGTTGGTTAGAAACAATGGAAGTACCACTAAGATCAACAAGAGCTGAACCAAATAAAAATGTTTGAAGACGATTTAGTTTTATTGTTTTTGTTGTTCCAGCATGAACTGTCTCATTTACACTATCTGGACTATGAATATCAGAAGGAAGAACAACATCTGCAGTTGGAGTAATTGTTATAGTTGTGTTGTCCATATTCCCTACCAATAGGATTTCACTTATTGTATGCATTGCTGATTTAATAGAAACAGCATAATACTGGTACTCAGTGATTGGGAATACTTGGTGTGGATAAGCTGAGTAGAGCCCAATTGCAGAAGGTTGGTAGTTGACTACAAGTAATAAGATCTGTCCATCAGAATGAACATATATACCTTGGTTCCGATATGAATAAGAGCTATCCAAAGTAACAGTGCTGTTACTGAAACCCACAACATGTGAATCACCTACAGATATTGTTCCACTTGTAATGGTTGAGTTACTCTCTATAGTGTAATTCACTTTTCTTTCTAAAAGATTGCTAATGTACAGACTAAAATTTGAGGTATATCCCTCCAGATTTCTCATAACACCAACATAAAAATTTAAACCATCATTATCATCTGTAATACATCTTCTCACATATCTACTGAGAGAAGCTGGGAATAAATAATAAAAAGAATAATAATTAAATATTGTCTGCACAATCAAATAATTATTAGCTATGCATGCATAGCTACAATGAAAAAAAGTTATGTACTTCATTGGTTTTCAGTGGTTTTTCAGATTTTGATTAATTATAAATCTATTTAGGTGTACTATACTCTACAAATAAGTATATAATTGTATTAGCATTATATTGTCTCATTGAGTATGTAAGTGACATTTTAATTTAGACACTGAAAATTAATGAATATGCAAATTTTCAGTATGCTTTGCACACCAAACACTGTGCCCTGCTGTCAGAATATCAGTCACAGCCCAGCAGAGGCATAGCTAGAGTAGTAAGCATGGTAGGGCACACTGGCAAGTGGAGCTTTGTTGGCTAGTTAATTATTCATAGAGGGTGTGGTCAAATATTACACATCATTACTTCTGATAGCAATTAGGGCTGGAAATCAGCTGAGATTTTGAAATCGATTATTGCTAACTACAAATCGATTGATTGATAATTGAGTGGAATAATTAGGTCAGTTAAGTCAATTAATGCAGGAAACTCCTTCCATTTGATGATTAAAAAGGCATCCTGTCACTATCATATTGTACATGATTTGCTGTCGCATTGCTTGAAAAGTATATCTTTCAGCATAATCAATATCACAGACTTACAATCGATAATCTGAACAATTTTCAATATTGATTGATTAATTGACTAATCATCCCAGTCGTAATTATAATGTATGTGCAGCACACTATTATAGTTATGGTTAACTAAACAACAATTATTGTTAATTATAAAAGTAATTAATGCTCAGCTTTTTTTTTGGGGGGGGGGGGGGGCATGTGTCCCAGCTTGCCCCCCCCCCCCCCCCCCCCCCCCCAAGCTACGCCATTACTTATATTATTGCAAATAATTATATATACTCATTTCATTGCTGCATGCTCCTATAAACCACACTAAACATCCTGTAGTTTTGGAGCAAACGTATGGTGTGTAGCGATGCCAAAGCATATAATCCCAAAACACATACAACAACAGAGTTTGCTTTTTAAGTCATGTTAGATGAAGATTTTGATGAGACGTTCAAGACAACTTCAAGCTGACTACTATCATAAAATAACTAATAATTTGTTTGTGAAAAATATCATCAGCACACTACAGTGTATTCTACACTCACTCAGTAGTATGATCTTTATTTCATATTATAGTACAAAAACACGGTCAGGGAGATATAGCAGAATGAAAAAGGTATAAAAATAGGGGCTAGAGCTGCTCAACCTTTTAAATGGGTATGTAGCAAAGCTCCAAATTTCAAATCACAATGCCAGCTGTGTGCTCAAACTGACAACAGATGACATAAATTATTATAATTTCTAACCATCACAATCCTTCTTGTTAGTGGAGAGTATGTATCCATTATCACAAGAACAGTAGTAGCTTCCCTTTGTATTATGACAGTTCTGTTCACACTCTCCATTATTAATGCTGCATTCATTCTTGTCTGTGCAAAAAATAATAACATGTTGTTTGACTATAAGTATTTTCTTTAAATTTCACAATAGTATGTAACTTACATGCATGCATATAAACTACAATAATATAGAACTGAGCATGCATACATAATGAAAGATATAGGGATGTCAAAACCCAAAAAGCATGCGAACAAGGTTAGGTGGGACCCAAAATTAAACAAACCACTTCCATATAACCCTACATAAGTACAGCTCTTTGTACTTTGCTTTATAGTGGTGTAAGTACTTATGTATCAGTTGCATAATTAATGACTACCAACACCCTCTAGAAAACCAAAGATTGTCTTTAAAGTAGAGAACCGGCGAATAGCAGAACTGGCAAAATCTTCATCATAATAATAATATTATTATTATTATTTTCCAGACAAATCATTTTTTCGTTTGTTGAACTATCACAATGATATTCCAGTTGCATTCATTGTAAAATTCTGGTCTGGAAGTATTGAGATGATATCTTCAGATTAATTACCTCACACATAGCTAGCATATAACGGAGATGTGTGAGTGATTTGTGGGAGATTTTCATGGCAAGACTTTTGCTAATAGCGCTTTAATACTTAATTGAACAACTAAATACCATCACAGTTTCTTTGAACATAATAATGAGTATTCTTTATAAACATTTCTTGGAACATAAGAATGAGTAATCTTTATAAAAGAATGTTTTAGCCCACCCAAAGGCCTAGTCTATGTTTATTGTTTCCTGTATTATATGAATGATTGTACAAAAAAAAAATGGATGGAAAAAGGCACTATATGAGATAATGCATGATACTATAATTATTGTTTAGATAGTTGACACATGTCAGGGTTCTACTTAAAAATTTCAATTAGAAGTTAATGTGACTCTGGTGTAACAGTACTTGTTGACAAGCTGATGTAGTTGTGCAAGCACTTGCCAAGGGCAGGGGCAGGGGGGGCAATTGCCCCCCCCCCCCCCCCCTAAGTTTTTACTTGTATGAAAATGTATTTGAAAATTAAAAAAAATAAATTTTCTCTGAATTGTTTACATAAATGACATGAAGGGTGGAGTTAGTTTACACAACAAACATAATTCTGCATCAAAAATTTGGACGCAGAAGATGCGTATAGCGTGGTAGGCCAAAATTAAGTGACCACACCTTTCATGAAAATTAATTAGCAAAATTTTCGCGACACCCTCAGCGCACCAAGTTCACCCTACCTTACAAAATTTCTAGACCCGCCCCTGGCCAAGGGGAGAGTGTGGGAGGGGGATGTTTGCCCTCCTGTGTATTATCATGGAAGCTGAAAGATAATACACTTCACAAGGCCCAAGAATAGCTCTATTCTCAATAAAACGTCTTCAGTACTCAGTGTTCTTGATGTTTCTTTGATGTGGATAGTTTCTTTGACACTTCTCCTATCACAGATAGATTCCAGTTCGAAGATATTAACCTCAAAGAAACATCAACAACACTCAATACTGACCCAGTGATTGTACTAAATCTGTCTTGTCAGTTCTACAAAGGTCTTGCCATCAACATCCTCTCAGAAGAATTCACCTGTTAACCATTGGAACTATATATCAAAAATTATATATACTATCATGCATTTTAGGACCTCTTTAAACTCCACCCATCCACTTCTTTTGAACCACCATTGCATGCACTCATATTATAAACTGTACATACTCATTGTAGCTATAAAAGGCCTTTGGATCAAAAAGCTCTTTTATTAAAAGTATTTTTATTGTGCTACTATGTTGCATTTAAGAAGACCCATGATGAATATAGTGAAAGGTAGTTTTGTGGCATGCAGCTTTGTGTGACATCCAATGGTGGAGTCGGAGTAACAATTGCAAAGATAATCCAGGAGTGAATTAAATCCAGTGGCATAGCTAAGGGTGGGCATTATTAGCCTACCTATCACAAGATTGATTAATAAGAATTGTTATATATTGGCTATTAAGTACAGACATATTCGAATACACAGGTCTGACTGTAAAACTAAAGGAAATACTAAAACACTATATACATACCATAGCAAAACAGTGGAGGAAATCCTGTGAATCCAGTGCAACAACTACTCTGCCTTCTATATTTTGTGAATGTTACATATGAAGCGAAGGACTTCTTTTGAAACCTATAAAACCAGACAGAGTGTTTAATTGATATTTTCAAAAAATATTGCCATCTATGATGAAAGGGCTTCTGGAACTAACATCATCAAAAAAAATCCATGCAGATTAGATTGAACTATACATACCTCACTCCCACATACTTATTCATAAACCCTTGTTACTCTAAACCAAATACTGCTTCAGACCTTTCAACTACTTTTATATATGCAAGGCTTGTGCTAAAACCAAAATTTCAAACTACATCACTAAAATTATTTACATAAATTTAATGATAAACATATCGGATGGAGTACACAAACAGGTGACGATTGTAAATGTAGCAAAGCATAAGTAAGACTCAAACTCTACACAGCCCCAAAAATCAGTGCAAGTTATTAGGGCAACAGGAGATTTGAGCCGTAAATATGAAAGACCATATTGTTCTGCAAATCTGTTCCCCTAGACCGTACATCTTATGATAATTCAATATTTCTCTCTATTTGAATGATGAATAACATCCTGTTGCTAATGGCCTAATGAGGACAGAATAAATGGACAAACATTGTATTGAGGAATAATACGATTATGTCCCTTCACATTGTTTAGCTAGCTTTTTTCCGTTTGCATTTGTATAATATCACTCAACCGAAAAAAAGCACAGGAACAAGATGGCTTTGACAACAAAATAAATACCACTTCCACATAACAACCCTACATAAGTATCGCTTCTTTGTGTTTTGCCTTTACTCTAGCTCTATATACTTATGTAGGGTTGTTATGTGGAAGTGGTGTTTAATGTGGAAGTGGTTTTTTGCCAAAGCCATCTTGTTCCTGTGCTTTTTTCGGTTTTGATATATATCCCTACATACTCTTTCATTTTTAAAAATGTTTTTTATTATTCTTGTTTCGATTCTATTTTTAAATAACTCAGGTAAATTCTTGATCAAATATGTGATGACTATTCTGTTTTATTTACAGCATTGATATTTTTTACAGGAATTGTGTCGAGGAGACAGTACTCAAAATTTACTGCAATGTTCCACAGTATCATTTATATATAGCTAATAGTAATAATATAATTATATATATATCCTTTATATAATAATAATTATAATATATCATATCTAGAACACTGATAATATATACTGATTAATCAAAAACTATTATATGCAATGAATTATTGGTATAATTATGATGTTGATGAAAATTTCTCATCTGACTGTAAGCAACTAACACATCAGTACAGAAGCACACCTATTTGCGCATGAACAGCGGTTCAGTATCATCTGGGTTTACAAATTTTGCTTTTATATATTCTATTTGTAAAAGTGTTGCTGTAAACTTAGTGTGTAAAATGCGTATATTGGCTATGTAAATATGTATAACATATCCATCTTAAAATTGGCGTCCTATCATAAGTAGGTTGCTGTAGTGGCTGAAAGTATTCACTGTGTAGGTCAAGAAACAGAACAGTACAAAGTTTGTTCCCCTGAATGCAACTTAAAATAAAATTGTATTTGTGCTATATAAAACTACTTTAATAGCTCCAGAAACGTAGAAATCTATTTTTATGAAAAAGAATAATAATTATTATAACAATAACAATAATAACTGGCAAAATCTTTATAATTATTATAAAGATTTTGCCAGTTTTGCTACTAGCCGGTTCTTTACTTTAACGACGATTTCTGTGCATCTAAAAGATATTGTTAGTCATAAAAATATTCAATAATTATAAATTATATGTATATTTTAATTAACTTATATGTATATATTAGCATAGATTTCAGCTTATTACTTGCAATTGTAATGTATGGGCGGCTATTCATAATAATTATGAGAGTTGCGTTTCTGTATCTAGGCTGATACACAATGCCAGAAATGACATTCATAATCCCAAGAGCATAGCCCGAGGTTGCAGCCCGAGGTTGCAGTCCGATGATGAATTCGCTGTTGGTGGTGGGTGGCTATATATAATTAAATTCATTACGTCATAAAAATACCACAAATTGTCGCTGGGATATTAAATGGATGGCTGCCTCGAGAGTCGACACTACCCAATAAGAGGTTTTTGAGTTTGGAAAATGAAAAGACAAGTAAATCACTGTAAATGTGCCAGAAGTTAAATTTGAGAAGCTAACTATAATTATATATAGAGTCCAGACTTTTCAAAGAACTAGAAACGGCTGGCTTACTTTACTTTTTAAAGTGCCCCACCCCATAGAAGAACCTTAAACAAGTTTGAATCTGTCTGAAATTGCTGTTTTTAAATTATAACTTTCCTTTCATTCTTTTCAAACAATAGTAAATTGTGGTGATTCTTGAATTTTATATAATAGAACGCAATAAAAATAATAACGAAAAGAGCGTTAACATTTCGGCACAAGGGTCATTTTCAGCTATGTAAGTTGTATGACATATAGCTGGAAGAAGGCCCTTGGGCTAACATGGTATAATTATTATAGTAAAATTATATAGATTGACACTGATACAAATAATAATTATTAGACTACCTAAAGTAATATACAATGCGAAAGCTTCTTTTGCTGACTTTTATAGCCTGTAGTCACTTACACAGTTCTTGTCTTTGAGATGCATGACCACCAACCACACGATTCATAATAGTCTATTTCAGGCTCTGCATAGTAGGTTATCACTGGATAGTATGAAATGTATGAAGTTGTGTTGTAGCACCTATAATATAAAATTGCAATAATAATTATAAAAGTATATATATAAATGCCTTTTTATTGGCCTATACAAACCGAATTGCAAGCGTTGGACCATTAATTATAATGATATATTTACTTACACTTGTCCATCAACTGCTATAAGGAATAGTGAAAGAATTACTAGTAACGTTACAAAACAGTCCATCTCATGTAATGAAACTGCATTCCAATTGGGCTATAATTATAATTATAACTGCAATTTCTCTTACGTAATTATAGTTAATCAATATCGGATTACACCAGCGTAGCCAGCCCCTCCCCTCAACGGTACACGCTTAGCAGTTTCTGTCAAATCTCAAGTTCGTTGTTGGTTGTTTTTATCGTCCACCTTCTTCTCCACATGACACTAAATACCTCTTTGATTCCTTATCTTTGTTGAAACTATCTTTTTCGAGAAAGTGATTTCAACATCGAACTTTATGTTCTTTTCTCAATCTTCATTTGACTCTTTCAAAGTGTCTCTTCAACAGATTTATGTCTTCATATACTTTTGGTGTCTCTCTTTTTTGTAACACGTCATGATTACATCACATCAATATATACTATTAGCAGAAAAGGTAAAAGTATCATTGGATTTAATCTTTAGGCATTTTAAAAATTACTTGCAACTCCTATTAGACTACTCTTGAAATTATATACTACAATGGTTAGGCCAAGTACTGCTCAAGTATCTAGAACACACCTTCCTTGTATCTTGCATCTCAAATCGAATCCATACAAGATTTTGCATTAAAGACATGCTCAAAGTCTTCGTCTTCTTCGTCTGATTTGAGAAATTGTCAACTTGTCGTAATAAGGCAAGACCTTTTCAAAATTATTAAAGATTCCTGCTTCATTCACAATGTCTCTATTGAATTTCAACCTATATATAAAGGTCATTCATTATCTTCTCCGTAATTATCATCACAGGAATATAATGATTTACTGTCACACTACTTTGTTCTATCCCTCAACAATATAGAACTCTCTATATTCAGAAATCACGTCTTGATTATCTTTCTCAATTCAATTTCTTTTTAAACCATTTAAACTAGTCATCACGTTCACTTGCATAATGGCATTTGCTATATTTGTTATTAATTAATATTGATGAAAAATATTGCACAATTGTATACCGAATGTTTTGGACATGTAAATCTAATATTAGTACCAGTAGCAAAGACATTTATTTACACTACACAACATTGAATCTACTGAACAAAAAAAAACCTGATACACCTGAATATGAATCTTCATGCTCAGTTTTATAAAACTTGAAGTTTTGCTGTATCGGGATATATATATATATATATATATATATAATCATAGCTAACAGGTACATCAAAGTTACCAACAGATGTTATGTATGCGATACACATATGGATATGAAACCATAGGGTTGATATAAGGCCTATAATGATATTCATAATATCAGTCTGATCATGTGCAGAAGCATCAATCCACAAAGTTCATCAACAGTGCTAGATCCTCAGTTGTTTTCGGACTCATCATCAATAATGGCAGAATCAAGCTCAGAAAATAATCCATCTATATATAACCTTGCCAGTTGAGTTTCACACAAGAAATATTTATATACGCCAAGGACCATACAAGAAAAAAACGCTGAACAGGCGGCAAATTTTGACCTAACGGGAGTGGTTCCATATAATCGTACGATATCTGATCGATCGATCGATCGATCGATTCTCGTACCAGACCACGCCTTAAAACCACGTAACGTACATAATTATATACATGAAGAGAACTGGTCATGGCTGAAGGAGAAGGCAAATGTAAATATTATGTAGAGAGCTACAGAGAAAAGTTTATGTCTGTGTTTCCTGAGTTAGTAAAACAGTTAACAGACGAGGGACTACAAAACAATGAAATCCGTGATGGTATAAAACATTTGAAACAGGTATATATGTAATATATATATATACCGAGAAGCCATGGTACATATAATATATTCTATAGCTAACAGAAACATCAAAGAAGAACAGGACAATGGACACGAGTAACAGGCTAACACAACTTACACTTTCGGCGATATGGGGCAATCAAACGAATAGTTCCTGGGAGAAACGCCCATCTATTGATTCTTTTATTAAGAGACAAAGAGAGCTTATTTTCTGTGTTTACTTGTCGAACACGCTTAGCCTTCATTCTCTTTAGACTTTCGGTGACTGCGCATGTGCAAAACCATGACGTCATACCAGGGATAATATATCCCCATGAACGAACTTTGATGTGGTTGTATAACTTCCCTGCGGTTGTATAACTGCCCTGTGGTCGGGGATATATGCCATATATACACCCTGTCGGCTCTTTGATGTTTCTATTAACTATGATATATATATATATATATATATATATATATATATATGTATATTATATAATATGCTAATACGTCCTATATATAAAATATAGGACCTGAGTTTTGTGTCCAAGGATGTGATATAGCCCGAGCCTGCGAAGGCTATATCACATCCAAGGACACAAAACGAGGGTCCTATATTCAGTATATAGGACCTATTAGCATACTATATACAATATACTGTATGATGGTGACATCTCCTGCATACAATATATAGGACTCACCACATCAATGAACTACATGATTAGTACTGTCTGACTGCATGATGATCTTTTCCCAAACTATATATTGATCAATGATTTCACAACAATAAAATACTATTATACTTGGCAATAAAGTATTGCATGTTGTTAATGGGTTAATTTCTCCAAATATAGACCTGTTTTGGGTCCTATATACAGAATATAGACCTCACCACATCAAAGGGATGATGTCACCATCATACTATATATATATAAATTATATATATATATAATATATATATATATATTATATATATATATAATATATATATATATATTATATATATATATATATATACATATAATTGTAAACATTTGAAATAGGTATGTATAATTGTATGTTATATGTATATATATATATATAATCTGCCGTTGACGCAGACTACAAGAAAACAATGCTTACCTTCTTCAAAGTGAAGACAGAAAGGCAGGAGAAGCAACAGACAAAAACAAAGGTTTTGTCTTGGAAAATATATTAATTATAACACGACTACTCGTGATGTATCATATCAGATTTATAATCACCTCGCCTACGGCCCTCGTGTTCGGTGAATATATATCTGATATAGCACTCATAGGCGTGTTATAATATACATTTAAAGCACTTTCACGCCTAACATCAAAGGTACCGACTGTTCTATATTTTCCATATAGCACACTTTTTTGACCACATCCTGTTCTATATTTTCCGGATGTTGTTTATAACACTAGAAAACAACGCGCTTACCTCGGGTTTAGTGCAAGAACGCTAAGTACTTCATTCTTTTTCTCCATTGCATCAATCCAAAGTACTAATACTGTACTATAAACCAGTTAAAGCACCGGTTTTGCTCGTGTTGTCTTGGAAAATATAGCACTGGAAGTGAGGTCTCGAAGTCTCATAAAGCACTCGGCTACGCCTCGTGCTTTATGAGCTTCTCGACCCCACCCCTCGTGCTATATTTTCCATACAACACTCGCACCGGTGTTTTAACTAATACATATATATATATATATATATATATATATATATATATATATATATATATATATATATATATATATGTAATATATATATATAATTATGTATATTATATAGTATGCTAATACGTCCTATATACAAAATATAGGACCTGAGTTTTGTGTCCAAGGATGTGATATAGCCCGAGCCTGCGAGGGCTATATCACATCCGAGGACACAAAACGAGGGTCCTATATTCAGTATATAGGACCTATTAGCATACTATATACAATATATTGTATGATGGTGACATCTCCTGCATAGTGTGCAAATGGAAGGTCTATATACAATATATAGGACTCACCACATCAAAGGGATGATGTCACCATCATACTATATATATATACGTATATATATGCATAGTAAATTATATATGTATATGTTATGACACACCTACGAGTGCTATATCAGATTCATAATCATCAAGCCTGAAGGTGAAGCAATTAGAAATCTGTTATATAGCACGAGTAGGCGTGTTATAGTAAATTTATTTCTGGTAAGGCAATGTTGTATTCTTGCAGTTTGTGTTGTCGTGGTCGATGGCAGGTTTCATATCTGATTTATAAAACTTGAAGTTTTGCTGTATCGGGGATATATATATAATCATAGCTAACAGGTACATCAAAGTTACCAACAGATGTTATGTATGCGATAAACACCAAACCGCAGGTGGATATGAAACCACAGGGTTGATATAAGGCCTATAATGATATTCATAATATCAGTCTGATCATGTGCAGTCAAGTTATAGATTGGAAGAGAATTCAGAGAAGAAGAGTTGTTTAAAATGAAAAAAGTGAAGAAAAGGTGCATAGATGTCCCCAAGAAAAGCAGGTTAAAACAGCAATGAATCTAATTATGCCACATGCGTGCCAAGCATAAGATTATTTGTTGAGACTGGAAAACAAGTTCAGGTAACATTGATGTACATGTTAGATATCGAATATATTATATGTAGCATGGCTTCTTGGTATTTATCAGCAGTATCAGCCCTTCACCCCTCGATAGCAACCCTGGGCTTTGCCTCAGGCTCCTATCTTGGGGTTCAGGTCTGATATTGCTGATACTCACCTCGAAGCCATGTTATATATATATTACATATAATTATATAATGTATCAGGTTTCAGGTCAAATACTTCAGTATTTGTATTCAGTCGTATTTAAATGATATTAAAAATTGTTTGTATTTGTATTTGTAATTGAAATGCACTGACAATATATTTGAAAAAGATAAAATACAAATAATAATTGATAAATATACTGTCCTTTCATGAAATTTGTTGGTGATAACTGATTAAGTGCTGGACGCTTTAGCACATAGATGTCAAGTTTTTCATGCTGAAGATGTCGTTTAGCCGACAATATGTTTGAGACTTTTATGTTTGGTTGGATCTATGTAATGATAAGAGCATTCTTTGTCAAGTAGAGAAACTTTAATTTAGACTTAATAATAAGTATTTAATTAATTAACCCTTAGAGGTTACATATCTGTGACATTTGAGCCCTAGTGTGACAAAGCACCCCAAATCTTCATAATTGGTTTCATTGATATAGCCTATGAAAATGGCTAAAACGTTGCTTTCTGGCCGCAGTTTGACCTAAATATGGGTATGCGGGAATTGTAAAGGAGGTCTTCCCCCCATTGATTGGGAGCGCAGCCCCCTTGCCGCCCACCCAATTTTGGGATTCAGTTACCTCACCCATGCAATCTGGTGGGTAGCTGAGACATTTATCTTGCTGGAAAACCTGAAATTGTGGGTTTAGCTGGTGCCAACATGAAGTAGGGTTGTTTTGTTTGCCCAAGTCGCTGTCAAAAGAGGGAGAGCACTGCATTTAGTCCTACAAAGCAATTGGAACTTTCGAGTTCTGGTAAGCAAGTTGCTGTAGTACTTGTTGGGAAAGGAACTACGTTTGTGGTACAGAAATTTAACAATGGCTGAGATATCCGCAGCAGAGCCACTAGTGTTGGAAATGGGAAGAGTTGTCAAAAACATGCTCGGTGCTCTTTGTGTTAAAATTATATTTGTATTTTCCTATTTGTCAAGTATTTGTATTTGTAGTTCAAATACTGTGACATGTATTTGACCTCAAGTCTGCTGATACATTATAATGTTTCCTATCTCCACCAAATGTTAAATAAATAAATAAGGATCATGTATACATTCACTGGAGTAGATTACTCAAAGAAGTGTAACTGAACATAATTATACACATAGCCTCCAACTCTCTGTGTATGAAAAGGAGGTGGGCAATTGGCTATACAAATAAATCTTTACTCTGTTTTTGCTGATTGCATAATGGTCTGTTAGATTTTCCATTGTTCACATTACCTTAGTTATCCTTGTGGTGTTTGCAGAAGACACACTCCTCAACTTTCTGAAAATGATTCTAATCACCACAAGGTCTCTGAGTAGGTGTGCAATTTTCTTCCATAAAAGTAACAACGTTTTCATAGTCAGTTTAGTAGTCTAATGTGTACTACTTCCCCATGGAGAGACCTGAGAGACTCATCCATAATTGTGTGTTTTTAACAATTCAATAATTAGTGGGACAAAATTCACAAGACCAAGCAAACCTTGTAAACTAAACCATAGTGAACTTGTATCTTTGAGAGAATGTCAATGAATTCAAATGCACTGATGTTTACAGTTAGTTGTACATGTAGTACACTTTTCTAAACTTCATCCTGGAAGTAGTACTTTTCAGAGAAACACATCTGTCAGTCTTACACATCAAATACTGTTCAATATGATCACTTTGACTCATGCATACACAGTTCCCAGTTAAATATGAGACACCAATTTAAATAAACACCTTATTTATACTTTTGGTCTCATAAACGATGTTGGCTAAATAATTAATGTGTCATAATATTTTTATACATATAGGTATTGGAATACAATGTCCCTAAAGGTGAGTTTGTATTGTCTTATTTTCTGTTGGAGGGGGGGAGGTGTGGTTATTTGAAATATTCAACTCACATTTCATATACTCTTGTTACATTTGCCACTGGATTACATGTAGTTTGTAGGTGGTATTTATTATGTATGATAGCTTGTGCTTTTAATGATAGTATCAAGTGAGTACTGTTGAGTTAAATGTAACACTTATTACATGGGAAGGGAAGTTGATGGATAATTGGTAGTACAGATTTCCCATGAGCACATATAATAGAAGGTAATAAACATACAGTGAACTAAATCTTTGTTGTGTAGGTAGATAACAGGCTTTCATTTAGAAACATTGTGAAGGGGGTGCAAAAGTTGAATGTTGAGAACTTTGGGGGGGCAATGTATAGGGTTGGTGTGCTCTGATTTTTTTGGTGTTAGACTCTCTGAGGTCATTTCTGGTGCATTTTCAGACCACAATTATGTACTGTTTGAGATACTATTTTTGGAATCTAAACCCAAAATAGTCCAATGGCTGCTAATTGGTGCTATCCTTGCACACCTGCTAGTTACTGCTAATCCATTCCTGTTGCTACTGCCTCTGTAGAGAGAAGCTTCTCTCAGATGATGTTAATAAAAACCCGTCTACGAAGCCGCTTAAGTGACACTAGCCTTTCACACCTCATGAAAATTGCTATTGAGTCCCCAGACAAACTGACAGATAGTGACCTTGAAGACATTGTAGATGTATGGAACAGAAAGAGTATAAGAATAGCAGTTTAGATTGAACTACTTAAGTTTTGTTGTTGTTTTTTTTTGAGTTGTATTCAGCTAACTATTAACATTAAAAATATTTTTGGACAACCAAATTCCCAAGGGGGGGCAAATGCCCCCCCTAAATGAAACCCTGGATAAAGCCTCCAAATATTTGAAGTGTGTAGGATACCTGAGTATCAGAGAGTATAATAGTACTCTATGTAGGAATGAGCTTTTTTCGTTTTGATGATTTCAACACACTAAATAATGCTACATTTATTTTCTTTTATATAATAAATGTGTCCTTGAGTTTGGAGTTCTTTGTTTTACTGACCATCTTCAGATTTATTTACTGTTATTTGAACGCTGTATTTCCAGCTTCCTACTTTGCTGAAATTTTAAAGCTTAGCCTCAACCTCTGAAGGAAATAATCCAAAATAATTATGGTGTTTTAATTGTTATTTTAGCTTTTATTAATGCTACTGCACCTTCATTAATCATTGTGGTGGATGATATGATAAAACTAAAATCACTTGAATGGTACTGCAATTGTGATAATGGAACTGATATTTTCTTTTTATCATATTTGTTGAGAACATGAATTCCCAATGGTATAGAATAATGAGAGTAAAATGCAGGATTTCATACAGCAAGGGGGGATACCAACTCCCTTAACTTCAGTTTCCCCCCAGATTTAGACCAAATGTGTTTTAAGGCCCCATGCAGAAGCAACCTGAGATACCTAGTTTAGTTATGTTCCAATTTTACATGGCTGAAATGAATGATAAAATTTATATTTTTCAATTGACCGCTTGCCTCATCCAGTATCACACATGTACACAATGCATCCATAAACCTCAGAGGTCCTAAATTTAAAACATTCCTAGGGGAACATACACTGAACCCTCACTAACAAAAAATCCTGTATGAAACCCTGAAATTATCGATTTGCAAACAACCTTGCATTCTGTAGATTGCCACCCATTTTGTATTATTTTATGTGATCAATAATCTATGCATTGGAATACGTAAATCCTTAGAATGTACATGATTATATTTGTCTTGGGTGGGATCTTAATTTGCCTGAAATATTGAATAATTATCTATTCTTTTACTTTGTAAGGAAAATGTAATCGTGGTCTAATGGTGATAGGTTCCTTGTGTCACCTTGTTACACAAGATAGAATCACACCTGATATGGAAAAGAAATCACTTATTCTTGGTTGGTGTGTAGAATGGGTAAGTTTACATTTTCACCAACTAGAGCATTACTGCAATTACATTAAACATGATATAGCTGTTATTATGACATTGTAGTTGTTGGATGCCATACATATAGTGTTCATACTATCTTTATCCCAAAGGCAGAATGCAAAATAATATGAATTCCGACAAATAGGTGTGTAAGCAATTTAAATCATATTCATATTTCACAGTGGAATAAGTACTTAATGTGAAATGACTGTTTCCTGCTATACAAACACAACTCCTCAGTTAATTCACCGATAAGTATTAATTAGGATATCATTAAGATATCATTAGAAAGTGAACCTACAATGACACTGCACGAGCCATGATATAAAGGAGAACAACCATTGAGGATGTTTTGACACTACATGTATAATAAATATCATATTCAATGGTAGTTGATACTATTTTAATTTCTTATTAGAGAGTGTTAAGATCAAGGGAACTAATTCATACAAATAGCATTTTTTTACTGTGATTATTTACAGCTAGAGGAGACAAGAAATAAAAGGAAATGTTGCGTAGATTGTGATAAAAGTTTGAGAAATTAGATTAAACCACAAAGACAAAATTAATAATTGTGATAAGAAAAGTAAGAGCAAATATTGTTGAATAACAATGGAAAGAAATGGCAGGAGTTTGGTACTAATAGTTTTCATTTTTACTATAGTCCAGTCGACCACATACTTGCACAATGTTTTAGCCAACTCGCCATCACAATGCTTGCTAGTAATAATATCATAACTGTGCATGTATATTACATATTTTATATCCATAATTAAATCTTTGCTCACTTTTTGTCTCCTGCTAGCTTCAAGGTTTCTTTCTAGTAGCTGATGATGTAATGGATCAATCAAAAACAAGACGAGGTCAACCCTGTTGGTATACTAAGGTAATTGTGTTGTAAGTTAATATTAGTGCTTAAACAATAGACTTTGAAATTTAGTATTTTTAAATACAGGAGAAAATTGGACTAATGGCTATCAATGACTCATTTCTTATTGAGGGTACAATATACTGTTTGTTAAGAAAATATTTTAGAAGTGAACCATACTATATCAGTATAATGGAGTTATTTCATGAGGTAAGTTACCATAAAAACACTCCTGATTATGAACAAGATATAATATACATGTACAATAACTTACCTCATAACCAGTATAAGATTGTGAGTAACTTATATCTATATATTTGCAAGTTACTGAATTATGAGCAAAATATTTATATATTAAATTTTACTCTTGAAAATGTGTGTTTGGTGACAATTTTGGAACTGATCATTCTTCTACATTGGCACCACCATGCTTGTATTGACACTATCATACATGTAGTTCATAGTTATTAAACCACCTGCAATTTTATTAAAAATTAGACCTTAGTTGATTAAAATGTTGTCTTCTGATTGGCTAGTACCAAGTATATAAATAATCACTTATAAACCTGCTATGTGAAATTATTGACCTCCCTAGGAATCTACCTAGAAACTGGTGTTGTTTTAGTTTGACAAAAATGACTACTTTTAGTTATAGTCGTATGCCTCATTTCTCAAACCTTTAGTTTAGTTATAGTTTAATTAACTAAAATAACATTAGACTTACTAAAAGTGCCCATTATTGGCCAATTTGCATTTTAGTTAGTTATAGTTATTACAGTAGACT
Source organism: Petrosia ficiformis (assembly GCA_947044365.1). Lineage (NCBI taxonomy): Eukaryota > Metazoa > Porifera > Demospongiae > Haplosclerida > Petrosiidae > Petrosia > Petrosia ficiformis. The sequence goes on along the minus strand of OX345644.1, from coordinate 5,036,418 downwards.
TGTAATTTAGTTAAATTTTAGTTAACTGAAAGTCAAAATGCCTTACTAAAAGGGGTTTTAGTTATAGTTATACATGTAGTTAACCAAAACAACACTACTAGATACCAGTATTCAAATGTTAAACAGCAAACTAGTAAAGTTAATATTGTAAAGTGAATCTCCATCAAAACTGAGAAGGAGACTCAGTAGTGGTTTGTTACAACTACCACACTTAACTTTCTTGCTACTAATGAAGGATGATATTTGTATCTATGGCTCTCCTCTACTTAATTAAGTAAGTCAGAATTGCAACTGAAAGGTATACATAGTCACAAGCAAATCAAACTAAAGATGCCCTGGGGACTTGTAATCAATTGCTTTGCTGCAGAATGAATTGTCAGTGTCTGTCTTTGTTGAGCTATATGCAGTACTGGTAGCCAAGATGTCATTTACTTGTTATAGTCTGAATTAGTACATGCTTTAGCCAATAGTATCTATTAGAGCTGGCATGGTACAGATTGAATAGCTCTATTAGAATTTCCATCATTTTTTGCTGTATTGTATGCTGCATCTATGGTGTCATGTGATTGAAGCTGTTTTCAAGTCTGGATTTTAACACTACACTTGTATCTTATACTATATAGCTATATAGTAGGACTTGGAGTGTAAGTTCAAGTTGTAATGCACACATACATGTACACATATGTAATATAATCTCAGTATAATAATTGTAATAATTATTATTACAGTCAAATATTGTTTGTAGTTATTTCCTTGTCAGTGACTGAATCCTTCTCAAGTTGTTTCCAAAATCACATTTGTGACGAAGGTTCTGCACTGCGAGTGTGCATTCATTACCATAGCAACCATGTTTCACATGTGTAATAAATAAATGCATGTTCTTTTCTACAGATAACTTACCAAACAGAAGTTGGACAGAGTCTTGATATGTTGACTTCCCCTTCTGAAGGTGTTGATGTTTCAACATTTACTATTGATAGGTATATTAAAATGTCTATCAGTGTTTTATACTGGGGTGTGTGGGTGGGAGACCTTGATTCCAAACAATTAAACAATTAATTTTACTAATCTCTTCCTGATTCCATTATTTGCTAATTTGTTTCCATGTCTGTTTCTGTAAAAAAAAAATTTGCTTTTTCATAACTTTCCTTTTATCATCTAAGTCTCTGTGATTCTTTATCATTCCCTAAGCCCCAATCCTGCACTCACCCAATACAAAATTCAAACATAGTGATGCAAACTACTAATTTGGTGCTCTCAATTTCTGGATGATGATAGCAAATTAATTAACACTCTCTTTACTCTAAACTCTCGTCTGCTTCTTTTATTATTACTCAGTGTTCTTCTCAAGTTTTCTTTCTGCAATTTTGTTATTCCTTTTTCATTCCCAAATTTCTTTTTACATCCTGCTTGGTTGATGATAGTATATTAAGTATAGATTGAGCTAGGTTTGCTCATGAAGTTTATTCAATTGTTGTTACTACTATTGTTTGCAAGTTGTTATTTCACTTGTAAAGTATGAAATTTTCTAGTTCATTTTGACAACAAAATCTCTTCTTTCTCTTAGTGTGCTTTTTAGATTTGACGTGCAGCTCAACTTCATTAACTTTTTGCATGTTGACTGAATGATTAATATTTACCTCATTTAGTTCAACACTCCTCTATAAACTGTTTTACATGTTGTAGAGGAGACATACGGCCAACCCTGAAATGGTTGAAGAGAAATTTAATTAGTATTTGAATATTAGACAAAACATTCCTGTTCTCAGCTTTAAATCTAGACAGGATTGGGTGGGGCTAGAGGCTAGAATTGCAAAACTAAATTTTAACTAATGCAATAATCCACTGTTAAATGATAGACCTCCACTCATCATGAATAATTACTTAGACTACCAAAAATACAACTCACACCTTTCTCCAGCCTACCTTTAGCAACACAGCCTCTAGATACACACTTGGTACCACTGTCTGTCTGATTGCAGTCAGTGATTAACTCAACAGACTGAATAGAGTGACTATAGTCAATACAGTCATTGGTATAACTACATTTAGGCTGTAGCTAAAGTGCTAGCTACACCCTCCTTATGATCCATTTGGGGCATATTATTGTCGCTTCAGCTAGTATATGCAATTATATTGATGCGAATCTTGATATAAATTGGTCTAGATGGGCTTGGACAGAAATCCTAAATTTGAAAGTTTTCTGGGAAAGCAGACTCCACTATCTGGAGCTATTTTACAACTACAGCAGGTAGTCCCTCAGCTTACCACACCAGTATGTATAGTTTTATACCTTATCTATGATACTGGAGTCAGCATAGATCAACATCTCCATTTCCATGCAGTTTCCAATGGGTGTGGTACTAAGCTTAATTATTTGCCATAGTTATCACAAATCTGCTGGTAGTAGCAAATTGAGTATCACTTCTTTGTATCTAGATTATGATAATGTATGATAACATCATAATAGTGATACTTCCCGTTATGACACCATTCCTCCTTCATGTATCAATCAATTTATCTAGATCACTAAGATTTCTGTATCAGTGTTTGGTAAAGTAATTGTATATAAATTACTGAAATATAATAATTGTTATTTGATTTTCCAAATAGATATAAAGCTATTGTCAAATATAAAACTGCCTTTTATTCCTTCTATCTACCAGTAGCATTAGCTATGTACATGGTAAGCCATTTTGAAGTTATATTGTAATTCTATCGATTGAAGTGTAAGTGTTCATAGCAAATCCATCTGCTCATGCATCCAATCATTTGGCCATCCTTTCATCAATCCATCAGTTCATTGTTCATTTCATCCTTGTATACATGTATGTATGTTGTTAATATCTGAGTTCACTTGCTGTGTGTTTATGCCTCCTCCCATTTTTTCATACTGAAAGATTGAGTGTTGCTACATGTTAGACTTCAGGTATCATCTTAAGGACCCCATTTCCTAGAGTGTAACACAGTTTTGTTAATTATTAGTACTTCTGTCCTTCATCCTCAAGTTATAGGAGTTATAACATTTTCTTAGTATGGTAATGTAGTCCAATAATCAATTTATCACTTATTACTTTCTAATGTTGTTTTAGTATGACAATAATGAATACTTTCATACATGTATAGTACGTCTAGTTTCTCGCAATTTAGTTATAGATATATACATGTAGTTACTTAACTAAAATAATATTAGGCTTACTAAGTCTAAAATGGTTTTAGTTTTAGTTAACTAAGTGAATGTGTTCTTTATGGGGCATTTTTTTAATAGTTTAAAATTATAGTTATTGCGACAGACTTGTAATTTAGTTATAGTTTAGTTATAGTTGTAGTTAACTAAAACAACATTAATATATTCATGTGTCCATTAGTGTTCATTCATTACCTTTCAGGTTGGTATATCAGACGAAGTGTCACACAAAGCTGCTAAGTCTATTCTACTTCAAATGGGAGAGTACTTCCAAATACAGGTGCATAATTATTATAATAATGTATACTTTGACTCTCTCTTGTGATCATTTCATTTGGTAACATATATAATTTATGTGTAATATATATCACGGTTCAGAGGTCTATAAGTGTTATTTAAACCTGCCAATAATGAAGTTTTGAAAATATATAATCTGAGTACCGAAGGGTGATATCTCTTTTCAAAACTTCAGGTTTATAGTTTATATAATGCATATAGATCAATGAACCATGATATAATTATATGATATAACCATTTGTGACTGTTAGATTTCAGGCCCAATTTTGAAGCCACACCTTCTGAGCATGTGCTTTGGTTCCAGGTTAAATATAAACCTACATACCCAATTGAAATTTATGGGGTATGAATCTCATTATAAGATATACATGTATATACATATATATTTATATGTCAAGGCAAGCATATACACTATATTGATTACTATGGTTGACATGTCTCTATCTTGCCTTGGGGCACTCACTATGCAACTAGAAACATCCTCAACTGAGGCCAGGAAAATGAGATAGAGAACTGCTACCAATAATGTCTTTTCAATGATAAAAATGAAGGAACAAAATTTAATAGCTAAAATTGTTTACATTTGAGAATGAATCTTTACAATTATGATATATCCGTAATTACATGTATAATTATTCTTGTTTACTTGTTTTATCAGGATGATTATATTGATTGCTATGGAGATCCTTCTGTTACTGGAAAGATTGGTACTGACATTGAGGAGTGCAAATGTGGATGGTTAGTTGTCCAGGCATTGGATAGAGTTACTCCCCAGCAAAGAGAAATGCTGAAGGTAAAGTTTTATAACAACCTTATTTCTTGTGATTAGGTTTCAGCCATTATTGTATTTTTTTATCAAATCACTGTTCATCATTTCAGTATTATATTGTTGATCAGAAAGTTAGATAATAACTTTTACTGTACCATAGCAATGGTTCTGTAGCACACCATTCATGTTGTGTTTTGTGGTCTGCAAAATCAAAGATTTCATAATTATTTTTTCATTAACAGTTGAATTATGGTAAGAATGATCCTGAGTGTGTAAAGAAAGTCAAGCAGCTTTATAATGAGTTACAATTACAACAAGTATATATAGATTATGAAGAACAAAGTTATCAGGATCTCATGATAACCATTGACAAAGAGCTCCAGCAAACCAATTTACCAAAGCAACTGTTTGTGGAGTTTGCTGACCGTATTTACAAGAGAAAGAAGTGATTTTATCAAATAATGGAATTGTGTTATGTTAACCATTGTTTTGTTATTGTATGACTATAAACTCTATTGTGTTAGTAGTACATATGTAGATGTTATTCTATGATTTTTTATTGTTTCTTTTTGTTATTAATACTACAATAAGTTCAAGATGAATAACAAAGTAGGATTAACCACCAACTCTACTCAACACAGATAATTCGGGCTTCATTTTCCTACGCTAATCTTAATTAACACTTACTACATATTGTGAATATTATAATTATAGCATATGCATTAGTGTTCACATTCACAACGTCTTCAACATTTGGATAATTATTATGACAATTATGTAATATAGTGTATAGATTAATGTTATAACTCACTTATAAGGTTAATACATGACTATACTGTAACTCAATAATGAAGCAAATTAGACATTAGAACAAGCAGGATAACAGCTATGGTGCAGGTATATATTGGTCATTTCAATTGCAAGTTATGAACATTTTCCAGAGGTGAATGTGAATGACCTTCAGTATAATTTATATAATTATACTTTACGAGTGTTTAACTTGAACACCTTTAGTTCAGAAGACTAACTCAAATTGTTATTCAAAAGTTTTCTATAATTTAAGACAGTCATAATAATTATGTAAGCAAAAATAATGATACAGATTGCAAAAATAGAAGCTGATCCTATATAAATTAATAAGTGTACCATAATTATAATCATGGTAAGTATTCTCATCTAGTACTCTAAAGTTCTTGTTTTGGTTCATGAGATGGAGATGTTGATTGAGAGGGTGTAATAGATGCAGTATCAAGCTCTGAATAATGTGTTGATTGACTGACTGGTATGGGCTGTTCGCTGAAACTCCAGTCTTGCTGTTCTGTCATCTGGATATCCAAATTGTTTATTTCAGTAGCTTTACTGGTTGGTGTATTTGATGGTTCAGCATTAATTGACTGGTCTGATGTTACAGCAGCTTCTGGTTGCTTCTTTTTCCCCTCTTTATGGTGGCTTCCACCTGTAGAGGAAGACAAAAAAGCAACCAGTCAGTTCAGTGACTGCCATATGTTATGAAAAAGGATAAGGATTTCATTTAGGTATAGAGGTGGGGCATTTGGTCCCTCTTGGAATTTTTTTTCCAATATGCACACTACAGTATCACCCCCACCCTCACCCTCACCCTCACCCTCACCCCTGAGGTCTTTCAGGCACAGTTCACTCCCCTTGATGAAATTTCGAAATTAACGCCCGAGAATGTACAGACTTTTGGATGCAAATTTTTAGATTCTTATAGTCAGTTTGAAATAATGTAAAATGCTAAAGTTGAATGAGTTAATGAATTATAAAAACAAATACCACATTAATCGTTGAGTCACAGATGGAAAAATATTTTAAAGAAAAAATGTTCTAACTGTAATTATTATCACATCAACATCCTCCTATATTGCTCTAGTTTACTCTAAATATCATTATTTGTCACAAGGTCCATGTTAATCTTCTTCTGAGCTATAATTCCAGCAGACAACAACCCGAATATAATTCCAGTTGTAGTGAACACAGTAGGCTTAACATAATGATAACTTAAATACAATAAAGTCAATGGAAGTATAAGATGATACCATGGATATGTGACTTGTTTACTACTCTCATCCTCCCCTGTTCTACCTGCCGATTTGGATTTCTTTTTCTTCTTTTTGTTTTTTAATGCTTGATTGCTTCTTTTCTCTTCTGCTTCCTCCCAAGAAGTACATTTGCCTTCTACTCTGGTATATCCAGATCTACATTTACAAGTAAATGATCCCTTTGTGTTGAAACATGATTCGGACACTTCATTACAAGGATTAACTGGTGCTAGACATTCATTCACATCTAAGAAGAAAGAATATTAATAATGTTGATATGTTATGTTGCTATACTAAAGTCTGTTAACATTCATGATAACCTAATAATGTGGATGCAATATGGTGTAAAGTTAAGTTAATTATGTAACTCAAATAGTCTCGTCCCCAGCTGCACCCCTCTAAATCCAGGACAGTGTCTGACAACAGTGGCCAATATTTTGGGACAGGATGATGTTTTATTCTGGAATGCTGGAATACCAATCAGATTTCGGATGGCTCAATTAACTGCATATTTTAACACGAGGATGTCACGTGTTTCGAAGATTAACTTGACCTCAACACCTTCTAGGCTTCCATTGGTACATATTTTGATACAGAGTCATGTGAAAAGCTATTAAAAGGGTAAGAGGAAAAAGCCTGTTGTATATTGTATTATTGTCTACATGACTTAAATCAAACAAGATGTCTTGTGTCTCTGCCAATGTCGGTAGTTAGTCGCTGTGATTTGGAGGCAATGTTGTCGTATAATCTTGTTTTCAAAAGGTCAACATACAAATACTTTCTTTGCACAAACCACCGATCACATGGTGAATACGTCATTGCACACCAAAATATTAGCCTGTGTTGCCAGACACTTTTGCACGTAGTGGATGCAGCTAGGAATGAATAACTCAATAGCAAAAACAATGGGTTGAAGTTTGACATACACAGAGAAGGATAATTACAAGTATATGCAATGGTGAAGGTAAATGATTATGAAGATTTTTCTGAGGTCAAAGTGAATGAATATGAATGACTGTATAGGCAATTGCACTGCATGCACTTTGCCTATACAACATTTGTTAGGCATTTGCAGATTACACTATTGTCTAACTGTACAAGTATATATTTTAAGTTATTTACAACTGATGATGGCAAAGCTACATTTGACCATAACAATTTTGGGTGAATGTATCTCATTGTACATTGTAATGGAACCGAAACAATAGAATAATTAACACTGTGTCCATGTACATTTATGTGAAAAATTGTAAACTACATGTAGATAAATATATACAAACATTTACAGACAATGATATTAGATTGGATCCTGAATATAGATGGTTCGCATTATGAAATATAGGCATATAGGTTGTATAGGCTAATTGCTGGTATAGGTGCAACATACAATTTGTAGGGTTACTAGGCCAACAGTAACACCCAACACAGAAATGATGCTTTCCAATCAAACTGCCAATGGCTTAGTTGGTTAGGGTCATGGGTTTGAATTTCATCTGTGAATTCAGTAAATTTCCTGATAATTTATTAACCCTGTTCTGTTGGTCTCTTGTACCCGAAGACTTGAGTGCACATCCATTTATGGGCCACGCTCATTAATTGATCAAGCCTTCCAGAATGACACAACTTCCTTCACTACATATATACAACACGTGTATGATACAAGAGTGGGAAAGCAATCATGGGGATGGTACAGCATAATAACATTTGCGAGTACACGTGTCAACTTCGAGAATCAATTACCTTCACAAGATCCATCCTTCTTTACAAAGCCTGTCTTACAAGCATCACAACCTGATGATCCTAAACTTGTACAAGTTAACTCACAACTAATGTCGCACTCTGAGAGAGAAAGAGAGAGAGAGAGAGAGAGAGAGAGAGAGAGAGAGAGAGAGAGAAAGGAGATAGAAAGGAATGAAAATCAGCAAGACTTGCTGAAGAAAAGCTAACATCCCTGCCGCCCTGCGATGACCCATGGCCATGAGCAGTTTAACAATTGTTAGCTCATTAACACACAAAACGTATATTGTACATTACATAAACCACACATACATATAATGAGAAATTAATCAGCCAGTCATCAGCAGGATATCTAATGCCATCATTACACAGAAAATTGTTTTGACCTCTGACCTGTACAATTTTACATGCTAGGCAATATATACATGTACATGTAGGTGAGGTCACCAACAAAAATAGCAGACCTGGCATGGAAATTAAAGTTAAAATATAGAGAAAAAAAAACATCCCTATGATTGTTTTACAAATTTAAGTGAAAATAAAAGTATCCCTATGACTGCTTTGTGGTGTCCAGCATTCAGTAATCATGGCTGACATGAAAGACAACAGCTTATTATAGTTATTATTTTGATTATCTACTCTCCTGACCTTTCAAAGGACCTTGTAGAACTTTAGGAATATATTTCAGGAAGAATAGCTAGCTATTAGTTTCAGTTTCTACGTAAGCTACTTAGTACAGGCAGCTTTCTTTCTGCTGGTCTGTAGACCTCGAGCGAGCTTTTTTTTACGCGCCACACCCATTAATTGATCGAGCCCCCCGGGGATGACGTAACTTCCTTAACTACGTATACAACGTATACAACGCATACTCGCGTAAGTGACACAAGAATATAAATATATATAGTTCGAACCCGTGGGAAAGCAATCATAGGGATGGCCCTATGGGCCATAAACATTATATAGTTTACAAAAATAATTTTAGTGATCCAATAATCACTCAAGTCTGGATATATACCATGGCTTCTGTTTAGCAAAGCTGCAGCACAGTGCCATTTGGCATAAAAGTGCACATAAAACATTTTTATTTATATAGCCTCTACAGCATATTTCTTACAATAACTTTCCATCCATTGGATTGGCACTCTCATAGGCTATTGTATCTGTTGGGTTTTATAAAATTTGTAGTCTCTATCAAAGATTGTGCTATTATGGCAAAGTTGAAGAAGTATGACTGTTTTAAGCTTACGTGAAAATATCATTCCATCTGGTCTTAAGGTTGTGCAAGCAATGTGTAAAGGAAATATTAAGATCAAACAGAAAGACCCAGTCAAGTGATCCTGTTAGGAGAGAGCACGATATTTTCTTGTATGGATGTCCTTTAGATGGCTTAAGTCCAGACTTAACATACTCAATGTATGGTAGACCTAATGCATAACCACAAACATCTGATTGTGCATCCAAGATCTTATTATTGACTGTTCAATGAAAGAAAGAACTGAGTTGTGTCGCCAAGCGTACCTCCCCTGATGCAATATCACAGGACAACCACTCAGAATAAGCCTCTAAGTGGAAACCATGTGACACAAAACACAGGAAAGTTCAACTCCAGACACACCACAACATCGAACATTATCACGTAAAATCACTGAAAGAACTGAGTTGCGTCGTCAAGTGTACCTCCCCTAATGCAATACCACAAGACAACCAGTCAGAATATGCCAAAATAGTAATGGAGACATTTCATGACTTGTATAACAACACTAATGCTGTTTTTTAAATCTATAGTGTATAGTTTAACAAGAAAACAGTGAGCTTATTAGCTGGCAGTTTCCTTGTTAAACAACTACTATACACTATGTCTCCATTACCATTTTGGCATATTCTGACTGGTTGTCCTGTGGTATTGCATCCGGGGATGTACACTCAGTGACACAACTCGGTTCTTTGTGATTTTACGTGATACTTTTGTCATAACTTGTTTCTGGTGTGTATTCTTCATATTTCACCAGAAACTTGAAAATAACAACAAAACAATATTTCAATATTTCAGTGAACCTATTTATAATCCAGTAAAAAAAGATTACCTTCTATGCATGCACTGTGATAGTAGCAGTGTAGTTTTATAATCAATATGTCACAAACCAATTTAAATGCTATGACCTGTTTTGAAGCCAGCCAGGCCATTTTTGAACTCTTCTGCTTGTTTTGAAACTGAACAAGTGACATACATGTATATTGCAAAATTGTGCCAAAAAGCTGTTCATGTACAGTTAATAAACAGTTGCAATGGCTAGGACATTGCCTAGGACATGTAAAACTTCATAAAGTGGGCTGGGTCCAGTGTTAAGCGAAGTGTAACATGTGGTTGCGATAGAAGAGCAATTTTATCTGCTAGTTTCCTGCTACTATGGACTCTAAATTTAGCGCTTTCTTGGCGGAAAAATATCCATCACAAAAAAAGGAACACAAGTAGAGTGATTCATAAAGGCAGATGATTATATACTGTCTGAATAATCCAGCAAGTGTTAAAAAAAGCTCCATTTTTTTGTTAAAAAGGGAAAGTTTCAACTGCTAGGTATACCATCTCTTGGTACAAGTATTTAAAGCCATAGTCTCAGCACCACCAGACTAAGTATGAATTACATTATTATAGTAATTATTTGAAAAAAAAACAAAACATAACAGATTGTTAAGGTTACGGTTTAGTGTTTGCCCACGTAATATGCGTGTGATGCGCGGGTGAGTCACTTACAGCTGATTACATATCAAAATGGAAGTGCGTGCATGCTATTTGTTTGGCGTCAGTTTATTCCCTGGTACCTGAAATTCCTGCCGTATACTGTGTGTTATCTAATTATAGTCAGGCGTGGGCAGGGCGGCTCTAAGAGTTTTCGCAAAGACAACGAATGATTGGCAAGAAATGAAGCTTTTTGTGGTCATGGACTGGGTAAAAATGGTGTCTGAAGAGACAAGTGACTTTATATCTCCAGTTCTATGGCTCAGAGACCTAAATTCTCTTCGAGTCACACTCAAGTAAGTCCAAAAGTAGTCGGAAATGGCAAGAGGACAAGAATAGAAGCACTATTGGTGGCTAGATTTGACACAGAAGATCTGGCAGATGAGAGATTGACATCAATGGCTCAGTATGAGACAGCAAGAAACAAGTGCCAAAGAAATCGTTTTTCCTTGTTTGTTGTACAGTTTTATAAAAAAAAACTGCAGTTTATGATACAATGGAAAAAAGTATTTCGTGAATAATTAATAACAAACTGTATACCGTAACCTTCATTACATGCTGGCCACAGGAAAACATTCGAGAAGGCATGTTTTAATAATTTTTTTTTAGATTCACATTGTAGATCAGTATCAACACCTACCACAAAGTATTGTACACTAATATATAGGAATACATTAAAAATTGTTCCACATGTCAGCTTAGAAAACCACAGTCAATTAAAACAGACCATCATCCCTCAAGTGAACTAGAGTATTACAAAAGTACTTTACTATTTGGAGTAGAAGGATTTGATGAAGAACAATTTCTCTTGAGATGAGCTGCTACAAATGCTACCCCATGAATATTATTGTATTCAAAATGCATGCCAGCGCAAGTGTCACTTGTCTTCGGCAGGTATAGTTTGCAGTAATCAATGCCACAAGTGAATAAAAGCCATAAAAACTAATAAGTTGATGTAATTTACAGACTACAATATAAATTATCCATTATTATCTGTGTTCATAGTGATGAGTGTGTGTCTATGGAAGTGACTGTGGTGAGTGATGCCAGTGATGATGATAACAGTCAGAGTAATATGTGGTAACCTCAGTCACTTCCTTAGACACTCACTCATCACTATGAACACGGATAATACCTAGTGTTTAGAAGCTAAACATATGGCTCCCTTCCCTTCCACCAACAAACAAGATTTTGCTGATAGTATTGTTTCAATAGTACCGATCTTTTGCAACTGTAGGATGCTGGAAAATCCCAGTGTACATCTTGTAAAGAGTGGTATCATTATGAATGCGAAACAATTATGAAGTCAATTTGGAAGTTATATTCACCCCAGTAAAAGTGTAGCAAGGGGTCATAATAGATGTGTTTTTTTTTTGGATCTATTTTCTACAATTTATAGAAACATTTCAAAGTTCCACTTTTATTTTTGAAACTCATGTATTAAAATCAACTACAGACTTTACTATCCAAGGTATTTCGTTTAAACAAAGTCTGTTGAAAAGTTTCAAAGTGGATCAACCCGTTTTGAAACTGGGTCAGACTCACTTGCTAATGGTTCAAGGTTTTTGTGCACTAGTCTGAAGACTGTGAAATAAGCTGGCAAGCCAGTTTCAAAACAGGTTAACCCATTTTTAAATGGATTGTACCAAATATCAAGTTTTACCATTGCATTTGTATTTTCCTGGGGTATTTTCACAGTATGTTCCATCTTTACAATCATCTTTATCTTCTGTGCATTCATTAATATCTTTAGAAAAGAAGAAGCAAATAAGAATAGATAGTAAAAGATTGGATAGTGTGTACACTTAATGGAAACACAAACAGGTAGATAGTGGAGAGAAGAAATGGAAGAGAAGAGGAGAAATATAAAGGAGAGGAAATGAGGATGATTGAAAAAGACAACTGAAGTGCCTGCCCCTCCCTCTTGATCCACCTATACATTACACAACAGATTATTAGTTATTACAATAATTTACTTTGTAATAACTAAGACATACATTGTACATGTATATACAATTTAGTGCTGCCACGATATATCGATATATCGATATATCACGATATAATAAGCCCACAATACGATATGATATAACATTATTTTATATCGATATGTTATACGCATGCGCAGTTGAAATAAAATGGCGTCATGTTTGAACTAGTTAAAACATTGTTTCTTCCATGCACCTGGAAAGAAGTTATCTATATTGATTTTCTGCAAGCTTAACGGTGTCTGCAGGTCTCTAAAACAATAACAAGCTTAATTCTGGAACATGGACAGCAAAACAGCCTTTGACTTCCTGAAAAGTGGGCGTCGCCCACAAGCAAGATGACGACCGAGGTAGGAGTCTAGCCTTAGAAATTTAAAGATTTTCTTAGTTTATTTTAGTTTATAGTTGTATGTAGTTAAGTTTAAAAGGTACAGTAAGTTTTAAGAGCAGAGAACAAACAAGTGTATATATATAGAGAAAAAAACATGCCTATATTTGCTTTGTGATGACTATGTATTAAGCATTGCTGATGGCACTAGTGTTTCTACCTTTCTGTGTACTCGAAAGCTGGGGCCTGAAGAAGTAAGTGTAAGCCTGATTACAGTCTAAGTACACAGATCTTTGATGAACTGACTGAAGTATTCCTACAAGATTCTAAATGATGATTTCCTCATATCTGAAACTTAACAACTTATTATACTTACTTGTTAAAGATTCTTGCATAATATTTATACTGTTTCTCTGCTAAATGGAACAGTTATTAGCAGTTTCTGAATCTTGCTGGCTTGTCTGTAGCTCGAAGAGCCTCGAACGCGCGTTCTTTTACGTGCCACGCCCATTAATTGACCAGGCCCCCGGGAATGACGCAACTTCCTTAACTACGTATACAACGCATAGTCGCGCAAGTGACACAAACATATATATATATATATATATACATTAAACTCCGTGGAAAGCAATTATAGGGATGGCCCTACGGGCCATAAAAATAACATAACTGTAACTTTCGGTTAAAACATTTAATTATTATTAATATAAATGAATAATTAATTAAATTATATCGTGATATGCGATATATCGCGATATAAACAGTCACGACATACGATATAAAATTTTCTATATCGTGGCAGCACTAATACAATTATTATAAACTCAGGCTGAGTAAAAAGTTTGAATGTTTGAACCTGTGTTCATTTGCTGTGCATTCAAAGCTAAATTCCCCCCTTTGATGCTTTGCTGCCCTGCCACGCCCCACTTTAATGTTTTCATATGCGCACTTGTACAATCTAAATGTGGTAAATAATGTGGGTGTGTTTCAGAAACGTTGAGGCTGTGTTGTTGGCTGCTTCTGTCTGATTTCTCAGCCCAGCAATGCTAAATACAAGTACAAACAGCGACAGGAACAAGACTAGTACTCGTTGTAAAGCAATAATCCAGTTTTGGAGTCATTCCATAACCAATCAAGGTAAGAGCAACATTGATAAAAACACAAGTGAACCTTCAAATATTCGTTCGTTTTTGCTGAAGGAGCTTTGAATGTTGTCTTATTATAAACAACATAATTTTATATATACATGTATATATATACATAAAAGGCATGAACCATTAATATCATATCTGTAAGTTTCTTACCTAGACAGTAACCTGACATATTCTTGTAGCCATTAGAACATTCTACACAAGCCATAGGCCCCTTACCGGTACAAAGATGTTTACAAGATTTGTCACAATCTATAGATTGAAAACATTTGTTAAACTCCAATGATGTGATGATACAGGATGGGTAAAGAACTGTAGAACACATTCAACGAGGACATTATATATCATTATTTTTGCATGACATACACAACACTTGATTCAGTGAAATTCAATATATACACATGTACATGTACATGTTGTTAAGGTGGCGGGTCTATTAAACAACTGAAATTTCATAGTTGTAGCAGTTTTCGACGTCTTATTGGAAAACAGTTCCACTAACACGAGATATTTTTGGATTTTAAGGGTGTGTCTCCAGCCCTTCTCCGGACTACAGAGCCTTTTCGTGAAATGTTACTGTTTTGTATAGCTTTTTGAGACAAACAGCTTAGTGAGATTTCATATCTAGGTACTACAATGATGAATTCTAAAATCACTCTGTAGTCTAGAGCTCCATGTTGTTACTAGATATCTCCCAAACTATTGTAATATTACCTTGAAGTACATGTATATGTAGATAAGATGTCGGAAACTTTTACGCACAGACTCGCTTGTTACTGCATTACTGAAAAAAGTTTGGAGTCAATACTTACCTTGATTAATATTCTTCTAGTGGCAATTCCACAGGAAACTTTTTCATAACACAAATATAATAAAAATACTTTTAAAAATGTGAATATTTAATGAGAAATTGGTGGACCTGCCACCTTAAATTTTTGATGTAGAATTTTAGATCCCATGTGTAAATTACATGTATAAACACTAAAAGTGTTGCTTCCTGACTATTACATTCACACAGCTGTCTAACAAAAGATGCTGGAATTTTAGGTATATATGGTGTCTTAGAATATCTTCCTCACAAATGATTTGGTATGTTTACCAACCAGTTAATGTAGCTCCAAATGAAAAGGTTATCAATCATGCAGGCCACATTATGATCTGCTATAACGATCCCAAAGCTTTGAACACTTACATGTACTGAACGTATTGCAATAGAAATTACTGTAATTAATGCCCATACAGGCTGGCAAAATTTTGCAGGTGAATGTACATGTATTATATTGGATGCTTGTATTAATTTTGTATTGGCTTAGGAACAGTTTCCAGATGATTTTATTATTGCAAATTCGTCTTTTTTTTTTCCTTTTCAAAGTACTTTTAAATTAAGATTGTACTATACTTCTTTTCTAAATGATGACATATTTGTGTTCCATAGTTGTACAACTCGCTCTATCTGAGCTATCAGCAGAAATAATGAACCCCAGCTTTGTCTGATTTTAGCAGTCGAAGTACATAATTATTGCAGACAAAGAAAACTAATAATAATTGGAGCAAAGTAATTAACCCTCTGTCAAAACTAAAAAATAGAGGTCTGATTAAGGTACCAATATCTATTGGTACCTTAATCAGACCTCTACCATTCATTTTTAAAAAGAAAAAAAACAAGTGAAACACATATTAGGCTATTAGACTTTGGTTCCAGAATTATTATAATGTTAATATTACACAGTTGTTGCTATTGTATTCCAATAAGGGACATCTCTTGGGATGAAAAAGAACAAATCAACAGATAGCTTCGATCATTCCAAGTGTAGTACTTAGTGATATCAAAATAGTGGCACTAGTCTTACCAAATCAGAACATACAGTACCTGACCTTAAGTTTACATACATGTACTATGATGGGAGCTACATGTACACTTTAATAAGGTGATAGTCGACTGTACTTCTAAGTAGTATTATAGTACTACTTTGTACTGTAATCATAGTAATGTGTAACGTTCACTTTACATTTGTATGTGATAGCATAGTACTAAGGTGTAATACTGTGTAGTACATTCAAAATACAGTGTACTTCACCAACAATGTACACTGTAGGCAATGGAAGTACAGTGATAGTATGTAAACTTAATAATGTCAGATACTGTACATGTAGTAGAGTCCATCTTGCACAAACAACCACATACATGACTACATGTATACATGTAGTCATGTACCACAGAAAACAAAATTAGTTCCACCATTAATGTGGTTAAATAATTATATTACACAATAAGTGTGCAAGCATTTTGCTCTATTCAGTAATTTCAATATTTCTCATCAGTACATGTAGTATGAATGAATTATTCTGAGGATCTTTCTGAGAGGAGGGGCTAGACTGAGGCCAGTGAGTCAACTACCTCTACCTCTTTCCTTCTCCACTTTTAATTTAAATAAATATGCAGTTGAAGTGTATATGTAAACACTCTGCTGCACCGAGTCAGTACTCTGTCTGTACAATACCATGGTGGCAATTTTAATGATTACTTTACTTGATATATACCTAAATACATGGATTAAAATATTATGAAGAGTCGAGAGGGGCCTTGCCTCTGTAAGAAACCCTGTAGTTACAAATTGACCAGACTAAATAATCTCACCTTTACATTTATAACTTCCAGGAGTGTTGTCACAATATGTGCCATCTTTACACTCAGCAACTTCATCATCACATTCATCAATATCTGCAGCAAGAAAAGTATACATGAACATAATTATTAATCAGACAAATAATTACATGTACATATCCCATATTATGATTTTGTGATGCACATACATGTATATATGTTACATACTGTAAGTTATGGCTACTGTTTCCTGGTGTTTTCTGATGACAAATAGACAAATCAAAACAGAACTGATCATATTTCAAGGCTGCTACAACATCCATGTACTGGCTCAACTATTCCTGCCATGACAGTCAGTTTCTACTTTCACCTATTTCAAGTCATGTGCTGTAAATGTGATTGCAATTTAAGAAGCTTAATAGTAACTCTTCCTGGATACCAAATTTCATTGACTTCCTGTACAGAACGGCAAGTGATTGAATGCAAGTGGTTGATTGAGATAATTTAGCAGGAGACTGGATGTGCTTCAAAATTTCAGAGTCTATAGCCTACTATATTATCTTTAATAAGGTATAAATAAGACCAGTATTAAAAGTAGTGATGGACTGATAATCTGATATGAGATGGGATTTTACCAACATTCTCATAAACCAATGCTATTGGGGTTTTCACTAAGTGTTTGTTTAAAATAAATATTTGTAAATTAAACATCCACAGATTGATTGTGGTGGAAAAAAAATATTGGAGCTACAGTATGGAAACTCAAGCTGAAGAGGAAAAACACAGGGTACTCCACCCTTTTTATGAAAACTTATCACACCTTCACAATCTCCGTCTTCATCTTGTCTTATATATCCAGGTGCACATTCATAACAGTTACCAGGACCTGGTCCAGAACAGGAACCCTTACATGAGTCATCACATGCTATAGAATACAAATGTCAATAATTATTATACAGCAAAAAGGATCTGTGATTGTTTCATTATGATCATGTACAATGTAGTTGTGTCAAGTGCTGAGTGTTATGTCTCTGTGTCTGTAGTGTCGAGGTGCCCATGGTGTGTCTGAGGTGCCTGCTAACCTGAGCCTCTGAATTAACATATTAAAGCTCTTTTCAATATCATCTCTACAAACTACATGTATAAATCATGCCTCTGACCCAATAAGCTTCTGCACTGCACAAAATGCTGCACACAAAATAACTATTGTATAAATGAAATACTGATGGTAGTAAATATTGACAGCTTGCTGTTCAGAGTACTGACGAATTAAATTTTGATAATTACTATGTGGGCGTAACTGAGCATGTGTTTATGTGTAAATAATAATAGACAGCTGTTCTGTTTATCACTGGAAGTACTTACTACTTAGTAGTGGAAGGTGAGAACTGAGAAATGGAGACTATTACTTCTTGTTAAACACATTGCAAGGAAGATATCATCTAGTTATTTTATATTTCTCAGCATTTAGAATGTGCATGTGCATTCGTGAATTAATAGGCAAATTTTGATTGACGGTTTGAACCCAAAACTGCCAAATAACAAACATCGTCAATATTTCCACGCATACGGTAAATATAATTGTGCTGAGAGTGATGAAGTGACACATAACAAAAATGAATGCACTAAAGTGCAGAACTCTCGCTAGCTATTGCTGAACAGCATGGCTTTAGAACAACTTTGCAACAGCCAGGAACACACCATTCGTAAGAAGTCAGTAGTACATCATGGATATGCAAATCATGGGGATAGCATGGCCTTCAGATCTCTTCAGAACTAGCGAATTTCTGGACAAAACTTTATAAATAGCTGTATAAACACTCGTTAGGACGATAGACAAAGCCCAAAAAACAAAGCTTCAAAGAGACAAAAGTTAGTTTTCTGCTGACATCAGCAAAAACGATAAAATTTCAAGATGGTGACAGATCGACGAGAATTTACACGGCTGTTTCTCTGCAACAAGACGAGTTCAGAACAAATCGCTTTTATTTCTTACCTGTCACTATACCACTATTCTGTAGATATGTGCAGAATGCAGTAAGACCTTGCAGTTGTGGAGATCAAGTGGTAACACACAGACACACAAGAAGACTACAATAACCCTCCGCCTACGCACTTGAGTTAATAAGGCCTCTTGAGTATAGTATTGTCCCCAAGCTCTTTAATTAACATGGCAGAGAAAATAGTTTAATTTCCCAGTTATCTGGTTGTTTGTCAAGTACTGTATTGTTTCATTTCATTTCAGTTAGCTGAAAAAATGTGGAATAACTTGAATCCAGGTTCTTTTTCTCCAACAACTTAGAGCCTGGATAGAAGGTTATCTTGAGTATTGAGTGAAAATAGTGTTATAAATATCTGTAGCAATTATTTACATGCACATCAAAAGTGAGGTACTGTATTATTTGATATTTTGTCAGAAACAAGTCAGGAACTTATTGTGTGTAGCAAGTGTATATATATCCACGTAATACAGGTGCAATCTTATAATCCAGATATCAAGTTTCTGTGCATCTGTTGCAGCACTACTAATTAGCTATAGCATAAGCATTTACACAAAATGTCCTATTAATCTCACCATGACAAGTATTAGACTCATTATAAAATCCATCTTCACAAGTATCACAAAGTTCACCTTCATATCCGTCATCACAATCACACATACCAAATCCATCTATCTCCTCAGCTCCCTGCAATAGTATGGTAGAATTTCTATGATACAATGTTCATGTTTTTAGGAATATATTTAATATAAACACATTGTCAATATAATTACTTCACAAGTTCCATGTCCATTACAAGGAGACTCTTTCCCACCAGGACAATCTGTGTATTAATAAAGTTAGGATGCATGACTGAATCTGACTGGCTATAATTACTACTACTGATGTGATATATTGTATATTATGACATAACCATGCATGACATATCATATAGGAAATAAGGGAAATTTTATTCTTGAATCTTACTCAGTTTATTAATAAAAGCATCTTTTTTTAGTACATGTGAATTGTCTACTACTAAACACGATACATGGAGAAAAAAGTTATCCTATGATTGCTTTGTGGTATCATCATTCAGTAATCATGGCTGATTTTCTCATGCCTGAAACACAACAGCCTGTTATAGTTATCTATTCTTGAAGACATTTAGGAATATATCTTAGCTAGTAGAATAGTGATTAGTTCCACTTTTTATGCAACCTTCACACAAATGTAGAGCTCGAGCATGTTGTTCTTTTTGTGTTAAGCCCATTAACTGAAAGAGTCCTCCAGGATGATGCAACTACATATGCAACATCCGTCACACAAACATGTAAAAATATAATTATTAATTATATACATTAAATAAACCCTGCTGAAAGAAATCATAAGGATGACTCTGTGGGCCATAAAAAATCAATTTATGAATTGCAGACAATAATCATTTAAATTCACGATTTTTGCTTGCAATTGATAAATCAATCAAACCAAACTCATTACCGTATGTTTGGCACATTACACGTACCTTTACAAGATGGACCATAAGTGCCTTCAGGACAACATACTACATGAATAAAATAATAGTTAGATTATTACACATGTAGAATAAGGATATATTAATTAATTAATGTCAATAATTGATTATCATAAATTATTCTACATAAGCCCTAAATCTCAAAGACATTACAACTTTTTTCAGTTGGGAAGAAATGAAGTAACATGATTTCTACATGTTGCTTTCCTTATATGTGTCTATTCTCAACTACAATGTACAGTACATGTAAATGTACTATTTATGTCCAACATTGCCATCAAAATCTCTGGTTAGGGTTCAATCAACATCAGTGATATTAGTCTTTGATGGCAATCTTGAACATCACACTATACTATACAGCATAGTCTTCATTTACATTGTACTTACCTTTCATGTGTGAGAAACACAACCATTGCTGAAGATCAGGATGACCAGAATGTCTCCTGTAGTTATAAAATGATCATTAATACTGAAAAAGGAGTCAAATGTAATTATATATATGTTACTACATGTATGTGCAGAAAATGAGGTGAAGGCCCAAGCTGCACTAGATGCATTATCTGAATATTGTAAATCAAATGGTCTGAAGGTAAATATTACTAAATTTAAAGTCATGGCAATTAATTTTAATGAATGATATTCCACTGGTTATATTCACAAAAGTGGTAAAATGTAGACCACAATGCATTATCTGGAATTTCAGTAATGAAGTGATTAGTTGATTTGCAAGAAATTGATGGTCCCCACAAAGTGATTTATTCTCAGCATTACACCAAATGTATGTCCTTTCACACCTCATACAATGAAGCTCCCTTGTAAACCTTGTAGAGGTTAATTATTAGTCAAGAGCAGTCATGGCCTAGTGGGTTACGTCTATATCTCATAAGCCATAAATGAGTACAGAGATTTTTTTCGGTTAAAATCCATAACTTGCTGGTCAAATATTGTTTTGTCCAAATGTTTCTTCTGGACAGTTTCAAAACTATTTCAAATTTCTACTTACAGCTTTAACCACCATCTCTCAATATCTTCTTCATTATCGTCAAGAAAACGACTACACTGCAAGGAAAATATTTTTATTACACATGTAATTCAAAATCAATATTAATATTAGGCCTGTGCAGTAACGAAAAAACCTATATCACGATAATAATTCCAACTATCACGATTATCACGATAATTTGATTTCAAGAATAACTGAATAACATAATTCATATATTTAATTTCAATTTAATGAATAAAAGTTAAATTATTATGAAGGAGTAAGATTCTCAAATGCCACTGTTATTGAGCACTGACCTGGTTTAGACGGTTCAGACATATGGGAACTAGTAGCTATTTTAGACGAAACACTATCAAATTCATCTTTATGGTTGTATTGCAGATGGATGATCAAGTTAGTGGTATTTCCTTTGTAAGACAGCGATTGCTTACACAAAACACAGTGAACTGTCTGTCTCTTTTTTTTAATCTGGCTCCAGAAATTTCCCCTCTTGTGCTAGAAACCGAAATATTTACAAACAGGACTTTCGGCCTTCTCTAAAGGTAGGTATTCAACATTAGAAGCCATCGTTACTCGACGAGATGCTTGTAAGTGTATCAATTGAACAACGTGTGATCATGTGTGAGCAGTATGCGCATGCGCAAATTATCGTGATAAGAATGTCAACATTATCGTTATTGCGATAACAATTTCTTTTCGCGATTATCGCACAGGCCTAATTAATATATATATTATATAATGATGGTGACATCATCCCTTTGATGTGGCGAGTTCTATATAGACCTTCCATGTGCACACTATGCAGGAGATGTCACCATCATACAATATATTGTATATAGTATGCTAATAGGTCCTATATATCGCATATAAGACCCTCGTTTTGTGTCCTCAGATGTGATATAGCCCTTGCAGGCTCAAACTATATCATCCTCGGACACAAAACTCAGGACCTATATTTTGTATACAGGTCCTATTAGCATACAATATACATTATATACATGTACACTTATCATTACACTAGTAACATATGTTGTTTTGATAAGTACTTTACATCAGGCTGCAGTTGTATTGTATTGGAATTTCATAATCCTAGCCAACTACGATATTTTGAATGAGACTGTACTATACTAATCTCTTACATATGCAAAGTAAAGATTGTAAAAGACCAAACAAATACATGTAACTATAGCCTAGCAATATCAAGTAGTGGCACTTAGAAGTATGTCAACACAGTACAGTAAGAACAAACATAACTACACCTGCCCACTAAAGCATAGTACACGTAGTTCCACTGACAACACAGTCAGATTTAATTTATATACTGCACATGTATAACCTGTATTTTTTTTATTGAAATTTATTTTTGTTTAAATTCAGTCGAGACAATACTGTGAAAATCCATGGAAATGAATAATTACATGTAGAATAGTTTCCACATGTGCCTCAGGCTTAGAACACTGCTTTCTGTGTAGTATATAGCACATAACTGTTCCATTAACAGGCTTTCTTTGTTGACCTTACATTGTGCAAAAATGTAAGTTACATATAATTCTGTGGTTTGTATCAATGTTTGTATCAGTAGTAATTATCATAAATTTCCTTACATCATAATCATTTCCAGAACAAACAGATTCCAGGATTTCAATCAGTCTAACTTCACTAATTTAGTGAAAAAAAAAAACAAATTAACTGTCAAACATTTATGAAAACAGAAAATGGCTGTACATGTACATGTATGTAGGTGTCCACAAGTTTATCTTATCCCAAGAGCATTATACTAGGCTACCAGCACAATCATATAAATCCAGAATAGGTTACAGCAATGTATTGGTCACACATGCCAAGGAAGAGCAAATTTCAATCAGTGGCATATCCACATGGGGGCAGTGGTTTGGTAGTCTGATGTAAACTGCATGAACATGGATCAAATATAGTTAATAAATGGTTCTGTATGAAGACCATGTGCCATGCTAGGCCAGCAAGTAGTGACAGGAATTTTCACTTCTATGTTAAAAATGGAGTGTTCCGAGTTTCAACTGCTACATGTAGATGCACCATCTCGTGGGCTTAACAATCGGGTATGAATTATACATTTAGCCTTATTACTGTTAATAATTGTTATGTAGACTTTTTTGAAAAATAGAATTTAGTTAAGAGTTGGAAGATATAGTATCCGTATGAGTCAACCAGTATCAAAACAGGACAACCATATTCAAAACAAGTCATCCAGTTTTAATATGGGTCAACCAGTTTCAATATGGGTCAACCAGTATCAAAACAGGTCAACCAGTTTCAATATGGGTCAACCATATATAAAACAGGTCAAACAGTTTCAATATGGGTCAACCGTATTCAAAACAGGTCAACCATATTAAATCATAGATTGTTAAAGATACATGTACATGTAACTCCATTGTGGGATATTTTTTGAAAAATAGAATTTGTTGAAGAGTTGGAAGATATAATTTGAATATGGGTCAACCAAGTCAACCAGTATCAAAACAGGTCAATTAGTTTCAATACGGGTCAACCAGTATCAAAACAAGTCATCCAGTTTCAATACGGGTCAACCAGTATCAAAACAAGTCATCCAGTTTCAATACGGATCAACCAGTATCAAAACAAGTCATCCAGTTTCAATACGGGTCAACCAGTATCAAAACAAGTCATCCAGTTTCAATACGGGTCAACCAGTATCAATCAAAACAAGTCATCCAGTTTCAATACGGGTCAACCAGTATCAATCAAAACAGGTCTACTAGTTTCAATATGGGTCAACCATATTCAAAACAAGTCATCCAGTTTCTCAAAGCTGGTTTACCTGTTTTGAACTGGTTAACCCATATTGAAACTAGTTGATCTGTTTTTACTGGTCATGACCCATTCAAAGGTTATGAAATTGGTCAACCAATTTCAAAACGGGTAAACCAGATTTAAAACTTGTCAAATTCTAATTGGTTCATAGGATACATGTACAATTATAAAACATTATATAGTCTGTGAGTCAATAATAATTAGGAATGCTGATCACACTTCACACCTGTGGTGAAGGTTCTGCACTTCAAGTGCAATATTATCCTATTTTACAGTGTAATATAGCATTCAAAAAAGCTACATGTATAAGTACATATATCTACTACATTACCAGGAGGGTGAAGTTCAGGTTTAGGTGACACCAATGTGTGAGTACATGTGTGTATTTACAATGTAATTAGCTACAATTTCAGTAAGTTACTAATTGCTTGTAATATCACAAACAAGTGTATATAGAGAAAAAAACATCCCTATATTTGCTTTGTGATGACTATGTATTAAGCATTGCTGATGGCACTAGTGTCTCTACCTTTCTGTGTACTCCTGGGGCCTGAAGACGTAAGTGTAAGCCTAATTGCAGTCTAAATACACAGATGTCTGATGAACTGACTGAGGTACTCCTTCAAGGTTCTAAATGATGACTTCCTCGTGTCTGAAACTCAACAACTTATCATATTTACTTGTTAAAGATTCTTGCATAATATCTATACTGTTTCTCTGCTATATACAACAGTTATTAGCAGTTTTACATCCTTTCTGAATCTTCCTGGCTGGTCTGTAGCTCAAACGCGCGTTCTTTTACGCGCCACGCCCATTAATTGACCGAGCCCCCCAGGAATGACGCAACTTCCTTAACTACGTATACAACGCATAGTCGCGCAAGTGACACAAGAATATATATATATATATATATATACACATTAAACCCCGTGGAAAGCAATTATAGGGATGGCCCTACAGGCCATAAAAATGATATATATCTACATGTATGTTTTTTTTTGTGTAAGTGAGATTCTAGCAAGAGAAAGGGGAATGCCCCCATCCCATAAAATCATATATATGTATATGTATCTCATGAAATACATATTGATACAAAACATACCTCTTGGCGTAATTTGGTTGATTCTCCTCCTCCCAACTAGTATCACCTCCAGCGAAATTAGAATTTTCTGTGTTCTTGAGACCCTACGGACAGAAGATAAATATTTCAATTGGAATAAAAGCTGCCTGAACTGTTATATTTGGATATGCAAGAGGATGCGGGTATTTCAAAACCAAAAAAGCACAGAAACAAGAATGCAAACATAAGAAATTTAGTTAATTAACAATTCTACATAAGCTTCTTTGTATACTCCAGCTATATAAACTTACATGAATGTAGGATTGTAGGGTTGTTATGTGCAAGTGATGTTTATTTTGTTGCATCCCAATCTTGTTTCTGTGCTTTTTCAGTTTTGAAATCCCAACATCAACTTTCGTTTTTGTTTTTATTATTCTTGTTTCATTTTTTTTAAATGGCTACAATAGCTAATTTTTAAAAGACATCAATCATTTCATAGTTGGACGCTGTAAAATCAATCAACACCCAGGAACTGAGAAGGTCAGTCTAATGTGTGTTTCATTATTAGAAATTACTCTGTTTCACTTACAGCAATATATCCGGTAGGAATATGGTGTCATGGAAAGGGGCTGGCCAACCAACAGTACCAGAGTCAGAAATAACAGGTGGCCATCGGTCATTTTCCGTGCATGTAAGGGACAATGACCGAGCAAATTAATGCATGCAAGGACTTTATGGCCGAATGTAATTATTACGCCCACTCACCAGATCATCATAGGATTTGTGATACTCACCAGTCCTTATGCTAACTTCGAAGCAAGATTAAAGCCTTTCCTAACATCTATGAAAGCAGGAGGCCAAGAATACTCGACCGTCTTTAGCGGTCACGCCCATCTTTGTCAAGACAATTGTTTTGCTATTTCCACATGGAATAAACAACTGTTACTGCAAGCGAAGTTGGACAGAGCCTTAACCTTCTGGAAGGTCAACTTTGATTAGATCTCAATTCTTCTGAAAAAAATCTAACAGTAAAATCTTGGCCATTTGGCTCAATAACCATGCCCACATTTCAGTAATACATTAATTAAACGTTTAAAAGCCATTTCAACGCAATGTTAATATATAGCATGCATGGTGCTGTTGTCGTTCAAACAGAGCGCACTGAATAGTCGAAATTTTCTGCCTTATTGCTGACCACTAATGTGGTGACCAAGCATGCACGTGCACACAATCTCACGTTTTTACGCAAGCTCTGTTCGTGCGGAAGTGAAATCAACAGTACGATCAGTTTCGTACTATGGTCGTACTAAATGTAAAGTCATATACTGCATGTTAACTTGTACCTGCATAATCAAAATATAATATATAGTATATATGCATAAAATTGCATAAAGTTTTCACGTTATGCTATATGTCAAACACTTCTCTCCTTTATAAATAATTTTAAGGTGAGTTCTTTACAATGACAGTTAGTTATATCAATTGCCGAAATAAATCGACCATCCAATTTAAAAAAAAATGACCAGTCAAATTATGATGGTATGCCCGGGCAAGTTGTCCAGACAATATTGATCTCTTATTTCTGACTCTGCAATACCAAAACTTTACTGCATTATTGTAATAATTATTAATTCATGCCTCTGACACTTCATGGGTTACAAATTTTTCATTGAATTTTGCAATAGGGGTGTGTAAAAAACCTTCATGATAGTTTGAATTATGTTAGAAAAACATCTTATGAGTTTAACATTATGTATGTACATAGTTACATGTAAAAGCTGAAAATTTCTTTATTTCTTCCAATACTGAAATTAATGAGGTATGGACTGTATGCTTTTACAACCGGTAGGGATGTATGTGGTAGTATTCTCTATGTAAATAACTAATTGCAAGGGATGAGCTGAAATCTCTGTTAACTAAGTCTTGATACATAGCACTAACAATACCTTCCAGATGGGTCTTTGAAGTAGAAAACTTTCAAGGTGTGGAAACTACAAGATTGTTGATCTCATAAAATATGCATTTCTACATTTCAGGGGGTATCAAAATAGTTTTACCACAAAATCATTTTAACTTAAATTCAGTGAAACAGTTGTCTTTCTGTTTTGTTTCCTGACCTAGTCAATGAACTGGCACTTCATAATTAATGGCATTGTAAAACTATGTTGATGATAACAACATAATTATAATACTTTGTACATCTGTGGAACTTGTTTGTGGTAAAGTAGTATATGGAAAAAGAGGATCCTTATGATCACGATTAAGCAATGCTGATGGTATTCTAACAGCAAATTTTTATTTTATTTTTACAGGTTACAGAGTATAATATTTTACCTGGCACACCCATTGAGAGTCCCCCAAAAGATCAAATTATGACAAGATTTTGATAAATTTATTCTTACATTAAAGTTTCTTTTATGGTAGGTACATTCCAGCAAATCATAACTCTGAATATCAATTATAATGAAATTTGCAGTATACCATCTCTAGTTTACTTGGATGATGCAAACAATCTCACGAGAATTCACCACAAAGTGTTATTCAAGCAATATGGAGGTTCATTGAAGGAAATGCATTTTGGAATTAGCCACCACAGCATTACTTAACATAATTAGAAAACTGATATGTATTTTTTCTTTAAAACTCATTTCAATCTTGATTAAATTGATCAAGGTTTCATTTGGGGTGGGGGATGGGGGTATTCACCCCCCTTGACAAATTTTCTAAATGAAGGCCTCTCTTCTGTACATAAAGAATACACCTAACACAGTCATTTAACTTATCAACTATTGCAGTCTGATTGGTTAGTTATAGGGATGGGTAGAACTATAATATATAATACACATGAACTATTATATAATTATATATATATATATATATATATATATATAATTACTCACTGCTTCAAAAGATTTAATAAATGATTTACAAGTTCCACATTTTCCTTTTGATGAAGGTTTTGAAAACACTTGACAGAATAAGAACAACCAGACAAAACACAAGAGAGTTGAATTCAGTTTCATTTATTCTCTGTAAAATTAGTGTTACACATGTACATGTATATTCACTATATTGTACTTTTAAGAACAAGTTCCTCGGGAAAATGTAAGCCAATCAGATTTATCCACGGACGAATCATCTATTAATTAACCAATCAGAATCAAACACGCTCCACGTGGAAAACGGCCTCTTTTTTAAAGTCATCTTTCAACTTTCAAGAGACTATTTTGTCAGTAGTTCGGAATTTGGACGAAGTTTAACGATGAAAACAAAGTTTCTAATTCTAATAGGATTATTGGGCTTCATTTGTTTTGCCGGTTTGTCTTGTCAAAACTGAGCTATATGTCGCATGTATGATTATATTTTTACTTTTTTTAGGTTGCGCAGCAGAAAATGATGAAGATAATACTATCGAACAAGAGCCACCAGAAGTTGAACTTGATCTTGGGGCAAGTAGGGATGCATTGAGAACTGATGACGAGGCTGTTAAGAGGTACATCTAGACTATGGCAGTTTGTATATAATTATATATATAATTGTGTATATATATATATATATATATATATATATATAATAACCCAATGAGTTAGAAAAACTATTCATACATTGTAGATCATTTTACAAGACAACCTCAAAATATATTTTTGGACAATAATTTAAAAGGCTTCAATTTTAGTGAATTTGTAGTTGTACTATAGATGCAAGGATTATTGCATATTGGCTTGCAATATGTTTTTATGTAGCAAGTCTAAAACATGGAACACAACACAAAACAAAATGGAAATGAAATGCCTTATAGAATATTCAATGATTATTATTATTCTGTCTGTCTGTTACCCTAATGTTCTTGAAAACTAACAACATTGCAAATTAAATGAACTACATGTACCAGTAGATCCCCAATCACAAAAAAAAAACAACCTGAAAAGGCTTTTTTTAAAACGCAAGTTTTGACAATATTATAACACAACTTTTAGTAGATGTCTGATAGTAAAAAAAAGTAACGGAAACAATTAATCTTGTTCGAAGGCTATTGCTGAAATGAGGTAAAACTGAGATAATGTCAGTTTCAAAATGGGCGTTTTTGTTTATTATCCCAATTAATTTCCCAAAAATGTGTGGATGGAGTGCTTAATATCTGATTTGAGCTCCATAACTGTCATAATGTGTATAATAAGATTTTAGATTCTAACTTACGGTGATGGAAAATAGAGTTGTTAGCAAAGCCATTGATGTAAAATGTATGCTTCACTATCAGTAGGAAGAACAAGACGAGTGCTTGAATGAATAGTAGTCCCATGGCCATCTTTGTTAGTTGGTATAACTTCTGCATTTTAAAAAGTAGTGACTTTTAACCAGTGTTTTCTCTAGGATATAAATCAAGCGACTCACAGCCACACCTATTATTTTCACCTTAATTCTTAGCTATGTCAAATTATTGCCATACAGAAGTAATGTACAAACAGATTATGTGATACAAGCATCTCTTTAAGGTTATTGTATAGTGTTTTGCCCACATAATTTGCGTGAAAGTCGCAGGTAAGCTGATTACATATCAGTATTTGGAAGTGCGTGCATGCTATTTTTTGGCATCAGTTTATTCCTTTTATACCGGAATTCCTGTCGTATATTGGTGTGTTATCTAATTATAGTCGGGTGTGGGCAGGCAACTTGAAGCGTTTTCACAAAGACGGCAAAAGATTGGCTAGAAACAAAGCTTTTTGTGGTAATGAACTGGGTAGAAATGATGTCTGCAAGAGACAAGTGACTTTATATCTCCAGTTCTCTATGGCTCAGAGAGCTAAAATTGCTTTGAGTCGCCCTCCAGTAAGTCTAAAAGTAGTCGAAAATGGCTAGAGGACAAGAATAGAAGCACTGTTGGTGGCTAGATGTGATGCAGATGAGAGATCAACCTCAGTGGCTCAGTATAAGACAGCAAGAAACAAGTGCCAAAGAAATCGTGACTTTTTATAGTAAATGTTTTGTTTGCTCTACAGTTTTATAAAAATGAATGCACTAAAGTGCAGAACCCTCGCTAGCTACTGCTAAACAGCAGTGCTTTAGAATAACTTTGCCTAAGTAACATATTGCAACAGCCAGGAACACACCATTCGTATCAACACTAAGAAGGCAGTAGTACCATGAATATGCAAATTACGGGGATAGCATGGCCATCAGATCTCTTGAGAACTAGCAAATTTCTGGACAAAACTTCACATAAACACTCGTTAGGACAATAGACAAAGCTAAATGTTTAAATAATGCTAGGCCATTTGGCAGACCAAATGTAATTTTGGTTGGACACCTTTCAATTTTGTTCGGACAAATAATTTATGGGTTAGCAATCAGTTAATTAAAATTTATACTGTAATGTACTTATTCACAACCACATAACATCCATCTTGGGGCATATAATCAAGCATAACTATACCTTTATTATTACTGATACATGTATAATTATTATTCCAATAGATGTGTTCTGATTTAACAATTTTAATAATAAAGATGAAATTGAATATAATAATTACACAAATGTATATATATAATATAATATAGAATAATACGTGTAGTTCAGAGGTCTTATACTGGAGACAGTGAATTTAAGAGGGCATCCATGTATCCCACTCTGGGAGTATGACTGTCTGATCCTCATCTTCCAACTTTTCTCTCCTTGGACTCTGGAGCTGATACTTCTAAACTCGAACTCGATACTCTCTTCATTCTGGCAATCGTACTCGAAGTTTCGAACTCAGTGTCACGCGTGTATGCAGCTGGACTGTGGGTTGGGGTTTATGTGAAATTATGCACATGCGTACGTACAGTGATACTGACCCCGCCTACAACATGAGTTAGCGATAGTGTCTTAGCGATTTAGGACAAGTTGCTCTTACAGGTTAGTTTGTGTGGTGTGCAATGGATGTGATTGGACAGTAAGACCGACCATGAAACAATTTGCATGGTCATTTCCATGAAATGGTCGGAAATTGACCGATGACCGACAGTTATTTTGTACACTGGATGTCAAAATCATGCTGCGCTATTTGCAGGAAAGCAGCAAGGTGAGTGTGAATGTGTAGTACTTGGTGTTGGCGCCATACTTAGCGTCTTTCTGAGTTCCATTACTTATGATTTTGGATTGGCTATCTGTGTATCTTTGGCCATTGGAATAAGCACATTTAGTAGATAGTCTTGTGCAAAAAAAATGTTGGTTGAAAAATATGAAAATGTGTTAACAGCATAAGGATTTTGTTTTAAAGCGTCAATCATTACAATGCCCAGATTAATTATTGACGTTTTAAAATGTCTGTAGTGGTTAAATGGTTAATTTCATGCACGTAACTAATTAATTGTGTACATCAGATGTAACATTCATTTTAAAATGTAATAATGATTTGAAGCTAGCTTTGAGATTATCACTTCTCTGCTATCAAGGAGTCTGTTGGTTCAGATGATAAAGTTACTGACTAGATACCAGAACGTCCTGGGTTCTATTAGTTGGATTCCAGTTTTTGATTCTTTCATGCCTACATATCTGACCTTTGTTGTATTTTGGCTACTTCTGACCAACAAAAGTGTACTTTGTTATAATATTTCACTATTTTTAAAATTTATAAACAATAATGTATATGTTTTATTATGTTGTGCTTGCTAGTTTTAATTTGTGCCATCTTTATTGGCCAACAATCCATTTCTATTTAATGAGTAACAAGTGTGTGTACAGTTTCTATTTTCCCTATTTCTCTTAGAGAAGAGGAGGCCATTAAACTTGATGGATTAAGTGTAGCAGAGATGAAAGAGTTGAGAGAGAAAGCAGAGAAGTTTGTCTATCAAGTGGAAGTTAACCGAATGATGAAGCTTATAATCAACTCTCTATACAGGAACAAAGAGGTTTGTTTGTTTGTGACAGTGTCTTTACATGTGTACAAAGTATATTTACACATGTAAAATTGTGTTGTGTTTATTGACTAAGTATACAAGTACATGTAGATGAAGATTTCAAAATACTTAAGGGCAGGAGGTGGATGACGTCGTTTAATTATGTGCATTGAAATACTATTACATCAAACACATGAACAGTTCTATTTTTGAAGTCTTTGATATTTTTCAACCAAATGTCTACACCAGTGTTTTCCCTAGGGTAGAAATTAAGCGAGTCACAACCACATTCATTTGTCAACCACACCTATTATTCACACCTTAATTACGTCAGCTGCACTAAATGTGACCGTGAATGAGAAAATGGCACTTCTGTCGCAATTATTGATTTTGAGTTATAAGCCAGAATAGCTAATTTAGCCATCACTTGTCGAAGACGAGATTTTACTTTCTTTATGATTATAGGTAACTTACCCTTCCTCTGAGATAGTCTAAAGTAGGGCTGAAACGAATATCCGCGTTATCCGGATATTCGTTCGTTATTTTGGTATCCGGATGTATTTTTAGCATCTGGATATTCGTTTAATGTTTGCGCATGCGTAGAAATTGAACACGTGACATTATAATTGCAATAAAATGGCCGCGGAGAAGTTTCTTGCTCCGTATTACTGGCGTTCTACACCTGTAGAGTACTGAATGGATAGTTTAAACAACTTTGGCTGTTGTTATAAACATCTATAGCAACTGTTATCAGCAAAATGGTGAGCTAATATTTAATATCTCACTAGAAACGAGTTATGACAAAATATTTCTGAAAGCAAGTGAATATCTGGATATTCATTCGTTAAACTAAGCGAATATCCGGATACCAAAAACTACTATTTGTTTCAGCCCTAGTCTAAAGCCTTCTAGCAAGCACTCATAAGAGATGGCTGATGGACGAGTCCATAGCAATGCATAGCAACATACTTTTTTTACTATCATTAAACAATAAATAAACAACATTTAAACTGATTTTCATAATGAAGATTGTCTCAGTGATGATGAAGAAGGTATTGGTGATGATGAGAAAGGTCTCAGTAATGATGTAACTCCAGTGCTTTTTATACTTTAAAGAAAAGCCTAAATAAAGATTAATTTGTTCACATACATGTGTTTTATCATTTCATTATTAATACTACTTACCACTATTATTTATATAACATTAATTTTACACTTTGGTCTATTTAAAGAGGGATAGCTTTAAAACAATTAAGCTTATAACTGATTATGATGGTCACACTTAACCTAGGTTTTCAACAGTCTGATGGTATATATACATACTTCAGTTAAACATTAATAATCACAACAGAATTTAATTAAATGTTACTCACTGTGGACTTGACTTGTTTTCTGATAAACTGGCCAAGTGCTTTGTATACGCTCCGAATTTTGACACAACACATTTCATCACATCAACAGTGGTTACCCTAGCTAAAAAAAAATTATAGCCACATTGGCTACTAAGTCAATTTTATTTGAGCCAAATTTGCTAGTTAGTAGCAATTCAATCAAGAAACATTCAACAAACATGTAACAAAAATAACACATACCGCTCTTTCGATCATAGATGACCCAAGGGAATTCATTCTTCCACGCAGGTAGGAACTGTCTTTTTTCAACTCGAGGCCTCTTTGGTGTAGGGGCATCTTCTAGCACACTTGAACAAGTAGCCATTTTCAATCAAGTAAATCAACCATGTGCTAGCTCCGCAAAAGTCCGCATACTACTAGTATATCTAGATTCGCCAAAATGGCGATTGATATATGTTTGCAATCGCCATTCACTACAGTACAATCGCAAATGGCGATTTTGGCGACTGTGTAAGTAACCACTGATCAATTAACCTTATGAGAAATCGAACAAATACCACAAGATCTAATTGGCCTCACACCACCTTCATCAAACTCGAAACATTCCCGTATAATTTCTTCCAACTCTGTGCCTTTTTGGGGGGAAATTTCTTAAAGATAATACAGACGCAAAAGCATTTCATTAATTTCTTCAAGCACATTATCCTTGAGTGCATCTTGCATGGACAATTCTAGCCTGTAGGCTAAACACCAAATTCAATAAATCCATCCTTAACTGTGTTGCCACAAGCTATGTTAGCAGATGCTCCATCTGTCCCGATACCTACCAATTTCTTGCATGTATTCACACTGATCCTTCTGGTTCCGATCTCGACTAAAGCGCTCATCAACAACTCGTATAACCCAACAGCAGAACTAGACTTCGGAGTTTCCACACTTAAAAATGTTGATCTAGTAAGAATTTGTTCACATGAGCCACTGATGTCACACCACAAAACTAGAAATAACTCATCCTCAATATTTCCTGTCTGTTGAACCACCGTTAATATAAAAAAAAATTTGCATTGGCTAGAGTAACACGTGAAAAGTGTGTGGAAATTGACCAATGACTGCCAATTGTTTCTCCCCATGGAATGTGTGTTCGAGTTCTAGAGACCAGAAGGAAGAAATCTGCTTGTAGTTTACAGAGAAACTGGAACTAATAACTGTTCTTGGTGAAATATAGAACCTTCAAAATGTAAGAAGAGTAGAAAATTATAATGTGGCTGTTTTGTTTCAGGCATAAGAAATTCAGCCATGATTACTGATTGATGACACCACAAAGCAATCATAAGGATAACTTATTTTCCATGTATCGTTTTCTTGAAAATATTTGTATATATTAATAAAAATATCAACAGTAACAAACTTTTAATATTGTACTTATTATTATCGTATTATTGCCCATGTGCTACACATAAATCACAAACATGCAGTTGTTGTTGAGGGACAAATCTATTATGTCCATAGATTGAAACCATTTAGTTTTAGTTGTACATTCATATATACATGTGTCTTATTGTACACTTTATGTGACTGTGTTGCAAAGCAATTGTTTGGAACAAAAAACTTGTATGAATGACTGAATAATGAGTTTTTTTTTAAATGAAAACTTGTATCTTTCATAAAATGTCAAAATTTTATTACAAACATAGTGACATGTACTTGTGCTCATAGTATAATGTTTAACAAATTGCTTTCATTACAATAGATTTTCCTTCGAGAATTGATTTCTAATGCCTCAGATAGTCTTGATAAGATTCGTTTCATGTCACTCACTGGTAAATCTGATCTCACGGCTACTGAAGAACTCTCCATTAAGATTAAGGTAATATTACATTTATGTTACTTGCTGCATAGTACAAGTTGTGTATACAATGTATTATTAATTATACAATACCTACCTTTATTGGGTTTACTCATATGGGAGTTACGCTTTAATAAAGTGATAGTCAACTGTATTTCTAAGTAGTACTGTTATATGCATACATTGTGAATTCACTGTTATGTGATAGCTACATGTAGTACTAAGGTGTGTAATACTGTTTAGTACATTTGAAGTACAGTGATAGTATGGAAACTTACATACTATCACTGTACATGTTATGAATGAAAAGAGGTTGTAACATGTTTAGAGGAAAAGGTTTTCCATGAATAAAGTACAGTATACGTCAAAATACATTGAACGTTTTGTTTTGTACTACGCATGTTCTACACTCTGTAGTATGCAAAATCATGGATAAAATTCAGTTTAAATGTAATTAAATATTCATTGAAACGATCATATAAACAGTATATGGAATGGTTTATATAACAGAAAAATTGACAGTTGTCTACATACTCACTAGACCTTATGCTAACTTTGAAGCAAGCTTTAAGCCTTTTCTAAATCTATGAAGGTAGGTGAGAATCTGATACAACTCGACCTATTTAATGGTCACACCCATCTTTGTCAAGACAATCTTTTTCCTATTTCCACATGGAATAAAGAACTGGGACTGCGGGCGAAGTTGGACAGAGCCTTAACCTTCTGGAGTATCAACTTTGTTTAGATCTGAATTCTTTTGAGAGAATGTAGCAGTAAAATCTAACCACGACCATATTTCAGCAATGATTAATGACAAACATTAATAAAACATTTAAACATAATTAAACTGTTTAACGCAACATTAACAATACAATACGATCAGTTTTGTACTACAGTTGTTCTACAAAATGAAACGTTAACTTTATTTTGACTTACACTGTACATGTAGAGAAGTATTTTAGGGTGAAAGAGGAATTTATTTGACAAGAAAGTGGATTGGTGCAATGCCATAAACATGAATTTTGTGTATACTTAATGAACACTGCTTTTAAGTTGTACTTAATTTATTTATCATAATTTGAACTTGTACATGTACCAAGATAAGCCGAGCCTCTAAGTCAGTGTTTTAGCTAGCCACACCTCAAGAGAGTGGTGCAGCACCTATATATCTTCCATTCTTTAGCTAAAACACTGCTTTTAAGGTTAAAGCAAACATCCTCATATTGTAATTTGTATTTGCCCTAAGATATGACAGCAAAAGGAGGAATTAAAAGTTGTCTGTTACGTTGTTGTGCATGATTGTTGTTGAAATTTGACATGTACTTTCTGTTTAAACATTTTGTTGGTTTTTGGAATAATACGTAATACACATATGTATACTTAGTAATATACAAAAAATATGTTTTACTTATCTTTATTAGGCTGACAAAGAGAATAATGTTCTTCACATAACTGATACTGGAATTGGTAAGACTTGTTTTTTGTCACATCAAAATATATAGCTTGACTGACTGACATGTTCTTAAAGTGCTGCACACACACGTGGGGAGGGTTACAGTAATGTTAATGGTATGAGAATGTGTTACCGAAGCATCAAGGTGCATAGACTCAGAATGATACATAAGGGTTATCGAGAGAAATGTATCCTTATGATGGCTGGGAAATAAGAGTCAGGGTTATGGTCAGCCCCTCTGATAATTTAATTCTGGTGAGCACTGAGCACCATGTTATTTGTTGAATTTATTAACTACAGTATATCATACTGTATATGTCAATAAAATGTCACCGTACAGTAACAGTAATTATCTTTGTAGTGGTTCAATTGACAAGTAGACCAATTTCTGTCAAAATTACTATTGAACTACTGTAGTGTGATAATGAGTAATTACTGTACTGTATGGTGACTTTTTATTGATATATACTGTAAATACATGTACACACAATCTTTTTGATGAAACACAACTGCACTTAGAATGATTCTTTCTTGGAGCTATTCATAATTCCCAGGCAGCTGTTACCACTTCAGCAGGTGAAAGAAAAGATCCTGTTCTGTTTCAGGGTGTCTTAGAGACAAAACCAAACTACATGTAAAATAAAGTTGCTACTTGCTTTTTCTCATTCAGTAACATGTGCCATGCTCTGTGTTATGTGGGCGGGGCCATAACGCCACTCCTATTATTATTAATTAAAGTTTGGAAATTTCAGCGCTGAAAAGTGTGCACTGTATGCATTATTTACGTGTTTTACTGCAATTATGTACGATAATGCGCACTTGCACACTGTTATTTCCCACCCTGCTTTGTGGTATCATCAATCAGTAATCATGAATGACTTTCTCATGTAATTGCTGTTTGATCGTAAATGAACAAATCAAAAGAAATAGGTTGCTGAAGCACTGATACTTACAGAGTAATCGGGGATGGGCCAAAGCACTTCAAAAGTACTCAAAATATGCACAAGCATAAGCAGTGAGAATTTAGTAACTTAAGATAAAAGCACAAGAAATGAGCTATGCGTATTCTTAAGCTTAAGCCCAAAGTGCATGTACATGCGAAATATTTTAATATTTGTATAACTGAATTTTTATGCCATCCCTATGATTGCTTTCCCACGGGTTCGATGTATGTATATATATATATATATATATATGTTTGTGTCACCTATGCGAGTATGCGTTGTATACGTAGTTAAGGAAGTTACATCATTCCCGGGGGCTTGGTCAATTAATGGGCATGGCGTGTAAAAGAACACGCAATCAAGTTCTACACACCAGCAGAAAGAAAGCTGTGTAGCTTACGTAGAAACTGGAACTAATAGCTAGCTAATCTACCTGAAATATATTTTTAAAGTTCTACAAGGCTTTAAAAGGTAAACAGAGTAAATAATCAAAATAATAACTACAATAGGCTGATGTGTTTCAGGCTTGATAAAGTTAGCCATGATTACTGAATTCTGGACACCACAAAGCAGTCGTAGGGATACTTTTATCTTCACTTAAATTTGTAAACCAATCATAAGGATGTTTTTTTTTCTATATACACGTTTATACAATAACTATAACTGCATGTAACTAAAATGTAAAATGGCCAACAATGCAAACTTTTAGTTAAACTGAAACTAAAGCCCTTTTAGTAAGCATAATATTATTTTATTTAATCAACCATAACTATGAGAAAACTCGTACTCTAACTCTGTTCATTATTGTCACACTAAAACAACACCTATTTATACATGTGACACGTCTTACCAGCTTTATCATGACAGTGTATTGTTCCTGCATAATGTTATGTACATGTATTTCAATACCATACTCATGAATGTTGAAATAATTTAATTGAACAAATAGACATGTAAACTATTTTAATGAAGTGTGTACAATAGCTATGTACTTCCTACAAGAAAATATGAATTTAATGTCATGGAGTACATAAATAATACATCAGAAATACATGTAATAATTATTACAGTATGCAAGCACAAACTGTATCTCTTCTGTTTTCGTCCAATAAATTAACTTGAAATGTGTTCAATTTTGATTGTATTGTCCTTACACTTAATACATGTAGCAAGGTTGGAGTATACAAGTAGATTAACTTCTTGATTCTTCTTAGGTATGACAAAACAAGATCTGGAAACAAACCTTGGAACTATTGCAAAATCTGGCACAATTGAGTTCTTGGAAAATATTTCTGGTGATCCGTCTTCTACTTCAAGTGATTTGATTGGTCAATTTGGTGTTGGATTTTATTCATCCTTCTTAGGTATGAATAAATAATGTGGCACTTACATGCAAGTACTTGCACAATGTTTTTAACACTTGTAGTGGTAACTTACATGTTATTGGTTTTGTGGCACTAACAAACCATATATGTAGGTGTCAATAAGAAGTTTTTGTTCATACATAGTGCATGTCGGACCATATAGCGCTCAATTTTATGTAAAAACTGTTTATAAACATTTGTTTTTTTAAAATGCTTAATTCAATACAGGTGTAATAAACGAACCAAACTGTTAGATTCTTTCAGAAGAATTAGGATGTAAACAAAGTTGATATTCCAGAAGCAGTCCAATGTTGTCTACAGTTATAGTTCTTCATTCCATGTAGAAATAGCAAAAAAATTCTCTTTAAAAAAGATGGGTGGGACCACTTAGGAGAGGGTCGAGTTGTATCCAATATTCCCGCCTTAACAAAGACTTGAAGCTTGCTTTGAAGTTTAACACAAGGATTGATGAGCCTGTAGACCACTCCACAATTAGTGTCTTACAAATATAAAGCTTTGATTTTTGCCAGTATAAAAACAGATATATAATTAATGTTTGTATACTGTTCTTTTTTCATTTCAACAGAATTTTAATAAAGATTTTGCATATGCTAAAATGAAAAGTATAGAATGTGTAGTGCAAAAATGGAACCTAACACATAGTCTCATGTTAGCATGTGTATGTAACATTAAAATATTTGCGTTTTGTGGGAACGTTCCATAGTCAAATACCAAGTATTTGTTCACACTTTAGCTGTAAGTAATAAATGTTTAAAACTGCAGCCTTAGTGTCTACAACCCTAGAAAGCCTACACACAGCAAGAAATGTCTCCGCCTGTCATTTCATTGTATATGACTTGTTTGTGCATGTGCAAACATTAAATGCTAGATCAATTGGTTTATCATTCATATCACTTGACTGACACAATCACAACAAAACTAACACTCATCCGCACACACATATAGGGTCTTCTGTTGAAATATATGTCTACCACTCTTTTCTAACTCAATCCCTACTTAGCAAAAACACTGGTGAAGCACTATTTCAGCTGGCCATAAATGTATGCTCAAAAGTATGGACTTGGCATGTAAATTACTTTTCGATATACATGTATAGCCCATTCCCAGTACACACAATGTAATCTACATATTGCTTTTTTTGTTTCTTGCATGTATATATATATTTGATTTTAGTTGCTGATCGAGTTGTTGTCACATCAAAACATAATGATGACAAACAATACATATGGGAATCTGACACATCTTCGTTCTCCATTGTTGAAGACCCCAGAGGGGACACCTTACTCAGAGGAACAACCATTTCTCTCTTCTTGAAAGAAGAAGCTCAGGATTTTGTGAATGAAGACACTCTGAAGGATTTAGTGAAGAAGTATAGCCAGTTTATAAACTTTCCAATTTACTTATGGGAGAGCAAGGTACATGTACTTACATATATATGCACATACTTACATGTATGTTGTATAAATGTATAAAACGTAAGTAACAAGATAGGGATGAGGATAATTTTCCATTCCTACATCACCTTGATTGACAAAACACATTTATCATTCTATTGGCTGGATTTTAAGAAAATGAAGGAGATGCACATGTAGGAATGCCAAATTGGTACTCTCTTTAGTCATCCCTACACGGAGAGTACTGCTGTACCTTTTGGAAACCAAACCTGTGAAATCCTTTGTGGTATGAATGGGTGCTAGGTGTAGTCTCTTTCTTACTGGTTTTTAAAAATAGAGCAGATGATAACAACATTGAAGCTGTTGTTATGTTTATCTGTAATCTAATAGAAAAAGCATCTAATTAGATTGAGTACCAAAGAGATGACTTCACTGGTACACTGAGGACAATTATTTTTAGTTAACTATAACTATAATCTCTTTTAGTAAGGCATCGTGACTTTCAGTTTTCTGAAGTATAATTAAATTACAAGTTTATCGCAATAACTGTATAGAACTAACTAAAGCAATATGGGCACTGGTGAACTAAATCCTTTTAGTAATCTTAGTTAATTATAACTATAACTAAATTGTGAGAACCTATGCATACTATAACTATAACTACTAAAAGTGGTCATTAGGCAAAACTAGTGTTGCACTGATTCATAAATTTGCCGATATTCCGATACACAGATATTTATTTCCAAATACTGCAGATACAGATGCCGATACAGATGGTTTTTTATATAATTATAATCAAACAAAGATGAATGAATCAACAAGTGAAAATGAAGATATAATAAGTGATTTGGTTTGTTTTTGTTATTAGTGATTAACTAATTATAAATGTACTAGATCTTGTCTATCACCTTCACCAGCAGTAAAGTACAGCCATATCGGAGATCTTCTCTTCGACTTTTCACACGTCGCTTCCTGTACGAACGTAAGTGCTACCTACACATGCAAATTATTATCGTTGAACACTGCAATTTCAAACACTCGCCTTGCTACTTTCCCGCAACTAACGAAACATGATTTTGTTATCTACATCTTTCTTAGAAGGTCTTCTGTCAAACTAAGCGAGTTAAAAGTCTGTGTCATTGAAAATGTGGAAGTTACACGAGCGAGTATAAATGTGGGCATTGGCCTTGGAACTACTATGTATTCAACATACTCTCTTTCTGCTAATAGCGAAACATAAATTTTACATGCGTAGCTTGTCTAACAACTCACTTTTCCAACAAAGTAAGTTTGAATCCAAGTTTTACAAAATACGAGAGTTATAAATGTAACAAGAAGTACTTATTAAATTTTTTTCGTGATTAACTTTAATTTAATTTTGTGGTTAAAAAATTTTTAACCATAAAATTAAAGTTAATTACGAAAAAAATATGTCGGATAATTAAAAGCCGATACCTATCCAGCGCCCATATGCGAATATCGGCAGATACCGATTATATATCGGCTTATCGGTGCAATAATAGTCAAAACAACACTAACTAAGAAGACATCTCTTGAGGATTACCAATACATCAATTACCAATCCTATCTGAAAATTAATTCTTCATGCAAATATTTGTTGTATAATACAACTACACTTGAACAAATCTTGCAGGTGTCTTCCTTTCTATCTTTCTTATAGTCTGTCTTTGCTAGAAATTCAGAACAAACACCAAATCCCACTGAAGAACATCCCTCTAACTAGAAATTGTGACGTTCTTCTCAATTAATGCCATGTGATTCTGAAGTGTGTATGTGCAATATCACTATTGTGATATCAATTTTTGATTGAATAGTCAAAAACACTATTGTAATATTGAATACACAATTGCTACTATCTCTCAGCCCTAGTTACGATATAAAAACCACTCACTAGCTACACTATGTTTTCATTGTATGCTTCTGATTTTTTTCATACAAACATATTTTATACATTACTCTAACAGACTGAGACAGTGGAAGAACCTATTGAAGATGATGAGGTGGAAGATGAAGAGAAGTTGGATGATGATGATGCTACTGTTGAGGAAGATATTGAGGAAGATAAACCTAAAACTAAAAAGGTACATACAATACCTGACAAAACTTGCTCGGGGTGCGCAGGAATTTCGCGTTACATCTCGCAAAATCAAGATCTATTTTGCAAAAAGGAGCATTCGTCCATGGGTGATC
This sequence comes from Petrosia ficiformis, assembly GCA_947044365.1. Classification (NCBI taxonomy): domain Eukaryota; kingdom Metazoa; phylum Porifera; class Demospongiae; order Haplosclerida; family Petrosiidae; genus Petrosia; species Petrosia ficiformis. The sequence goes on along the minus strand of OX345644.1, from coordinate 4,993,711 downwards.
GTGATCACGTGAAAAACTTGCAATTAAATTTACTTGACCACAAGCCCTGCCTACAGTAAGGTGGAGCTAAATCATGTTTCATTAATCTTTACTTCTTTAGAGAAAGGGCTCTTGCTATTGATATATTGTTTGTGCTAGAATCAAGATGTTCTTTGTGTATATACATAGTGATAATGATCATAAATAATGTTATTCACATTTCATAGCACATACGTGCTGTGAAATGTGAATAACATTACTTATGATAATTATATTATTAATCAAAAAAAATTAAAAACAATAAAAGAAGACATTTCTGTAAAGTTTTTACTAAAAGAAAATGGGAGTTAATTTGTTGTTGTTTTTTTTATTACGCCCAAGACATAACAGTTATAGATGCTGACATCTTAGTTTAATATCAAGAACAGCAGGCTTACATGTACTTCGACTGTATATAATTATAATTATTATAATACTATATTGACACAGTACTTACTATTATCCAGATTTTAGCCTTCAATTACTTTGTAGTCTAGAGCTTATACATGAGTGTATTTCATTCCAACTTTGACACAATTAGGTGATTGTAGGTTATAAAAATATGCCTTGAAAAAATTTTCAACATTTTCTTTCTCTATCACATGCTGGCATAAATGGAATAATTTACGGAAAAAGTGTGTAAACAAAATCTTGTACCGTGCCCTAAAATGAACGAGACAGTGTGAGCTATTGACTTGCTTGTGTGATCATGAGCGATTTCTTGTGCACATAGAACTGCCAAACACGAATGTTATATTGTGCATTTCACGCATGACAAGTAAGTTTATTTTGTCAGGTACTGTACTTGTATATTGCATTGATGAACTTGCTTTCTGTGTGTAGTAGCCTTCTATTATGTTGTTGTTAGCTTGCTAATAATTATTGTTTGAAACAAATTTGCTCTTTTAAGCACAATATGGTAACCTTGTGCTTAATAGCAATGGAAGAGCAAATTGGTTTTGAACCCAAAATACACAATTATGATAATGATAATGATTAATGTATATGGAATACTAATTCTGTAATATAGTGAACTTCAACTATAGCATGTGTGGACGTAATTACATTTACAGTACATGTGCATTAATTATAAATAATTTAACACCAGCAGCTCCTGCTCTTCCATTTGAAATCTTGGGAATGAACACTGCATTAAGTCTGAACAAAGTTGTATGTTAATCAGAGAGTACGGTAGTTCTCTCTATGTAGGGATGGCACGGAAAAAAAATGGCCGCCCATACATTTCAATTGCAAGTGATGAGCTGAAATCTCTGGTAATATATACAGATATGTTTTAATACACACATACCTATTTATATCGAGTGTTTTTATGACTACCAACATCTTTTAGATGGCCAAAAATTGTCGCTAAGGTAGAAAACTGGCGAGTGGCTAAACTGGCAAAATCTTCCTCATATTATTAATATTTTCCAGACAAATCATTTTTTTGTTTGGTGAACTATCAAATTGATTCTAGCACAATTCCAGTTGCATTAATAGTAAAATTCTAGTCTTAAAGTAGCAAGATGATATCTTCAAATACTATGAAAGAAGACAGTCTCAACTACTACAAAGATTTGATCTCAAATCGGACGCCATTTTCTTTAATCAACCCACGCTGTATTTAATTGCGCATGCGCATTTCTATCCTAGAACAAACTTATAATAATGTTTTAATGATATATTAATTAATATTAAAGCAATTGATACTATTATAAGCATTGGAATAGCTTGTAGGACTGCTGACAGCTCTGTAAGAGAATGATAATCAAAAATAATTGATATATACAAAAGACTCGCCTTCATTGATGAACTAACTTTCATGCATTGCTGACTGAATGATTTCATATGATACGGTATATAACTTACAACAGTATTTCTGCCAATCTACAAAACATATTCAGACCATTCAGAAAAAAAAACATGGTAACAAGAATAATAAAAAAACATTTCCAATAAAATGAAAGGAGATGTAGGGATGTCAAAACTCAAAAAGCATGCAAACAAGGTTAGGTGGGACCCAAAATTAAACAAACCACTTCCACATAACCCTACATAAGTACAGCTCTTTGTATTTTGCTTTATAAGTACTTATGTAGGGTTATGTGGAAGTGGTTTGTTTAATTTTGGGTCCCACCTAACCATGTTTGCATGCTTTTTGAGTTTTGACATCCCTACATATCCTTTCATTTTATTGGAAATGTTTTTTATTATTCTTGTGTGTTCATACAAGTGTTCCATGTACTATAAAATGTACTTTCAATGTACTTTCAATGTACTTCTGTAAAAAAAACTCTAGGTTGAGAAAACTACATGGGACTGGGTATTAGTCAATGATAGTAAACCACTGTGGCTAAGAAAGTAAGAGTAATAACATCAGTACAATTATGCTCACTTTCTTTTCTGCCTCTCTCTCTCTCTCTCTCTCTCTCTCTCTCTCTCTCTCTCTCTCTCTCTCTCTCTCTCTCTCTCTCTCTCTCTCTCTCTCTCTCTCTCTCTCTCTCTCTCTCTCCCTCTCTCCCTCTGCTGATGACTGGCCAATTAATCTCTGTGTGTACATGCACGAGTGTTTGTGTAATGTACAATATATGTTTTGTTTGTTTCTGAGCTAACAACTATTAAACTTTTTCAGCGAGTCTTGGTAATTATCTTTTCTCTCTCTCTCCCTCTCCCTCTCTCCGTATCTCCCTCTCTTTAGTCCAAAAGAGGTAGAAGATGATGATTATAATAATTTCTACAAAGCTTTCTCAAAGGTTTGTTACAGTAATAATTAGTTTTGTATGGTTTTTATGGCCCGTAGGGCCATCTCTATGATTGCTTTTCCACGGGTTCGATGTATGTTTATATATATGTTTATGTCACCTACACGAGTATGCGTTGTATACGTAGTTAAGGAAGTTACGTCATTCCCGGGGGGCTCGGTCAATTAATGGGCGTGGCGTGTAAAAGAACGCGCGATCAAGCTCTACACACCAGCAGAAAGAAAGCTGTTGAGCTTACGTAGAAACTGGAACTAATAGCTAGCTATTCTGCCTGAAATTATTCCTAAACTTCTACAAGTCCTTTGAAAGGTCAGCAGAGTAGATAATCAAAATAATAACTATAATAAGCTGTTGCCTTTCATGCTTGATAGTCAGCCATGATTACTGAATGCTGGACACCACAAAGCAGTCATAAGGATACTTTTATCTTCACTTAAATTTGTAAAGCAATCATAGGGATGTTTTTTTCTCTATATACACTTGTTTTAGACTAGAATGTTTTATTAGCTGTGCATGTCATAATAATATAATTTTCATATCTCAAATGTTTTCTATATTTACATTTGTATTTGTGTTTTAGGAACCCCAGAATCCTCTAGCCAAAGTTCATTTTACTGCTGAAGGAGAAGTGACATTTAAATCTATCTTGTTTGTGCCATCGGTAAGTCTTATGAAGTATAGCACTAAATGTGTTAGCTGGAATATACAGATAACTATATGATTTATTTCTTTGTATCTCGTGTCTGAAATAAATATTATAATTTTATTAATTTTTTTAAATAATTCTTGCCAGAATTTTTTGATGTTTTGAAGCAAGGGCCAAATTAGCTGAACAATCGTTTGACCTTTGGAATAGAGTCTTTTCCTTAAAAATGAATACAAAAGCTTATATCTGTTAAAATAGTTATTTTCCTGAAATAAATGAGTAAAATTGCTTAAACCATTAATAATAGTTAAGTTTCCTCAAAAAAAACAATTAAAATAGTTAAATCCATTGAAATTTAGATTTTTGATTCAAGGAATGAGTAAAATTGCTTAACCCGTTAGAAATCTATGTTTCAGAAACTGGGACATTTGTAAATATTCGTGGTGATAATTATATTTTCAGTTGCTGTACTAATTGCAAACATTTAGTCATTTATAGTTCTTAACAAAATATCTGTTTAGTTATTTAGTACCAATTCCAGTTCTTGGTACTAGAACTGAAATAAAAAGTCCAGAACTAAAATTATATTAGTTCTAGTACCCAAGAACTAGAACAACACTAATTTGTAGGTGTGACTACTGTTACATCAATGTTTAATCGTATTACTTGCTATTGAGGGCTACCGCACTATAACTTGTAACTATATGTAAGTGTGCTCGTCTTTAAAACAACATTAATTCTAGTACATGTGTGTGTGTGTATTTAATAAGGACTTGTTTGACTTCAATGACTATAAATAAACCTTTGTTTTATAATTATTAGTCTGCTCCTCATGACATGTTCACTAAATATGCCAAGGCATCCGATAAGATTAAGGTGTATGTTAGGAGAGTATTCATTACTGATGACTTCCAAGATTTGATGCCAAGATATTTAGGATTTATATATGGAGTGGTTAGTATTACTTAATGCATACATAATAATTGTTACCATTCATAACTTCATTATATATATTTAATCATAATAATTATTATTAATAAGATAATGTGTATAATTAGGGCTGGGACAATGGTTGCAAAACAACTTTCGAAGCTTCGTCAGCAGAAACGAATGAATATTCGAAGGTTCGCACATGTTTTTAATAATTTTATCAGTGTTGCTCTAACCTTGATTGGCTATAGAATGGCTTCAAAACTGGTTTATTGCTTTATAATCAGTACTAATCTTGTTCTGTCTCTGTTTCTACTCGGATTTAGCATTGCTGGACAGAGAAATGAGACAGACAACACAGCCTCAAATTTTCTGGAACATGCCCACATTATTGACCACATGTTTAGATTGCACAAGTGTGCATATGCAAACATTAAATTGGGCACGGCAGAAATGCTTTGAAGGAAGAAATTTTTGTTTTGAATACGTAGCAAACATTTAAAGGTTCAAAGATTCGAACCTTTTTCCCAACACTGATATACAGTATATGTCAATAAAAACTTGACGTTTCATTTTGTAGTACGACCGTTCTATGCTCTGTAGTACGCTAAAACCTAGTCAAAAGTCAGTTAAAACGGTAATTAAATATTCAGTGATAAATCGTAAAACGGAACGGTTTATATAACGGAAAATTTGACCGTCAAGTATTCATCAAGAAAACTAAAGCTTCACCTTTGTAAAACTGAACTTGAGGATTTGTCTACATACTCAACAGTCCTTATGCTAACTTCGAAGCAAGCTTCAAGCCTTTACTAACATCTATGAAGGCAGGAGAATTTGATACAATTCGACCGTCTTCAGCGGTCATGCCCATCTTTGTCAAGACAAAGACCTAAACTTTGTTTAGGTCTGAATTCTTCTGAGAGAATGTAGCAGTAAACTCCTCGCCGTTTGGTTCGTTAACCACACCCATATTTCAGCAATGATTAATAGCAAACGTTAATTAAACGTTTAAATGCAACGTTAATAGTACGATACAATAGTTTCGTACTACGATCGTATTACAAAAACGAAACGTAAAGTTTTTATTGACATCTACTGTACGTATAGATTCTTAATCCTAATTTCTGTGATTACACATTTTTTTCACCACCAACAATAACAATATCTATTCACCCAGTGATTAGCTGTTGCTATTGGCATCATTGCATGCATGCGAACAATGGGTATAAAATTTCACTGCAAAGATGCACTGCATTCATGGTTAAGCTGATGATTATTAAGTGAATGCTATTTATAGAACAAGAAGTTTTGAAAATAAACAACATTACCACTAGCTGGCTTCCTCTAAAATTCTTTGTGACATTTACACATTTCCATTAAGTGGCTTTGTCTTCTCTAAATGTTTGTGTACATGTATGCCCCAAGTCAAATAATTGTATAGAAGTGTGATTTATTTCAAATGCTGGAACAGAGAGGTGTGTTTCCAATCTAAGACGATTCTCTCAATACTAAAGGCCATTAGATAGTAGCTAGCAAGACTAGTTGACAACATCAGACAGGAACCTCTGACATCCTTCCATCATTCGAGGAAGCAACAAAATTTTGAAATAAAATTCTTTGGTTTGAATGAAGGATTGCAACATGACGTACGATGTTTACAGCTTTTAAAAGCACTTGATAATTACAAGTGTAGGCAATTGCTAAAAACTTGAACATTTTTAAGGGGGTGAAAACTTCCATGTCATGGGCTTGTACATTACAACAATGCAGTAGCAGCAACTACAGATAGGGCTAATATGCTTCTAGACAAGGATATCGTATTCCATGTTTCAGTATGCGATCTACAAAGAGTGTCAGATTGTGAAAATCATTTTAATGAATAGTGGACAACAACGTAGGCATGTTTTATATCAGTTATCCAAAAATGTCGTACCCTTTTAGCAGTTTCAGTAGTTGCTCCTTCTCTCTCACGTAAAGCTCTGGTAAGTATTGTGTTGCTATATCTGGTGGAGTGTATTCAACACAAATCATTCTAAAACCTCATCATTTACTGCGTCTACAATACATATACAGTTGTATGTATATCCTAATCGAAATTACAGATTTAGTTTATTCAGTTGAGTTATGTTACTTCCTTGAATGCATCTTCTATAGGGATGTAGGTAAATAATAGTATTGCATATCGCTATCAAAAATACCATGATACGATACAGTATCACGATAATAATTGAAGTTCTTGTATGAATGTCGTGTTTGGTTGCATTTGTCCTTTACTGACTATAATTGAAATAAGCATTTTCGTTATTAACCTAAATTTAATTAGGAAATATTGTGTTGGCGGAGCCTTAAGATCTATATAACTTTTTTCATCTCTATAACTCTCGTATTTTACAAGACTCAACATTCTAACTTACTTTGTGTAAAGAAGAGTCTTTAACAAACCCATTGATGTAAAATGTATGCTTCGCTATCAGCAGGAAGAGGGAAAGGCGAACGTTTGTAAGTATAGTACTGCTTCGTTAGCTGCAGGAAAGCAGCAAGACGAGTGTTTGAAAGTGTAGTAGTCAGCGGCGACGCCCATACTCAGTTATCAGTTAGTTTCTTCTATATTTAAAGATTCTATCATAAATTTGCCTTTTGCTATTTAGGTTGCAAATCTGCAACCTTCGTTAATTAATGCATTATTCAAAAGTTGCATATTTGCAACCTTCGTCGGTAAAGGGTTAAAATATCAATATTTTGATATATCGATACGTATTGCACTTCACTAATCTTCTATGGCATCTCTATGATCTTTGTTGATTTCACTTGTGGTTTCACTCATGTCTAGCATCTTGTAACTGCCAAACTTCAGCATGGTGGCTATATTGCAAGTGATATGAGAACCCTAAACCTTCAAAAAGCTTGTGTCTGTATTACATGCTAGCTGGTGTCTATCAGATGCTTGCTTAAATGGATAGTTTATGGAAAATGTCCATTTATAACATTTCATTTTGATAGCTGGGAAATTTGAAGGTGTGTAACTCAACAATGCAATGTGAGATTTGCAAAATAAAACTTGGAAAGTAGCTGAAAGAAAGCACAGAGAATCTGATGAATTAATTTTGAATTTTAGTTGCACAAGTCATTCACGGTCATTATATACAATATAATAGTATAATTCATTTTCAGGTTGATTCAGATGACTTGCCTCTAAATGTGTCTCGTGAATCTCTTCAACAACACAAACTTCTGAAAGTCATCAAAAAGAAATTGGTGCGAAAAGCCCTTGATATGATTAAAAAGATGGACGAGGAAACATATGAGAAGTTTTGGGAAAACTTCAGTACTAATATCAAATTGGGTAAGTAAAATGTAGAACACGTGTTTTAATCTCGTGAATTAAGACAGGGGAAAAGGTTTGAATGAGGAGTACTTGTTTGATAGAGCTAACATTTTACTTTTCTGCTACAGCCAGTTGATAAATGATTGAGGTGTCTCTTCTACAGTATCCCTCAATAAACAGTTCACGTTCCATAGATGTAGTATACACATACTGCATTACCTCATGTTAAAACACTTGCGTTTTGCATGTATTTGCACAAGATGGCCAATTGCTGTGTTGCAAACAATGATCTGCTTTGCTGCAGCTTACAATTCTTGTATCTATGGCTACCTGAGAAGATCTTCTATCCAAAAAAGTAAGTTAGAACCCTGGGTCGTTTGAAATGTGAATGTTATACAGCTAAATTGTCACCAAAAACATTTTGTTTATTGCCCCTAAACATTCTTGCTGTTTTCATGCACTTACATGTACCAAAAAATGATCAACGGCTTTCTTAAGAACTAAGCAAAGTAAATTGGAATCTTCAATTGTGTAAAGTTCGAGAATTTTAAGCTGACAAAAGTTGCTTGTGAGCACTCCAAAGCTAAATAAATTTGTGTGTATGGATATTGTTCAATTTTTGAACCGTAATATGAATTTACTACTTACGATTCATGTACATTTTTGGCACATGTAACTTCAACCAGAGGGAACAAGAATAGTACTCGTTATGTATTTTCATGTGTACAGTTTTAGCAAGACATTTATTTGTGTTTTGCTGGTGACACTTCAAGGGTAGATTTTACATTTCTAGTTTAAATTTCAGATGCATACACTACCCATGTACAATGTATATACAGTATTACCTTTCTAAATTCACCTAGTTTTACACTTGCAATTATTACAGGTGTTGTTGAGGATTATCCTAACAAGACTCGTATTGCGAAACTACTTCGTTTCAAGTCTTCAAATTCTTCAGATAAACTGACCAGTCTAGATGAGTACATAGAGAGAATGAGAGACAAACAAGAACATATCTATTACATGGCAGGATCCTCCCAAAAAGATGTATGTTTTTCTGTGTATATGTGTTGGTGTGTGTGTGTATGGAGATGTTTGTTTATACATACAGTACTTGTAATTTGACATGCACATGCAAGTTACTCTTATGTGCCATTAAATATATGCCCATGTGCGTTTTTTTTTTACTTGTGTGCATGTGGACTTGAGTTTTGTGGTTTAATCGGTACTGTATCTTGTTATCAGTTTCGATCAGTCATGCCATTAATTTGCATATTTTTATATTCATTACTGTTGTTTATTGTGTATTGAATATTGTTCTAATTATTCTGTGTATTGTATGGATTGTTCATACGTAGTCTATTGTTTGTCTCTTCCTGTTAACCCTCGCCCCCGCATAGGTGAGCAGAGGGTTACTGTAATCGTTTTGTCCTATGGACTTTGGGACTTGAAAATACTACCAGCAGACGTCAAAACCATACAAGAATCAAAAGTAACAATAGGCTTTTGCTAAAACCTTTCTGTTTTAAAGTTATGACAATTTTCGTAACTCACTGTTGCCGTTTAACAACTTTCATATGACGTGTGGTAGTAAAAAGAGTTCACTGAAACACAACTTGAAGCCTATGGCTGTCGAATCACAGCTTAAAATTAAGTACAACTGAAGTAGTGGCTGCTACAATTTCGAGCTGGCTCTAAGCTTTCTGCCATTACTGGCAATTTCTAGCCCCACCAATTTATTTCATTGACATTATTGAAACTGTTTTGAAGTTTGGATTTTAACACTGTGTGTTTGTAATCTTATTATTATTACAGTATACATGAAAGTAAAGGTAATGTTTTGTTTTGCACTACGCAAGTTCTACTGTCTATAGTATGCAAAATCATGGATAAAATTCAGTTTAAATGTAATTAAATATTCATTGAAACGATCATATAAACAGTATACGGAATGGTTTATATAACAGAAAAATTGACCATCAAGTATTCACCAAGAAAACTGAAGCTTCACATTTGTAAAACTGAACTGGAGGAGTTGTCTACATACTCATTATACCTTATGCTATCTTTGAAGCAAGCTTCAAGCCTTATATATGAAGGCAGGGCAGGAGAATCTGATACAACTCGACCATTTTTAGCAGTCACACCATCTTTGTCAACACAATCTTTTGCTATTTCCACATTGAATAAAGAACTGTGACTGCAGGCGAAGTTGGACAGAGCCTTAACCTTCTGAAATATCAACTTTGTTTAGGTCTGAATTACTTCTGAGAGAATGTAGCGGTAAAATCTTGGTCGTTTGACTCGTTAACCATGCCCATTTTTAGATTAATAACAAACGTTAATTAAACATTTAAGTGTAATATGACAATGTTAACAGTATGATGTGATCAGTTTTGTACTATAGTCGCTGTATGAAATGAAACGTTAACTTGTTTTGACTTATACTGTATATAGCTAGTAGAACTTGGAGTGTGTGTTGTAATGCCACAAACACAAATATTGTATAATCTCAGTATAATAATTGTAATAATTATAATATATTGTCTGCAGTTATTTCCTTGTCAGTGACTGAATCATTCTCAAGCTGTTTCCCAAATCACACTGTGGCAATGGTTCTGCACTGCGAATGCATTCAATTATACCTATTATATTGTCTCTAGTAAAATTCTATATAAGCTCTTACAATTTTTTATTATTAAAAAATTTGTTGGTCAGTTACCAAACTAAAAAAGTTATTCAGTTTGTTTCTGTGAGGTGTGTGTGTCTTACAACTTCCATTTATTGATTACAATTATTTTCTCTCAATAAAATTTATTAAGTGTTTTTCAATCACTTATGGTGAGGATTGTGATGCTATTAGCTGTTTTGAAAGACAAAACTAAATTTGATGTACTTTAATTATTTGCCCCTACACTAATTTCTTTTGTTTAAGTATTCCTATGATACATTTTGTGTTTGTGTAAATCTTCTCTCTCAGGCTGAAACATCACCTTTTGTGGAACGTCTGTTAAGAAAAGGATACGAAGTTTTGTATCTCACTGAACCAGTAGATGAATACTGTATGGAGGCTCTACCTGAGTATGAAGGTATACTTGCAAGTCTTGTATACAGCATACATATCCATGTACTCACATCCATGTACAGTAGCCCTCAAAAAAAACATTCCCGTACCGTAGATGTAGTACGTACACGCTACGTTACCTACCGTATTACGCTATTACTACTTACGTGTAGATGGTTACGCCTTATTGCGCAGTGTAACGTACATAATTATGTAAAATTATAATTGCCACACCTTAGTGACACGTGCCTAGGCGTAATGTCTGCGGTTTATTTCGTTTCTTTAGCGTTTCTGTTAGGTCTGTCTTCTTCGTTTATTTCTCTTTCTGCATCTACTTTCTATCTTCGTTCTTAAGTTCTTTTCAGAACTACTCAGTGTGTTACGATCGTTTATGTCAAGCAGCGGATTCTCTTCTACCACAGTAAAGGTTTTAGAGTGCCTACTATTGCCAAGAAACTTCAAGAAGAAGGCTAGCATACAAGGAATACACAAATTTATAACTCTCTAATAGCAGTACCTAACGTTATTTAAAGCACTTATTGTATGCATTTTGACGTTAGTCTGGCGAGCCACGCCTTCGTTTGGAGCGACGGGTCGACGTACGTCGATGGACATCTATCCGTCGAGCCTGTGCCACGCAATACTAGTACTGCATTCTTCGTTCTACTTTATGCTTCAATTCGGTGTTTACTACTGTCCTTCTACTCTACTTTGCGTAGCGTTTTTTTTTGGAATGTACTGTACCTGTAAGAAATAATGAAAAGTAAATCAAAAAATAATATAGAAGTGATAACATTTTTGTGGCTCTTCATAGTTTTGTTAACAAGGCCACTGTTATCACAAGTGACTAGTGCGTTATTATAAGCATGAAATTAATCATCTATTTTAGGGGTGGACGGTATTAGCTTTCATTAATACCACTAACTATTTTCAAAATTATCACGATAATTACTAAAACCAATAAATAATCAATGTGATGCGTTACAATTAAATACGACAATAGAATGGGAATAAATGTAACATGATATAAGATTCATTGTGTGTAATAAAGTACTTCATGTATACATATATGTAAGTTTGATTTAATCAAGGTTCTTTGCCAAGAAGACCAACATATTCACCTTTTCTGGATTAAGAGAAGCCCTAACTGGACTAATGATAGGTCCTGATGTGCTGAAAAGTCTCTCTGACGCACAGCTTGTTGCACAGATACAGAGATATTTTTTGGCTAGCTTAGTTAACTGGGGGAAAGACTGCACATGCTTTAAAGCGTGGGTCTAAAAATGTTGTTATATTTAGGACCTGTTGCATGTCTATATCAGCATAACGAGCTTGCATGTCATCAATAACATTTTTTTTAATGTCTTTAGTCAGGCTTGTGTCTTCGTCATTTTCGACTAGTATTTTATTTTTCAGATTGTGTAGTACAGGAATGACAGAGGATATCGTGATATGATTCTCTCCAGACAGGAAATCGGTAAGTTCTGCAATAGGAGACAGTGCTTTAGAAATCGATTCTAGCACTTCGATATCTTGCCATTTGGGGATAAGATGACCGGTTTTTCTATCGCAACTCAAAACTACTCTTACTGCTTCTTCTTGTTCCAGTAGACGAGTTATCATAGCTTCCATAGATCCCCACCTAGTTGGACAATCCTACAAAAGTATGCAAAAATGTAAACGTTATACAAGTTACATAATTCTGTTTTTCTGTATTATTTTATGATCAAATTTATAATCATACATCAATAATATTATACTTACACCAATCAAACTGTGCTGTGGTAAATCCTTTTCTACTTGAACCCTTTTTAATTCTCTTCTTCTTTTCCAACTGGTTGAAAACGAGCTGACTATCTTTCTACTAAGTCCCAGAGCTCTTGCTATCCTGGGATCATCTTTAAGAGCTTTTGTGACTGCTAGGTTCAGGTTGTGTCCAAAGCAGGACAATCTTTGCCAACCAAGCTTGTTGGTAGCACTAATGATATTAGCACCGCTATCTGTAGTAATACAAATTTGCTTGTCCTCCTTTAGACTCCAACTCTCCAACGCTGCCGTGAGTGCCTCAGCGAGATTATCACCAGTGTAGTCTGAGGGCAAAAAGGATGTCTGAAGACACAGACTTCTGTATTGCCATGAATTGTTGATGAAGTGTACTGTATAACTCATGAATGGATGTAAAGTTTCACTAGACCAGAGGTCTGTTGTAGCTGAAAAGAATTCAATGCTTTGTAGCTCTGCTTCTACCTTTTCTCTAGTTGTACAGTATAGGCTAGGTATTGCCGTCTGAGAAAAGTATTTCCTACCTGGTAACTCATACTTTTTGTCAAAAACAGAGAGTAGTCTCTTAAAACCTGGTCTTTCAACAGTTGTAAAAGGCATCATGTCCTTTGCGATTGTGTAAGAAACAGCATCAGTCAGCTGCTGCCATTGTTTGCTGGTTCTGATATACTTCTGCCCGCTTTCAAATGATTCTTTTATAGTCCTTTGAGTTGGCATAGTAGTACCAGGTCGTTCAACATCATTGATCTCGGCATACTGTCTTGGATGTCTGTTTTTCAAGTGTGAAAATAGGTTGGAAGTATTTCCACCCTTCGCAGATACAGTTTTTTTACAAAGACGACAAATGGGTGATCCTTCGTCGATTAGAGCGCCAGGAGTGGTTGGCTTAAAACCAAAAAAGTTCCAAGCAAGAGAAACACTTTTCTTTTTACTAACAAGCTCTTCTGCCATCTCTTTCAACACGTTTTATCACGCGGTATCGATTGTGGGCGTTACCGGTAATTGCAAAAATTAGTAGTTATTAATAAACCGGTTAGTAAGATAATGCAATATCATATCGTTTACTAACAATCAATATTGAAAATAGTTACTAAAACCGATATACCGCCCACCCCTAATCTATTTCGCTTGATGCATGCATGCCACTTAAGTTAATTGTGTTTTGTACTGTACATTTTTGTGCTAATGAGTGCTACTGTGGTTGGGTCGGTCACATAAGTGAATTGAACAACATTTTACTACAGTTTACAAAAAAGGTAAAGTTTACAGATATGTAGCTCTTATGTTGTAGTAGTCTGAACGAGTTGTGTGTGGCATACTCTGTGATGCCTACATGTTATACATTTGTGGAAATGACCATTTGCAGAACTTGTGGTTGGTCTGTATTTAGTTGTAATTCTTTTTTTCTTTATTAAAATACCATGATACTTTATTTGCTAATATTGCCCACCCATTTGGTGTACATTAAATATTCTTGTCTCTTTTCCAGGAAAGAAGTTCCAAAATGTTGCCAAAGAGGGATTAAAATTTGGTGATGAGGGAGAAGACCAGAAGGAACAGCTTGAAAAACTTGAGGAGGAATATGAACCACTTACCAGGTGGCTTCAAGAAACAGCTTTGTCTGGACAAGTATGTACATTTGTTCTACATGTACATAGAAATATACATGTGCATTAATTTGTACACTATACCATCAATTCCAGTTTGGAAAATGAAAAATATTGACCGTGTATATGTCATGTCCACTGCAATTTTTACATCTGCATTTGTTATGTTAATTATTTACCCATATTCATGTAAATTGACTGTAGTACTAGTTGTACATTATAGACTGAAACATTCTGAAATTTTGAATATTTTATACAGAACAAAGTATACACTACCTTGTTCAAAAGCAAAGTGAATTATGATGTATAATAATTTAAGTATGGGCAATAATGCGAACAACATGATACAGTTGTCATAATTTGCGATATTATCGTAATACCAGCAGAAAATATTATGTGCAATGCCTTTTGTCAACTTGGGGTTCTTCAAACAACTATGGCTGCAATGAATGCTAGTTTTTGGTATTGGAATATTCATTTAGTTTAATGAGTGAATATCTATATGTTTGCTTCATTTCATAGAAATGTTTTCATAACCCATTTCATATCAAATTACTACTGATGTTTACAAAAGCACCCATTCATTTCTTTACAAGTGTAGAAAGATGGTAACACAGAGCAAGAAACTTCTGTGGCCATTTTGAATTTTTGAGCATGTGCAAGCAGTAAATGAATATTGAGGTACTAAAAATACATTTAAATTCGAATACTTGCTTTCCTTAACGAATGAATACTGGAATATTTGCTTGCTTACTCATCATAAATTGTTTGAATTGTTTCTTGTAAAATATTAAGGTCACTGTTTTGGTGTCACATTAGATGTTTATAACAGCAATCTCTGTGTTTTTTTATTGTTCATTCTCTGATGTACGAGCCTAGAAAGCCAGTAACACGAAGCAAGAAACTTCTTTGCCGCAATTTAATTTCCTAAATAATTGCACGTGTTTGGTTTTTGCGCATGTAAACGAATACCAAAATAGTGAACGAATATCCCAATATTTCAATATTCGTTTCAGCACTAATTTGAATACCAAAATAACAAGCAAATAGTGAATATTCGTTCCAGCTTAAATAGATGTACACACAAACCTTGTCCAAATTTTCCAGTTTCTATATTACCCCATGGATATTGTGTACAAGTAACAATAATATTAGAGCTGCATGTACAGCGAGGTTCAGCCACAGCTTGAAAATACTCGACTACGTAGGAGTAAACACAGCATGTTGTTGAATTTGTAATAACTGGTCCTCCTGTCTTTTCTGCAGGCCTAGTTTTCATAATAACTACCTCTAATTGAAATAAGCGTTTTCGTTATTAACCGAAGAAATATTGTGTGGGCGGAGCCTTAAGATCTATATAGCTTTTTTAACTCTATAACTCTCATATTTTATACGACTCAACATTCTAACTTACTTTGTGGAAAATGTATGCTTCACTATCGGCAGAAAGAGGGAAAGGCGAACGTTTATAAGTATAGTAGTCGACGGGCAACGCCCACTTTTTGTCTAGTCTGTATAACGCCTAAATTTTAAGCAACCATGACGTTTAACTCACTTAGTCATACAGAAGACCTTCTAAGAAAGCCAATGATACCAAAAACATGCTTCGTTAACTACAGGAAAGCAGCAAGACGAGTGTTTGAAAGTGTAGCAGTTAGCGGCGACGCCTATACTTAGTGTCTTTATCACTTTTTTTTTTGGCCTAGAACTTGACGTTTTCCCTAATTTAAACTAACTAAATGTCTTTTCCGTAGAGTGTGCTTGTTAGTTTCTTCTATATTTATAGATTCTATCATAAATTTGCGTTTTGCTATTTAGGTTGCAAATCTGCAACCTTCGTTAATTAATGCATTATTCAAAAGTTGCATATTTGTAAATTCCATCTTCCTTTGCCTGTATCCACGGATATTTGTTCCTCCAATCAAGTTCAGCAAATTTTCTCCAACTCTCCTCCACTCCTCGTAGCTGTTGTGTATAACAATCCTGCTTCTGTGCATCAGTATTTTCTGTTTCACAATCAGTTATTAGTAAACCGCTGTTTCCTAAACTCAGGCGCCTCTGGCCTTGATCTAGCTTACGCTTTTTCAAGGAAGACATTAGTAAGTACCCACGTGTTAACATAATTGACCGCGCGCTTCATGAATATTAATTAACCGGGAAAAAATTTTTAAGTTTTCAGAGGAAGATGGTAGTATCTTTGATGTAGGATGGAACTGCCTGTTTCTACTTACTCCATGATTATTGTCCCTAGATGAGTGTCATGACTTTGGGTGTGGTCATGCGGAAAAGGCTTGTACTTTTGGTTTGGCTGAGAATAGTACTAGTTATAAAGCTTTAGGATACTTGGAAGCTTTCTGCAACATTAATCTAATAATTAATTGTAGTGGCCCGCTATTGAAAAACAACCTTGGGAAGAATGCTGACAATATATTTTAGGGTTCCATACTTAAGGAGGTTTGGGACTTTTGGCTCAGAATTTTGAAATCTATCAAAATTATTATGTAACAGTTGGAAGTAATTAGACACACTTTATCACAATATGAATTAAACAGTTTAAACTCTAACATGGTTTACACAGTTTGATGGTTTCATTTTATTTCTCTTTCTTCCATTTCAGATTGAAAAGGCTGTTGTTAGTAATCGTTTAACATCATCACCTTGTGCTGTTGTTGCTGGTCAACATGGCTGGTCTGGTAACATGGAGAGAGTCATGAGAGCTCAGGCTTATGCGCAAGCTAAAGATGCTAACACAGAGTGAGATACAATTCCAATCTTGAACGTTAGACATAAAAATCAGTACAATGAAATGATCTTTCTTCAAGATAGATATAATAATTCGAAGAGGGGAATGAGCTTAGGGATAATTGGTATTTTCATTATTCAGTTCATACAACAATTCTGTCTCTTTAAATGTACATGTATGTTACTTAGTGGTTGTGTTCAGTGTTCTCGCTAAGGATTTTCAATTGTAGGTTAATGTTTTGGATTTTCTAGTGCTTGACCCACTTACCCAAATACTACTATATCATTTGGAATAAATGAATCATGGTCATTTTAATAATAAATAATGCATGTATGTACTTACATGGTGTAGTGCTAGATAATTATAAGTAAAAGGATGGAAATCGATATGAGATTATATAAACTTGGTCACCATTTTTTTTTATCCAATACCGTGTGGTCCAATGTGCAAAATTCTATTTAAAGCACACACAAATGGTGATCAGCTTGGGTCATAATGACACGCTTTAGCATCTTTTGGTGCATTAGGAACTTACTATTGTGTGTCATAGGCAAACCGTAGAGGCTTGACAAGAATACTGGTTTTGTTTCAGTTCTTGTTGCATTCTCCTTTCCTGATACATACAGTTCATACTTTTTTTTATAGTCTAAATATCACTTAACTGTAAGTACAGCCTATAAGTAAGGTATTGTGACTTGGTTGGCTAAACTATAACTAAATTCCATATCTATTTATAATTATGTAACTTAAATGGAACTTGATTAGTTAACTAAAACTGCTTAAGCATATATAGCACATGGATGCTAACATTGGTAATTACTGACTTAGTGAATTCAGTATTTTTGTTATTCATTTTGTGAAACAATTCTGTCTCTTAATTGCTTTTTATTCAGTTGTTGTTTCCTTTTACAAGAAGCAAACAGCATTTGACGTTTTGCCAATAACAATTTTGTTGGCTTCCTGTACAATAACAAATGTTAAACAGCGAAAGTACTAATTTTCCCACAATCAGTCACATATACCTAGACTGACATGTAGATTAACATTTTTGATTTCATGCAAAGCCAGTGAAGATGAAATTGAGTCCTACAACTGAATCTACTAAGACTAAGACTACAATACAACAGAAAGAAACATGCAGTGTTGTTCCAGCAAATAGCTTTTTAATATGAAATATTGCCTTTTATTCTCATATGCTATTATACTAGCATAAATTACCAATACCTATGTGTGGCAGGCACAAACACATGGATGAATATAATTGTGTATAATCAGTGACATGGAAACAGTGAGCCCAACTGTGAGACATTTTGATCTATTTTCATCACCCTTGTCCTTCTCTTATACTTTGTATACAGTTCATTTTCAATTTACCGGTCATTCACTAGGTTTGTCCTGTATGACTGGCTGTTTCCACATCACCACTATATAATATGTACAAGGCAAAAAGGTAGCTGCTGGCTAGCTTTTAAAACGAAATATAGAGAATGATAGCATGCACAAGAAGGTTGTTTTTCATCCCAATGGTGATTTGAATATTAATATTATTGTACATTCAGATGGCAGCAAGTCTTCGTTTCAGCAGTTCCAGCCTTTGTAGTTTTGACAGCTTTTCACATCCTGGGTCAGTCGTATTACAGTTTCAGCCAAATCCAATTCTAGTGTAATAAAATGTATTTACGACAGTACTAATGCATCAATCATGCTCTTAGGTTATCCCTCCTGAGTACCATTATTACATTTAAGGATGTTTATAAATAGATCTATGTGGTCCAGACTGTCTAGCTTATATATGATTTTGTCATATTCAACAAGGAGCGTAATAATGGCTCTGAGCACTGCTGGCAGACAATCCCTAATTGCTGTTGTAGCCAAAGGATGCACAAGAATAAAAAAAGTGGAAAATTAGCAAAGCTTAAGAATAATGATCATTTAATAGTAATCATAGCCTACCTTTGCTCCATAATTATATCTCTCTTTTTTTTTTCATGATTCAGATTTTATTTGAATCAAAAGAAAACTTTGGAGATTAATCCTCGTCATCCTCTAATTAAAGAACTTCAACAGAGAGTACAAAAAGATACAGAGGAACAGTCTACATTGGATTTAGCTCAGGTATTGTATGACACAGCTGTACTTAGATCTGGATATATACTTGGAGACTCAGTTGAATTTGCTTCCAGGATTGAAAGAATGTTAAGGTTGAGTGTTGGAGTGGACCCAGAAGCACCAGTGAGTTTCATAATCTTGCATGTCAATGAAGTGATTTGGTAATCTTATTTTAAATCTTGCAGCTTGAAGAGGAAGTTTTTGCAACAGTAGATGATGAAGAGGAAGAGGAAGTTGAGGAGGAGGAGGAAGTTGAGGAGGAGGAAGAGGAAGTTGATTATGAGGAAGAAGAGGAAAAGGTAAACTTTAAATTTCATCGAATGAACCATATGTGACCGAGTCTGAGAAAAAGGCGATTCTACCGCAATTATTGATTTTGAGTTATAAGCCAAAATAGCTAATTTAGCGATCACTCGTCAAAGACGAGATTTTACTTGCTTTATGATTATAGGAAACTTACCCTTCCTCTGAGATAGTCTAAAGTCTTCCAGCTAGGTTTACTGTATTTGTAGGAGATGTTTTATGTGACCGTGCATCAGCCATTGCTGAATACCCAGAGTAGAAACAACGGAATATACGCGGACGCTAACGGATGAGTCCATAGCAACGCATAGCAACATACTTTCTTTATTAATTTTACTATCATAAAACAATAAATAAACAACATCTAAACTGATTTTTATAATGAAGATTGTCTCAGTGATAATGAAAAAGGTATTGGTGATGATGAGAAAGGTCTCAGTAGTGATGTAACACCAGAGATTTTATACGCTAAAGAAAAGCCTAAAAAAAAGATTAATTTATTCACATACATGTGTTTTATTGTTTCATTATTAACACTACTTACCACTATTATTTATATAACAATAATTTTACACTTTGGTCTATTAATATAATAGGTATAGCTTTAAAACAGTGACAATTAATTAAGCTTATAAATGATCTTAATTGTCACACCTAACATAGGTAAGTAAATATGTATACATCAAAATCACATCTGTTTTCAACAGTCTGGTGGTATATAATATTTTATACATACTTCAGCTAAACATCAATAATGACAACAGAATTTAATTAGTGTTACTCACTGTTTCTATCTGTCCATTTTGGCCATCATTGCTGAAGAATACTCTCTAATCTGGAAGTGAACTACAATATTTTAACTATGTAGTAGTCTAAAAAAACGATTACAAACTATCTAAATGCTAAAATAAATCTTTAAAAACCATTCCAACATCTTTCTGTACCACATGCTTACGTAAACGGAATGTAACACGGAAAATGTGAAAAAATTTAGAAATGGCTTTTTTAGGCATTTTAATTATTTTAGCTGTCAAAATTTGAGGGCGTGTAAGTTGTCAACGGAGCATGCAATTGAAAAATCGAAACCACTAGGATGTAGGTAAGAAAATGGAGATTCCAATGATAACAATAACTCAATTATCAATTTTTGCGACAGAAGTGCCCTTTTCTCATTCTCGGTCACATATGAACTATCAATGCCTATCATTCTTGTTTAGGGTGAAGAGGTTAAAGATGAACTTTAAAATAATGAAGCACTTCAAAATAATTGCACATTATTGTGTACTAGGAGCCAAATGATTTGTTCAGTTTTAATATTTTCTTTTTAATGTTAGTGTTTCTTGTCAAATAATTATTTCATCAAATTATTAATTGATTGGATGGCACAGTTCATGATAATTGATGTTGTTATAATTGTGCACTGTGGTCAGCAAAGTGCCATTCATTTATGTTCACCTGAAGGATGCCAAGTACAGACATAAACAATTGTGTTGAGTGTGAATCAGTACTGAAACTTGTACCAGCATCATTTTACTCGTCAATTTTCTAGTTCGTCAATAATTTCAGATTGGGATTGCTCTAGAAGATCTACTACAGGCAATTCTTTTACATAAGGTATATAGAATGATAGCACAGTAAACAGTTTACTTGTACAGATTCATGTACACAAAATAAACACGTTGCTATTCTATTCTTCTTTATTAATAAAAGTGTTCAATCTGACTTAAAAATAAATTTGTATTTATGCTAAAACTACTGCTCCAAAAATGTAGACATCTATTTTTACTACCGTACTTACTGGGTATAATCTATTAATTAATCCTCACCTGCGTAGGCAGAGCTGAGGGTAACTGTAACAGTATTTTCAAAATGCTAATATTCGTAGGTTCGCCGACAGACAAACGATTACAGTTGAGACTATTAGCGTACGTCAAATCATACAAAGATCAAATCTAACCACAGGCTTTTGCTAAAACCTTTCTGTTTTAATAAAGTAATGACAATTTTTGATTCATGGTCACTGTTTCACAGCTTTCAGAATTGACGTCTGGTAGCAAAACAGTTCACTGAAACACAACTGACCTTGCTTGAAGCCAATTGTTGTCGAATCACAGCTTGAAATGAAGTTTCTAGCTTTACCCATTTGACTATAGATCTTGATATCCACGTGATTCAAGCCACGAAGTTAAGTTTAGCACATGTGGAGGATCTATTTTTAATTTTAAACTTGCATGTGCTGGAGCAAACTGATAGAGGTGCATGAATAAAGGTTGTTTGTACAATATACAAGTTAGTGGTTAAAAGTAAGATAGGACAGTCAAACTCTATTAGTATATATACCATTGACAGTTGTCTGGCATTCAAGTTCTCTTGAAAGGCACACTTTGGTCTTAGTGTCGACCGTTCAGGGCGTGTTGTGTCCCATGATAGGGGGTGTTGTGTCCCATACTAGGGTGTGTTGTGTCCCATACTAGGGGATGATGTATTCCATACTCTGGAGTATTGTGTACCATACGAGGGTGAATTGTGTCTTATTCTATGGTGTGTTGTGTCCAGGTGGTGTTGTGTCACATATAAGGGGGTGTTGTGTCCCCTTCTAGGTGGTATTGTGTTTCATACAAGGGGGTGCTTTGTCCCATTCTACGTGGTGTTGTGTCCTATGTTAAGTGGTGTTTTCTCACCTTCTAGAGAGTGTTGTGTCCCATACAAGGGGGTGTTGTGTCAAAGGCTAGGGGTATTGTATCCCATACTAGGGGGTGTTTTGTCTAATACTAGGGCGTGATGTGTGACATACTAAGGGATGTTGTGTCCCTTACTAGGGTTTAGGATTTATGGTTTAGGGTTTAGTGTTTCGTGTTTACGGTATACAGTTTAGTGTTTATATATAAGAGTTTAGGATTTAGGGTTTAGGGTTTAGGATTTAAAGTTTAGGGTTTAGGGTTTACAATTTACTGTTTAGGGTTCAGTGTTTATTGTTTAGTGTTTAGTGTTTATTGTTTAGTGTTTAGGGTTTAGTGTTTAGTGTTTAGGGTTTAGGGATTATGATTTATGGTTTAGTGTTTAGTGTTTAGTGTTTAGCCCTGATGATATGTCCCGGGATATGTCCTTTTGGCCTCAGGAGAGACATATAGCTGTCCCTAAGGTTAATAACATGTCCTCGTAAGTCCCTATAGTCTAGGGACATATATGTCCTTCATTTAATTTAATGATATGAAAATATAAAAATGTCCTTTCAGTGGAACTTTGGGGACATAAAGCTTTCCCTAATGTTAGTAGTATGTCCTCGTATGTCTTTTAGTCTAGGGATACATATGTCCTTCATTAGTGATGGAAGAATGTAAACATTTCCTTTTGGTGGAACGTTGGGGCAAATCTAAGGGGTCATATGGCCTCCAATCTGAGGATAAATATATCCTCCGGGGAACGTGAGTCCTAAAAAAAAGTGTTGACTCTGGTTTTTAAGCGTCGCTATCAAGTTGTTCTATCACTACTCCTTAATAATATGTCCTCATATATCCCTTTAGTCTAGGAACATTTATTTACATTATTGAGGGACAAATATAAATATGTCCTTTTAGTAGAACATTTGGGCCAATCTAAGGAGACATGTGGCCTCTAATCTGAGGGGACGTATGACCTCCAATCTTAGGGGACGTATGGCTTCCAATCCGGGGAGACATGAGTCTTAAAACAAATGTTGATTTTGGCTTTGAAGTGCCTCTAGCAAGCTGTTCTATCACCTATCTATCTATCTATCTATATTTATTTATTTATCTATCTATTTATCTATCTATCTTTCTGGATATATAAAATAATGTCTATTTATTTATTTATCTATCTAATTATATATCTATCTATCTATCTATCTATCCATCTATCTATCTAATTATATATCCATCTATTTATCTATTTATTCATATCTATCTATCTATTTATCTATCTATCTATCTATATAACTATGTATCTATTTGTATATCTATCTATCTATTTATATCTATTCATCTATCTATTTATCTTTCTGGATATATAAAAAAATGTTTATCTATCTATCTATCTATTTATCTAGCTATCTATCTATCTATGTATCTATCTATCTATTTAACTATCTATCTATCTATCTATTCATTTCTGTATCTATCTCTGTATCTATCTCTTTATATCTATCTATCTATTTATCTCTCTGTCTATCTGTATATCTATCTATCTATCTATCTATTTATATCTATTCATCTATCCATCTATCTATTTATCTTTCTGGATATATAAAAAATGTTTATCTATCTATCTATCTATGTATCTATCTATCTATTTAACTATCTATCTATCTATCTATTCATTTCTGTATCTATCTCTGTATCTATCTCTTTATATCTATCTATCTATTTATCTCTCTGTCTATCTGTATATCTATCTATCTATCTATCTATTTATATCTATTCATCTATCCATCTATCTATTTATCTTTCTGGATATATAAAAAATGTTTATCTATCTATCTATCTATGTATCTATCTATCTATTTAACTATCTATCTATCTATCTATTTATTTATGTATCTATCTCTTTATCTATCTCTTTATATCTATCTATCTATCTATCTATCTATTTAGCTATCTATTTATCTATCTATCTATCTATCTAATTATATATCCATCTATCTATTTATCTATTCATATTTAATACAATTTATAAGCAACAAGCAATTAACTCATAATTAATGTCAAATAGTTTTTGACAGTGTCTAATAAGACAAATTTTGGATATCAAAGAAGTATAGTAAATTTCTCATCTATTAGTGACTGTGTGACTTAAAGATAATGAAACATGTCTACCAGGTATGTTGAAACTGGTTGGGTGTGCTGCATCTATATAGACTTGAGATACTGAGACCCATTCCTCTCTCATGTGCGAATATGTGGAATATTCTTCTTTCTATTTATCCATTCATCCATCCATCCATCCATCTATCCTTTCATCCATCCATTCATCCATTCATCCATACAGGAAAGGATCTGAAGTCTATGTCGATGAGATCTGATGTTCAGGAAAAGCAGTTACTTCGTTAAGGTTGCCAAGAAATTAAATTTCACTGAAGTCTTGCACAAAATGGCTGCAACAGAATGTTCATGGAATTTCAGTAAAAATATAATGTATAAACTCTTGATTACCATATTTCTGATATGGCTGTGGACATTGAAAGAGTTTGATGGAAAAAATATCTGAGGGACATACGGGGACATATGTCCCTCTAACATTTAAATGACATAATGAATATTTCATTCATTTCAGAGTAATATAAGTGGTAACAAGTGAACCCTCAGAATCTACCCTGAAACTTTCACCTCATCCTTCACTAATTACAGGGGTATGTCCCCCAGTATGTCCCTCAGGGAACATTTTGGCCAAATTTTACAACCCTAGAGCAATTTGACAAAGCAGTGAAACAATGCAGATGTTTACGCTAACTCCACACCATCACAGGATTAGGATTGAAAGAAGGACATATGTCCCTGAATAAATGGAAATAAATTAAAATCCAAATAAGGGTGGTGTCCAGGTAATACCACATTTAGCAAAGTTGTACACCAGGGAGCAAAATCGGAAATTTAATGACAGAATGAGAGAAGGACATATGTCCCTCTACGCAATTACAAAAGTTTCACTCCTCCATTCATTCATCCATTCGTACATTTCTCCATCCATCGCTCCATCCATCCAAACGTTCATCAATCCAAAACGTTCATCCCACCTTCTGTCCAACCATTCATTGATCCATGCATCCATCAAAACATACATCCGTCTATCCATTCATTCCTCCTTGCATCCTTTCCCATCCTTCCATCCAACCATTCATCCATTCAAACGTTCATCCATCCATCAAATCATTGTCCATTCACCCATCCATCAATTATCTATCTATCTATCTCTCGAACTGTCTATCAATACTTCCCTCCAGCCATCTCTCCATCCGTCTGTCTGTCTGTTTGTCCATTCTTAATTTTATTCATCCATCGCTTCATCTATCAATCCATCCACCCACCCATTCATCCAACCATCATTCATTTAATCCATCCATCGAACTGTCTATCTATCCCTCCAAGGATCCATCTATCTGTCGATACCGTCTGTTTGTTCGTCCTGCATTCTATCCATCCATTCATCCATTCTTTCAATCATTAGTCTATCTATCTATCTATTTATGTAAGTTCTATCTATCTTTCTTTTATTGTGTCTATCTATATATCTCTTTGTCTAATGCTATCTATTTGTTTCTCTATATATCTGTCTGTCTGACTGTTTGTCTGTCATTCTGTCTGTTAGTCTGTTTGCTTCCACCTATCTATTTATGTATAATTTTAAGTATCTATTTATCCTTATGTGTATATATGTACAATAGCATTTATATATCTATCTATGGATTCATTTAGCTCCCTATCTATTGCTGCATTTGTCTACTACCAATCTATTTATTTATCTCTCAACATGACTCTCTTTCAGTGTAGTTATATATATATATATACATATATATATATTATAATTGTATATCTACCTATTTATCTATGTATTTATTTATGGATGTATTTTTGTGTTTATTGATCTGAGTTTCTGATACATTCATCCCAAAACCCTGCACACAATTCCATAAAAAGTACACCCTATATAGAAAACAGTAAAACATAAGCACTAAACAATAAGCCCAAATCCAAAAACCCTAAACACTGAATCCCAAATTTGAAGCTTTACCTAACTACCATCCTACATACCTACCTACCTACCCGTCACTTAACATACAACTTTCTGGTTAATAAGATATCATTTCTTTGTTAGTTGTTCTTAGGTGCTCACTAGTTAGAAATATATTCTTGTCTTGTGAGATAGAATGAATGCATTGCACACTGATTTGAGACTGTTATTTTACTATTTGAATTGCTTCTTATTTCTGGTACGTTACTTTTAGCAGATGAACTTCTGCAAATTTCATTTGTTGTTCATATTTTGTTTACGTGATTTTATTCCCCTCGATCATAGATTAATTCATTATAATAATAAATGCACTCGTTAACATGTTTAGTTTTCCTTAAACTTCAGTTATTTACTTATGGTCCCTTTTCAGCGAAAGGATTTATTGTTCCTCCGGCTCGTTTAAATCTCTCAAAAATTGGTGATTTAAAGACAAATACTCAGTAAGTGTGGAAATTAAAATTCCACACTTTACTAAGTTTCATATATGTAGTCATTATCGTAAAGTCACTATCCAACACGATTAGTTTTGCGCTAACTTATGTTTTATTAGATCTCTCTCCCCAAGTTAGTTTCAAGTAAAATTTTACATGAAGCATTCACTAGGTTAGTATTGCTAATCATGTACTGTACACATTTCATATAATCACTATAATTATAAATGAGTACATTTCAGAGTGCTGTGAATTGTTTTGCAAATTAGCTGTAGATCATGATGGGAAGTCTAAATTGCAAATTCCAAAATCTCACTCCTCCCGACAATCATATGTATATTCAATCAATATAAAGTGACTGTACAATATGTTTAGTTCTTTCCCAAGTTAGGGTAATGATGTACTCCCATTCACTCCTCCAAATTCCTCCGCACATGAACTTAATCCAACAGATGACTCCTCATGAAGACTCGTCTAGATGACTCCTCCCCCTAACTCCTATGCTGTAGTGACTACTCCTCTTGACAAATCATTGTGAGTATTCATGACTCTTTATGACTTCTGGTGACTGTTGATGATTACTCCATTTCTAGTCACATTACTTGTTTAGGTTTCATGAATCCAATCGACATAAAATGGAGTGATGTTGTAGTACGTGAGTTAATCCA